>VZTI01000402.1:641664-672154 GCA_013397865.1 Struthidea cinerea | reverse complement strand
ATGGGATGGGATGGGATGGGATGGGATGGAACAGGACAGCAGGACCACCGTTCCCTGGCTGGCCCAGGCAGAGATGGGCATCTCCTGTCCCCAGTGTGACCACAGGCAGTGGTGGCAGCCCCCAGCCCGTCCCTGTGGTGTCCGTGTGTCATTTCCGTGTGTCCGGCTGCTCCCGAGCCGCCACCTTTCCCACGCACAGGCGGGTGCCGGAGGCTGCTCGATTACAGCAATTTCCAAATTGCTGTTGTGGGATTGACTCCGTTGGAAGGAGTTAAAATGTTTAGCTTGATTGAACATCTGCTACCCTTAATTCCGAGTTTATTTAAGGGGAGCTTTGGCTGCCGGGGCTGGGGTGTGCCTGGATTTCATTATCTCCATGTGCTCGCGGTGCCGGGCACAGCCCAGCCCTGCTCCCCCCATCCCATGAAACCAGCGGGGCGTGGTGCCCCCCACGTCCTCAGCCTTGTGTCCCTGGGCTGGCATTGTCCCTGCTGTGGTGGCGTAGGAGCCTCTTGGTTGATTTTATCCCCATCCAGCTGTGGATAGAGCCAGGATTGGTATCCCAGCGCCACAGGGAGCCTCCTGAGCCTTCCCAATCCCAACCCCCTCCTCAGCCTGTCCCTTGTGTCTCCGAGGGGAGGGAGATCCGGAGGGGGCCATTCCCTCCACCCCAGCGCGGTCTTGTTTGGATGCACTTCAGAATACATCACCAAATTCCTTCCAGAGGATGTATGGATAATTAGCTGATGGGTTAATTGCCAGGTTAATTAACCATTGCTGGGAAAGACGGAGATTTTCCATCACGTGTTTGGTGACCCCATTCCCAGCTGGAGAGGCCCCCGCACATGGAGCACGAGGATCCCATTCCCAGCCTTCCCTGCAGCCCAGCTGTCCAAATTATTTCCGTCTCCCAATGACTAAATTTGGGGCAAATTTGGGAATAAACACCCCCGTGCCCTCTCTCCAGCCTCACCTCCAGTGCTGGGGGGGTGTTTTCCCATTTTCCCCAGCCCATTCCCAGCCCCGCGGGGGCCAAACCCCTGCTTGGTTCCGTGGCGTTAATTTTACGACGCCCCTGGAGCGGCTCCAAAGCCAAGTTTTACACGCCGTGCTTACACAAGGTGAAGCGTCCCGGCTCTATTTAATGGAACACATCCCGTGCTTAACGATTCCTGGGGGAATCCAGCCCAGTCCCGCTGCTAATCAGGCCTCGGTGTTGCGGGGAGGAGGGAGATGCCCGCAGCTCTAATGCGGCACTGCCGGGGCAACGTGGCTGATTATTGATGCTTCACCCTCCCTTTTACCACCTGATTGGAGCGGGAGGATCAATCAGCCAGAAGGAGAATCGAGAGATTCCAGCAGGGAGGGGACACCGGGGACACCGGGGACAGAGGGGACAGCCACTCACGGCCTCCTCTGCCCCTTTTCCCCCAGAGTGGCCGGAGTTTGTGGCCAACTACGCGCCGTGGTGGGCGACCCACACGCTGGACTGGCTGCGCTACGGCAAGAAGGTGCTGGTGGTGCACTTCGAGGACCTCAAGCGGGACCTGTTCGTGCAGCTGCAGAGGATGGTGGCCCTGCTGGGCGTGCCCGCCTGCGAGGACAGGCTGCTGTGCGTGGAGGGACAGAAGGACGGCAACTTCAAGCGCTCGGGCCTGAGGAAACTGGAGTACGACCCCTACACGCCCGAGATGAGGAAGGTGATCAGCGGCTACATCCGAACCGTGGACGCGGCGCTGAAGCTCCGCAACCTCTCGGGGGTGCCCGAGGATTATTTCCCCAGATGATGGTGACCGCGGCGGGGCCACCGCGCCCTGCGTGGCCAGGGCTGGCTCGGTGGTCCCCCCCCGGCCTCTGCCTAATTCCACCCAGTGGGTGGCTCCTCTTTTAACCCTCCGTGTGCTGCTGTAGCTGTTGATGACTCCCTGCATGAGCCACCACAGGTCCCCAGCTACCGCTGAGCTTCTTTTTGGCCAACCTGGGGACACGGGTGCCTTCCCCGCTCCTGTTCCGGCTGCCCCAGCTCTCCTGGGGAGTGCAATGGGATGTTTGCGTCCCCTCGGGCTCTCCTGGGGACGCCGAGCTGCTCAGGCCGTGCCTGACGCACCCAGAGCTGCCGGAGCTGAGCTCCCTGGGGTGGGTGTCCCCAAAACCCCAGCCCTGGAAGGATTCTGCTCGTCCTTGGATGGAATCTTCGGCCTTCCCAAGGGAGGATGGACCAAGGGCGTGGCGCCGTGGGGGTGATGCTCCCGCGGATCCTGCCTGAGGTTATGGGATCGGCAAGGCCGTGCTGTGCAATGTCCCCAAGCACGGTGGCTGTGGCCCCTCGAGCCATCCTGTGGCTCCCTGAGAATTCCCTGGAATTCCCCGGCCACAGCACCAGGCAAAGCTGCTGCTCCAGCCCTTGGGTGGCTACAGGTGGGAGCTCCCCTTCCCAGTGGATGCTGCTCCAGAGGGGGACGTTTTCCCTGGGCAGAGGAGCTGTCGGGACCCCCGAGCTCACCCAGGCCTCACTTCAGAGCCCCCAGTCCAGAACAGCCCCCCAGGAGCGGTTTTGGGGCGCCGGGAGCAGGGTCCACCCTGCAACCCAGCTTCATCCAACCCCCGCGGGGAGCAAACCATGGGGCTGAGCTTTGGGGTGTCCCAAAGCCAAACCAAAGGATCCCACACTCCGGGAACGTGCCGATTTCCGGGCTGGCTTCGTGCACAGCTGCATGTGGTCCCTGGCTGTCCCCTCATCCCCCTCGTGCCACCCTCCCTGTCCTGGCTTTGCCCCAAACGAGCCCCCCAAAGCTCCCGCCCTGCGAGACCCCCTCGGATGTAGGTGCAAAAGCCATAAATTGTACGCAGCCTTCTCTAGAGTTAGAGATTCACCAGTTGGCTTTTAACTCCTGATCCTGACACGAACGCCGGCACAGGTCGGATCCAGAGGCCCCGCTTGGTCTCTGCTCTGAGAGAGAAGAAAAATCCCTGGAGAAAAAAGGAGAATTTCAATAAAAATCTATTTTTCTAAGGCGTGTGCGGAGCAGAGCTGGGCGGGGGGGGCTCCTGCTCCCCGTTTCCGTGAAGGAGGCGGGGGAGTGCGTTCAACTCTTCCCTTGACAAACAGCTGGAGGTTTTTTTGGGATTCGTGGGCCCAGACTCCTTCGCTCACAGCAGCCCTAGGGCTCTCTGGCAGTCAGAGCAAACCCTCAGGGCAGCCCCGCTATTAAAGGAGAGGTTTTGTTGCTGCTCTGCCTCCCCGTGTGTTTGTGGGGCCACCTGAGCACCCCCCACCCACCCCAGCCCAGGGCTGTAGGGACGGCTCCTCTCGCCTTTAATCCCATTAACTCATTTCTGTATTTAAACCCATTAATGGGTATTTAAAACCCGTTAATGTCATTTCTGACTCGACAACGCAACCCAAGCGGCTCCTTTTTGGGAGCTATAGCACCTGGAGAGTGTCCTTATAGCCAGATTTAATGGGATGCGTGGTGGGAAGGGGGAGATTCACTGCAGGGTTTATTCCTGACCTTCCTCGGCACCGCAGCGAGAGCTGGGTGCAATTTATCCCTTATTTCTAATCCGGAGTTGGTGAAATTCCCTTTTTTTCTTTCCTTAGCAGGGATGAAGCCTCACATCGGGCTTGATTTGTTCTGACAGGCCCCAGCCGCCAAAGGGGCAGCGCTCCCTCCCGCCCCTCGGAAGCAATTAACCCCCCAAAGCCAATTAACCGCCGAGATAAAACAATTAANCGGGAATCTCCCCGGCCACCTCCACAAATCCCACAAAAAAGGACCGGGAATCTCCCCGGCCACCGGCCCTATCAATTCATCTCTTGTTTTTTATTTTTCCCTGCTTTTATTGCACCACAATCGCTTTTTTTTTTTTCCCCCAAATTTAATTTGCGCTGAAATGGAGCACTTAGGAAATATTACGACCGTGTCAGGGCGTGCTGCACATCTGGCTGCACCTCTGGATGATGGGATCCCCCTTCCCCTCATCCCACCGAGGCAGGAGCAGCTCCCCCCTCCTGCCAGGACCTGCTGGCCCCGCACGCACAGCCCGAGCTGGAGCTTCATACTCTGATTTTTTATTGATTTGTTAAATTTCAGCCACGCGGGACTGGCACGCAAGGACAAAATTCCTATTCCCCCTGGAAAAAGGAGCCAGCCACCCTTCCCGCATCGTTTTCCTGGGGAAAGCTCCTGACATTTAACAGCCCGCTCGGCTGCCTCCGTGATGCCGGGGGGAGGCAGCACTCAGCTTTTCCATGAGGATCTGAAAAGCTGGGAATCTTTCCGCTTGACTCAGCCTGAGCATCCCTGGCTGGGCACAGCGCGCCCTGCCCTGGTGTGGGGCTGGGGGTGCCGTGATTCCCCCCCTCCTCCCTGGATTCCTGCAGGAAAAAAATCATCTATTTTTGGCAATCCCGCATCCCTGGGAGCGTTTTCCTGCCTCCCGGTCCTGCTGCGGCGTTCCTCCTGCAGGAGCTGGATGGGTTGCTCAGCTGTTGCCGTGGCAACGGCGTCTGCACCAAAAGCTCCCGCATTTCCCCCAATTCCGGGTGGGTTTCGTGCTCCCTGGACCCTTGTGATGGTGGAGGTGATGCCAAGCGCGGCTCGGATCCAGGATCCCTTCCTGCTCCTTTGGGGTGAATTCAGGGGGTTCTGGGCGATGCAAACGATGCTGGGGGGCTCAGAGAGAAGGAGTTCCCCTTCTTCCCAAATTAAATCCCCGCTGTGTTTAAAATAAAGGAAATCCCATCCCCCCTTCCCTCCCTCAGCAGCAGCACTTCCACAAAAACCCCAGAGCGGGGAGCTGGGCCATAAATCCGAGAGCAGCCATCTCCATCCCTGACAAAAACAACAGGTTCCTGTCTCCGCTTGGCTATTTCCCCTCAGATTTACAGCTGACAAAGTGCCTGAACACAGCAGGGGTGATTTAAACCCGGGAGAGGGGAACGCGTTTATTCCTTGTTGTTTTTGGGGTTTTTTTTTAATTTTAAATTCCATCCCAGTTCGGAATAAAGGCAGCGATTTATGGGAGAGGGAAGGCACAGCTTTATTTTAGGGCCGTGACAGCCAAGTGAAAAAGAGCTGTCGTTAAGGGTGGTAACACATCCCACAGGAACGGGGTTTGGTGTATTCCCGAGTAATTTCTCCCAGGAAATGAGAGCCAGCCCTGGGTTTGGGGTGGGGGGTAAATCCAGGGAAGCAGCAGCGGGAAGAGGGCAGGTTTGGGATGTGCTGGGTGAGGACCAGTCCTGCCACGGCTCCCAGTGGGGCCTGGGGGTGCTGAATCCCACAGCACAGCCGGGAGCTGGGATAGGGAGAGGTGGGATGGTCGGGAACAGGGTCTGAGGGATGTGGATTTGGGGTGCCAGGGTTGTGGACTGGGGATTCTGGGCTGAGGGTGAGAATCCCAGGGATGTGGATGGGGGTTCTGGGCTGAAGGTTTTGGTCCCAGGGTTTGGGATAAGGGTCCTGGATGAGGGTTGGGGTCCCAAGGCTGGGGATGGGGGTCCTGGGATGGGGCTTGGTGCCCCAGCTCCAAAACCTGCAGCTCTTTCCCACGAGCCCTGACCTACCCTAAAATCCCGATCCCCACAACCGCCCTAATTCCAGGTTTCATGGGGATGGTGTTGGCTCTGCATCCCGCTCACCCCGTAATTCCGAGGTGCTCAATCCAGTTGCACCCCAATTTCGCCAGTTTCTACCCCAAAAGGGGCTGCAGACCCCGGCACCGGCAGCCCTGGAGCTGCAGCTCCCACCCCGCCCTTTCCCTGGATGCTAATTCCAGCTTGTGCACGTTCCCCTGGAGCTGCCCGTGGTCATTAACCTCCTGCTGCCGTTAATCAAGAGGACTTTGTTAATTAATAGCTAAGGACGTCTCCAGCTGAGCAGCGCCGGGGCGGGACCGGGGTCACCGGGATGCATCCAAGGATCCTTGATTTAACATATCAGAGCTTCCCAACACCGGGGGGGGGGAGTGCAGCCCCCTCCCCTCCAGGACCAAAATATCCAGCACTGCAAAAAACCCAAGGAATGCTGACAGGATGCAATCTGGGAGACTCCAGAGCTGCAGCTCCTGCAGGATTTCGGGAATATCAGAGGAATTGGGGCAATATTGAGCTGCATTTCTTCACCACTCTGCCAAAAAGGAAAGAAAAGCCCAGCTGAGGAGGCTGGAGTTTTCTGAGGAATGGTTTTTTCCCCTGTTTCCTATAAAAATGTGCATCTTGAGCGCTCCCTGGGCGATCTGTTTGCCGCCCGTCTCAGCGGGTGACACGGGAACAGAAACCGGGAACTGATACTCCTTGGGGGGGTTAATCCAAAGCTTACGGGGTCCAGCAGGAAAAACTCAGTGGGTTTTCCCCTTCTCTTCCCCATCCTCACCCCAAACCCTGCCAGGAGGAGGAGAATCGGGAACAAGAGGGGCCAGAACAGCAGCGCTGGTGCCTGGATGGGTGTTGGGGTGGAGCACTTGGAACCCACTGGGAAGAAGGATCTGACCCCTTCCCCGCTTCCCTGTTCCCCCAAAACAGCCTCAAGGACAAGGGGGGCTGTGGGGCGCAGGAGGTGATGGGGAACCGGCCCTGCCAGGTGGGATGCAGACAGATCCCACAGAGAGATCCCACAGAGAGATCCCACAGAGAGATCCCACACAGGGACCCAGCGTTGGCATTAATAATTCCTCATCCAATTTGGAATAATGGAGCCTTTGCCAGATGTGATCCAAGAGGGAACAGGGCAGCTGACACGGGCTGAGGGCTCAGCCCTGCGTGCGGATGTGGGGGAAATGATGCTCCTTCAGCTGCTTTTTCCCCCCCAAAATTCCTCTTTTTTCCCCTAAAGAGCCATTTGGTCTTTGCAGGGACAAATGCAAGCGGGAAACCCCCAAAGCCCATGCAAGGGGCTCAGATCCCACCTCAGCCACTCAAGCCCCATCCCTCTGCTCCTGAGCTCTCTCCACAATTCCAAGTTCCCCACCGGGGATCAGGAATGCACACAGGGAAGCGACTGCTCAGTGAAAAACCCTGGGATCCTTCCCACTCCATGCGCCGATTTGCCTGGAAAACAGAGGTTTTTGTTAAATACTCAAACAGCTACAAAGAGGGACTCAAATATTTGGGAAACCTGGGATTCCCAAGCTGCTGCCACAGAGATGATTTAACCCCAGGGTAAGTACCAAGGCACTGCTTTTTATTTTCGGGAAGCCGATCGGAGTAACAACAGATGGGCTTGGGAAAAAACAGCCATCGGAATTAGCGAGGAGCATCCTGAATCCAGCGCGGACTGGGAGCATCCCAGCACCGACCCGAGGGGCAGTGGGATGGCATCCAGTCCTTGAGGCTTCATCCCAGGGCAGGGCAGGGGAGCCCAGGCTGCTCCAAACCCTGAGCCTGAGAAGCCCCAGTGGCTGCTGGCTCCGGGTACATCCCGTTCCCACTGTTCCCTAAACAGATCCTCTGCACATTCTGTGTGTCCCTGTCACCGCCCTGTCTGTCCATCTGTCCCATCCCACTCCTAATAGGATCCCGGCAACCTTCCAGCAGCACTGGGGGAGATGAGCAAGAGGAGTCTCCTCCCAGCACCAGAGAGGCCCTGCAGCCTCCTCAGACACAGCATCTTCCATGGGTACGGATCCTGCATGGGTTTTAGGGGAAAAATCTCAGTGGATCGGGGCTGGGAGGAGCCCTGGGCTTGCCCACGGGACGTGGTGGGGCGCAGAGATGTGGGTGGATCCCAACCCCAGGAGATACGGCGACAATCCAGGTGCCGAGTGTCCCATCACGCTAAGGATGATGCATATCGAGGTGGAGCAGCGAGGCAGCGCTGGGGCGGAGAGGACGCCGGATAATCCGTCTGAAATCCCGAAATCCGGCTCCTGCAGCAGCATCCGCTCTGATCCGCGACGCTCCCGCGGCTCAGTTACCGGCGTTTTTCTCTGTACCTGTGGCTGGCACGATCTGCTGCCTGGCAATAGCTCCCTGCTTTTCCTGGGAGCTGCCTCTCCATTTTTTTTTCCATATCCTGATTCCCAAGAACAGCTATAAATGAATATTTCAGCCTTTGTGGGCACCTGGGAGCAGGCTCTCAACTGCCAGGGTATCCAACCCTGCACAAAGCCCCCCTGAAATGTCCCCAGGGCCACTGGGGGCTGCCCAAACCCAGCTCCAGGGATCCCTCTCTGTCCTGGCAGTGACACATCAATGAGGGGGACACGGGGGTCGTGGTGAAGGAGTTCCCAAATTAACCGGGCGTGAAATCGGATTGAAGTGGTGGCTCCATCCATCCTTCACTGGGATTGGTGTGTGGAGATTCCCAGAGTCTCCCAAGATGGGAGAGAGAAAATCATCCCTTAGAACCGGCTGGTCCCACCTGGGAGCAGCTGGCAGCGGAGCCAGTCCTCGCTGGATGCAGGAGGGGACAGCAGGTCCTCCCCAGGAGCTCATTCCCAGCTCATGGACCTGTTCCTGGTCCCAAATATCCAACTGCTCTGCAGGACGTACCGTGTGGAACATGCCCACCAAAGGGGGGTTAAAAAGACATTTCAAATTGACCCTTCCCTCTTTTTTCTCCCAGTTTTCCATGCTGGTGACCCTGTGCGTGAGCTCAATCCCCACGCTGGCAGGTGGCCCTGGGTCTGGATCACTTGGAAGGCATTGGAGACTTCCCAGTTCTTTGAGGCGGGATATTCCAACCCCTCGTAAGGACACTTTCCAAAACAGTCACAAACACCGCGCTCCGGTACCGAAACATCTCAGGACTCAACCATGAGGAGCCACAGGCAGACACGGGACAGAGGAGTGCCACCGATTTGGCCACGGCAGGGATCACCCATGGCACGGGAGATGCCTTCCCAGACATCCTCCACCCCACCACGGTGCCTCTGGAAACACCAGAAAAACCCTTCCCGAGTCAGGCAACGCAAAGGTTGGACGGGAATGCCCCAAAATGTTGTCTTAGTTTGGTGCAAGGATTTTTGCAATCCCCCACAAGGTCAAGGGTGGTTGTGTCTTGTCCATACCTTGAGGGTCTCCATCCGCTGCCAGCCCCCAGGCAGCAACACCAGTCAAAAATGGGCTCTAGGACAGTGCTGGACAATGCTTGACCCACACCAGGGTCACCACAGCAGTGGTCACTGTCACAGTGGTGGCCATGGCCAACACCTGGGGACTCCATCCCTCCTGCAGGCTGAGTTTAGACAACTGTTGTCTCCTTCTCAGTCATGGAGGAGATCTTGGAGAAGCTCCTGTGCACAATGCTGGAGTGTCCCGTCTCCTCGCTGAGGGCGTTCACCAGCCTGGAAAGGAGGGTCACCTTGAACTTCTTGAAGTCCTGGCCCATGAAGACGTAGAGGACGGGGTTCATGCAGCTGTTGGACGCCGCCAGCGCCGTGGTGAGCGGGATGAAGATCTCAAACACGGACCAGGGCACCGTGTCGGGCACCGTCTCCAGCAGGTTCAGCAGGTGGTAGGGGCTCCAGCAGAGGAAGAAGGTGACGATGATGGTGACAATGATTTTGAAGGGCTTCTTGGACTTGGCCAGGCGATTCCGGCGCAGGTTGAAGACGATGGCGACGTAGCAGAAGGTGATGATGGTGATGGGGAGGATGTACCCGGCCAGGAACCTGGTGATGTTCACCGTGCGGTGCCTCGTCAGAGCCAGCCCCTCGTAGGATTTATTCCTGGAGAGGGAGAAGTTGCTGAAACAAATCACGGAATTGCGGGTCTGCGCCGTGTCCCGGAAGACGAGCGAGGGGCAGCTCATGACGATGCCCACGGTCCAGATGATCACACAAACCCCGTAGGCCAGGTTGGTGGAGCGGTGGTTCTGGGACCACACCGGGAACACCACGGACACGTAGCGGTCAAAGCTGATGGTGGTGAGCAGCAGGACGCTGGTGTACATGTTGAGGATGAGGAGGAAGGAGTTCAGCTTGCACATGACCGTGCCGAAGATCCAGTGGTAGCTCATGGCCGTGTAGGCGATGTTGATGGGCAGGAAGATGTTGAAGAGGAAGTCGGCCACGGCCAGGTTGAGGAACCAGACGGCGTTGACCGACTTCTTCATCTTCAGGGTGATGATGGCGATGACGAGGCCGTTGCCCAGGATGCCCAGCACGCAGGACACGCTGTAGATGATGACCGACAGGATCCGGGTGATGTCCTTGGGGTTGTGGGACGGGTCTGCCCACACGCTGCTGCTGTCCTCGTAGCTGTAGTCCAGGTAGTCGCTGTAGTTATTGAGGCCATCCAAGTAATCGGACAGGTTGGGAAGCGCCATTATCTGTAGGAACCCGGTCCGTGCGATCCCGGCGGCCGGGATCTGCAGCTGGTGATTCTTCCCTGCTGGGCAAACGCTTGGTGTCAATCACAGTGAGGAGAGCGGGAGGGACAACGGCCCCCAACACGTGTGGGAAGTGGGGACAGGGAGCGAAGGGACAAAGCACACGGCTATGGGGGATCCCGTGAGAACCCCGCTGCTGGTCCCACATAAGATGCTCCCGCAGCTCCTCCCTGATTTCCACCCCCATCCGTGAGACATCAGGACGTGATTCAGTCCTTCAGCTCCACCAGGATGTGGCTGCAGCCTCATCCTGAAAAAAACGTTGATTACCCGCCTACTTCCAGGGGAAAAATTGGGATAATGCTCATCAACAGCTCATCAACAGCCCTGAGACCTCCAATCTGCAACATATTATGGCTCTTCATTTTTTTTCATCCTGAATTGGACTGAAAACCCAAAGGGAAGCTCCCCACACACCCCACTGACACCAGGCACCCTCTCACCTCTCTCCTCTCCGTCGGGATGGGGGACAGGTGACAGTTCAGTGTCCCAGGGCACCACGGCAGCTCCCTCCACACCGGCCTAAGGCAGGAGCTGTAACAGTGAAGCCAGGATCAAAGAAAGGCCACTCACCCCCGGATGTGGGGTTAAGGGAGGAAACCCATTCAGGGTGCGGCCGCACTTAACCCTGTGCAGCCTCCCTCGGGGGGCTGCGCTGGCCTGGGGACCCTCCTCGCCACCAGTCTGGGGAAGCTGGGGTCCTGCCATGATCCCAGCATCTTTTGGGGTAACCCAGGGCAGAAATCCCGTCCTGTACTCTGTACGAGCACCCAACGCGAGCAGCATCCGCAGGCGCACACAAAAACCCAACAAGCAACCACAGGTCACCACAAATAATTAAAGATACGAATGAGGTGCAGTACCTGTTTTACACCCTGGACTCTCCCAGGGTTATTTTCCTGATTCTTTGGGAGCCCTAGGTGTTTGAAAATGAGAATTGTGGTAACCAACAACATTTGCCACCACCAGACTCCAGCCTTCATTCATTCAACCTGTCCCCTGGGAAAGTGGGTCAGGGGGGGTTAAAACCCAAATCCCCCAAAGCCTGAGCGAGTCCTGGCACGAGGAGCAAGAGCCCCAGCACGGAGCGTCCCACCCGGATGTGTCCTCACAGGAGGGTTGTGGCTCTGCCCGCCCAGGGACCCTCCCTGTTCCCGAGGCGTTTCACCCCAAACGTCCTGAGCGTCACCCTCCTGCCAGCCCTGCTTTGAAATTCCCATGGTGTTTTTGTTGGAAGCTATTGTTTCTCCCTGGGCCTTTCCTGCTGTTCCTTCCTGCCATTGCTGCTGCAGAGTCCCCCGGCCGGGGGTGAAATCCCACCCTGTCACCTCCCCCTGGCCGAGCTCCGGGGGACGATAAGCGGCCAGAACAAACGAGGTTTGAGTGCAAACCTTGGGAATGAGCTGGAGCTGGGAAGAGGCCTTGTCCCAGGAAAACCTCGATGGCCAAAGGGATGAATTAAAGTCGATGATCCGGTGGAAGGAACGGAATCAGCAGAACTGACTCTCACAGCGATGTTAATGACAATTAACGAGTCGTTGTTTTATGGAACAGAGACTTTCAGGTCATCCCCTTTCCAAAGGCAGAGCCCCAGAAGGGTGGAAGAGCCCAGAACCCCATGTCCCTCCTGCCCCACCCCATTGCCTCACATCCTATCCCACTTCATTGCATCCCATCCCATCCCATCCCATCCCATCCCATCCCACCACACCCCATTGTATCATGTCCCATCCCATCCCATCCCATCCCCAAAGCTCCCTGGACCTGCTCTACAACCATGGTGTCATCCTTGGGGCAAGGGAGGCACCCCCAGGGCTGGACCTCCACCCCTCACCACCACAGGGTCACTCAGACTCCACATTCAGCCCCTGCTCTGGGGGGACGGGAGAAATTCCCACTCCTCTTTCCCACTGTGTCCACTTCCACGTTTTTAACGGAAAAATCCTCCCTTTGTTATTATTTCCAGTTGCTGGGCCTGACTTTCAGCTCATTCCAAAGCCCTCTTTCTTGGATCATTGATTTGAATTCTCCGTTGATTTTGCTCTGCCAGGTTGGGCAGGGATTGGCCTCTGTTCCCAGCTGGGATGAGGATGGCAGAGAGCAACGGGAACACCAGGAATCTGCTTCCCCACGGGATTTGGCAGAGCACGGGTTTGTTTCCAGGGTTTGTGAGGAGCAATCCCAAACTCCACAGGAGCAGCAGGCAGCTGCCAATCCCACCACGAATGTTCCAGATGGGCAGCAGGAGCTCAGACCTGCTGGAAAATCATCCAACAAACTCCCACCTGCCTCCCCAAAATCCTCCCCAAAAATGGAGAGTTTCAGGGCAGCTGCATGAAATTTCCTCATTTCTCACTGGGAAAAAAACTCCAGAGTCTGGGAGAGGAAAAAAGCACCACATAATACTGAGAGTGTTTCACTGCTCCTCTCCGGCCTGAAAATTCCCGGCTCGAGCCAAAACCGCTGCTCTCCCTTCAATCTATTCATCTTTGTCCTCCTACCTCAACAAAAACGAGCTCAGGATTTACCCAAAATAGCCTTTTCTCCGTCATTCCCGCAGCTGTGTTTGTCTTGGTACCCAGGGAAGGCCGGGTGGGATTCCCGACGGGCGGCCCGCGCACCGGCAGCATCCCGGCACATACCGGGGGAGGATGAGGTCAGGGATGTTGTTCTTGGGAAGGCAACAGGAAACCGAGAGAACAGCAAAAAATGTTCAAACCCAGCTTTTTCTGGGCGAAAATCTCTGCCCCGGCCAAGGCAGACGGGCGGGGGACGGATGTGAGCGGGGAAAAGCGGCGGGATCCGCGTCCCAGGGACACGGGGAGGGCAGGGGATGCTCGGGCCGCTGGCAGCGGATGCCAGCGGGCAGGGCGGTGCCAGAGCCCTGCTCCAGGAGTTTATAGGGATGGGCAGGCTGCCAGCACCGCCTCCCAGCGCCCGCGGGGCCCGGCTTTTACTGGAGGCACTAGGACAGGTTGAGGAGAACTGATAGAACCTAATCAAATCAAATCAAATCAAATCAAATTAAATTAAATCAAAGCAGCAGAGCAGCTTTGCAGCACACCAGATCCTGCGTGCGCTGTCAAAGTGCATCACGCTTCGATCCACAACATGAAATGAATCCGGGCTGGGACCTGCCAGGGCTGGGTCTGACGCGCTGGGGAAAATGGGGGAGCCCTTGGCTTAGTGCTTGTCCTCCCCTCCAAAATGCTTGTCCCCCCTTCACGGGACAGCCCGGACAGGACGAACAAATCCCCCCGGAGCAGCCGCGTCCCTCCCCGGCAGCTGCTCTGCCTTTCCCTCCTTGGAGCACTTCCCTTCCCTCTTTCCATCCGCGGTTTCCGAGCTCCCAGCACGCCTCAAACCCCAACCCGCTTCCTCCAGGAGTGGGAGGCGCGGGCAGCTGCCCCCGCAGCTCCGGCACGGCTTCCCGGGAGAGGGGAATTGCCGGCAGATGTTTGGAGCTGGGAGATTTGGGAAGGGGTAAAACGGGATCTCCACTTCCCTCTGGACCTGCTGGCACCAGACCCCACTGAGCCCTGCCACAGTCCTGGATGTCCCTGGAGGGCAGGGATGTCCCTGGGGACACGTGGCAGGTGCTGGTCCCAGTTTCGTGGGGGTTCATAAGCTCTGGCTGAGCTCGAGTCCCACCCTGCGGTTGGATCCCAAGCATCCCATGGGATTCCATGGGCCAGATCTCATGCTCTAGGGAAGACGGATGCAAACCCCATCCCAGTCTGGCTCCCAAGGCCATCCCATCCATCCCTCCGGCACCCACTGGGTATTTCTAGCCCAGGGTTCCACAGGAGGGACATTCCTGCCGGGATCTGGCTCCCAGGAACTGCCAGTGCTCAGGGGGGCAAGGCACCAAATGGAAAACAGCTCCGGGTACCCAGCTCCAAGTCCCCCTTCTTTTAGCCAGAGGTTGCCATGGCAACAGCTGCCACAGGGATGATGCTCCTCAGCATCCCACTCCCCACCGGGATACCCGGAACGGTCCCTCATCCCTCAGTGTAACTCGACCACCAGCCCATCAAAAGGGAGTTTAGATCTCAAACCCCGAGCTCCAGCCTGCCCAAAAGCTGCTCCTGGCTGGGATTCCAGCCCTGCCCCCACCCCTGCCCCCTCTGTCCTGCTCCAGCAGGCTGGGAAGGGGCAGGGATGTGGGATGCCGTGGGAGCAGCAGGAGCAGGCTGAGAATGGGCTCCCGCCAGTGAGGATCCGGGCTGGAAGTTCTCCCAAACCTCCCCCAGCAGCTGGAGACCCCCAGGGCAAAGGGAGGGGGCACAGCCACAGGGGAAACTGAGGCACGGAGCTCTGCTTCAAGAGCCGTGGGAAGCTTGATCCCTACCTGCATCCGTTCAGACTCATCCCAGTTGTCCATCAGGGATCCGGGACCCCCGCACCCGGCAGCCTCCGGCATTCCCAGCATCCCGGCTGAGGCTGCGCACCCCGCCCGTGTGAACGGCGCAGGGAAAAGGGAATAGCTGGAAAAGGCAGCCTGAAAAAAAGCTGCTGTGCCCAGGGTGGGACAGAAAAACATGAGTCAGTGTTTATCTGGGCACAGCCGGCCGGGCTGCGCGGGACGGGTCGGGATAGAACGGGATGGATCCCACGGATCCTCCTGGCCACAGTGTGGGGTCGCCCCCATGGGGAATGCGCCCCAATCCAGCCAGAAAGTGGGGTTTGACCTCAAAATTCGGGTCGTGAAAGGCCCCTCCCAGGGTGAAATTCCGGCAGAGGAACCCGGCCTTCCCTGGCACAAAGTGTTGAAAGAGCCACCCCGTTCGTAAAATCCTGGCCTTTTGCTCCATCCGTTCTGTTCTTGGGAAGGTTTGAGGATTAAAGGGGAAAACTTTGGGCGTTCGTACCTACACAGGCAAAGATTTTCTCTAAAAAAGGGCAGTTTGTGCTTCTGAGCTGCTTAAAATGACTCGACTTCCAAGATAATAAAAGTTCTTTCATCTCCTCTGCTCTCTTCTTTTTCTAATACTCCAAGGTTTTCTCCCGGCACTTCTCAGGCAATAAAAAAACCCCAGTAAAACTCCCTTTTCCGGAGCATCCTCCCTGCTACATCCCAGCAGTCCGGTGAGGGTGTCCCTAACCGTGGCTTGGGCTTCATCAGGGGACAAAGCCCTGGGGACATCACTCGGGATTTGGGGCGTACAAAGGGAAAGAAACCCAGAAAAAAACCAGAAATGGGGCTGCGGGAAGGACGTGACCCTGCAGGGGAAGTGGCATGGCCGGGGACAGCAGGCTCAGCCCCCCCTGCCCCGAGCGAGGAAGTCACCCCGGATCCGCGGGTGCATCCTCCCAGCTGTGCTCGGCGTCCCCAGCTGAATGCTGATCAGCACGGCAAAGAAAAGCCACCCTGTTCTCCCCGTCCCCAGCCAGGGGACACTGCCACACTGTCAGGACATCAGCCCCCCCCAAAGTCACAGCCAGCTCCTCTCCCTTCCGCGCTGTTTTCCCACCCCACAGGCTCTGAAAGGGGTGGGGGTTTTAGGGGAATTAGGGGGTTTGGGGTGAAGGACAGCGGGGATCCCAGAGGTCCCAAACCCACTTTTATAACAACGGGGGAGCAAAAAACCTCAGCGGGTTGCAAACCTCCAGCAAACCCCTCCTCCCAAATCCCTCTAAAAAATATAAATTAATAAATATACATCAATCCAGAGAGGTTTACCTGAGCTGGATAAATCCCCTCGGAATTTTCAGCATTTAGAGGCTGGATCAGACATCTCTGCTTCTCCTACAGCCCCGTTAGGGCTGGCATGGGAACGGCCCTGGGCTTGTGGCTTTGGCGTCCAGCTGGAGCAGACACGGGTATTGCCGGGGTTTTCTCATCCCGAGGAGACACGCATGGGATGGGAGGACGAGGGAAATAAACGCAGCCCGTGGAAGAAACCAGCTGCTGGAGTCAGCAGAGCTCAGGGGGAAGGGGGAGAATGTGGAACTTGCGGAGAGTTCAGCTGGACACAGAAGGGGATGTGGCAGGAGTGACGTGCCCCGTCCACCACAGCTCCTGTGCTGCCCACAGCGGCTTGGGAATCTGCTGGGAGCCCTCGGGAAGGGTTTGGGGATCCCTCGCTGTGAGCACAGCCAAAGGGTCCCCTTGGGCTCCTCCACCCCAGCTGCCCCTCATCCCTGCTCCCCAGGCCCCCCAAATCCATGCCCCGCTCCTGGGATGCTCCTGGCCTCGCACACGCAGGAGAGGGGAAACCCAAAGCCATTCCTGGGGTGCAGGAAGGTGCCGGGTCCTGCCCATTCCCAGCTGTTCATCCAGCAGTGCGTTCCCAGTGAGGAAATCGGCCTGTCACGGTTTGTACTGGGACCCCAAAGAGGAGATCACCATCCAAGGGCCATCCTGACCTCCACCCTGTGCCTGCCAGGAGCTGGAAATTGCCGGTGGCATCCACAGTGCAGCCGCTGATCCGGCACAAGCTGAGCCTGGATGGACGAAAAAAATCCCTGCCCCGAGCCTGGATGGACGCAAAAAATCCCTGCCCCGAGCCTGGATGGACACAAAAAATCCCTGCCCTGAGCCAGGACAGCCCATCCAGAAGGAGACGGACAATACCTGGAGCAAAAGCTGCACCACACTGTGACAGAGCACTACCTGCCACCAGAGCCCCCACCTGCTCTCCGTCACCAAGATCCGTGAGTTTTCCAGCTCTCGGCTTCAAGGGACAAATCCCAGCTTCCTCAGAGCTGGAAAACCACCACCCAGCTGTGACCAGGGCGACAGGGGGTGATGCCAGCAGGGAGCTCACAGCCACCATGTCCCGTCAGGTGGGGACATTGACCCGCTCCCCTGTGGACGAGCTCCCGTGAGAGCCGAAAAAGAGGAATCGGAGCCACTGCCGACTTTGCAAAATTCTGTGGCGCAACATCCTTGAGCTGAAGCAGGGCTGGAAAAGTGCTGATGTGCTGGCCTGTGGGGCTGCTCCGGGGAAAGGAGACGCCCCAAAAAGCCCCGATGTGTGAAGCGGGCAGGGATGTGCCAATCCCCCTGTGGAGCCAGGCTGGGGTGGCTCGTGACCGGCTCCCCGGTGTCCCACTCTTCCCAGGGGCTCGCAGGACTCCTGGGATGGGGTGGGAGCTCCAGGATATTCCACACTTGTGGCACCTGTGGCAGGTCCCCAGCGGGGTGCAGAGGAGCAGTGCCCCAGGAGAGCGGGAAACGCAGCCCGGAATTATAAAATCCATGAGAAACACGGACCCGGCTGGAGAGCGGCACGGGCTGGATCTGTCCCGTCGCTCTGCCAGCGGGTCCTGTCCCACCTGCTCCGGCAGTAACACCCCCAGTGATCCCAGTAACACCCCCCAGTGCTCCCAGTATCCCCCACCAAGCCTTGCAGCGACCCTTCCCAGTACCTCGCGCGGTGCCGACGCTCTCCGGCTGCTCCGTGCTGGGCAGGACGAGCTCGGGGTGCCCGGGGTGCCAGCGGGATCCCATTCCCAGGCGGATCCCGGCGCGCCGGGACCAGGCACAGGCACGGTGCCGCTCGCCGCCGGTTTTAAGGGAGCGGGGAGGGAGTTGCATCCATCACCAAAGGTTTTCTTGGCAGCGCGGTGCTCGGCGAGCAACAGCTGGGAGAGGGTGTGACTCCGGGAGCTGGGAACGCTGGCCTGGATCACAACGCAGCGTGAGGAAGCAGCGAGCTGCTTCCCAAGGGGCCTCCTTTCCTGTGCCGTCCCCCCGGGCCGGAGCACCCCGCCCCACGGAGGGATAACGGAGCCCAGAGCGCTCCGCAGGGATGCTGCTCCAGCCGGGAGCGCAAGGGGAGAGGCAGGTGGCTGCCAGCCCACCCCTCCCGCTGTGCTGTCCCCACCCTGGGTCAACCGCTGTCCTCTGCTCCCCTCACCGCCCCCAACTCCTTCCAAGACGTTGAGTCACTTCCCTTCGGCAAAATCTGGCTCCCAAACGCCGCTGCTGCTGCTCAGGGGCTGCTTTTCCCGATGGATTCCATTAGCACCAGGATGCTGCAGCTGCTTCCAGGCACCCCCCCCAGCCCGCAGAGGCTCTGTGGTGGCAGCTCTGTCACCCCCGGCCCCTTTAACACCTGCGAGAAAAGTTCTTTGCGGGGCACAGAGGGGCAGGGAGAGGCTCCGGGGTCCCACGAGTAGAAGGGATGGGAAAGGCTGGATGCAGGGATGGGGTTCAGCGGGACAAACAAGAGGTTTTTTGGGGCAGCCCCCCCAGTTTGGGAGCATTGAGCAGCCCAGCCCCCACCCACACAGAGCAGGAGGTTTGGATAACCCCAGGCTTGATGTGGCACCGGGAAAATTCCTTCCCTCCCCACGCAGCTCCCAAGCCTCAGCCATCCCGGTCCCAGCATTCATCCCAGCGGGAAAAGAGCCAGTGCAGGGGTTGGGAGTGAAGGCAGCACAAGGAAACACGAGGAAATTTGGCAGTGATGCTCCCTGACCCTCCTCCAGCCTGGAAAAGGAGCAGGATTTGCCCCATTGGGACACCCCAGCATCAGCTCAAGCAACACTACCCTGAGCTTGCCACCAGCCATGCCAACCTGCTCCCCAGAGAGAGGAAGCTCATCTATCACAGGAGATTAATTAATGTTAATTAATTACTCTCAGCTGTAAAGACAGGCCCAAAAGCATCCTGAATCCAGCCAGCAAGGGAGAAAACCAACCACAAACCGATGGGATTTCCTTCGGTGTGCCTGGAGTTAAACGATGCCACCAAGAGATGCTCAGCCCAGGCAGCTCCGGGTGGCACCAGCCACGTGCTGGCACCTGGGAGCTTCCCAAAACCACTCCAGGGCCTGGTGGGGCTGGGAATGCTCGGCCATGAATGCTCCTGCACGTGGCCTTGCCAAGAGTTGGCCTCGGGACATCGTGCCGGAGCAACGACCAAAATCCTGGCAGCTCCGACGGGTCCGGAGCCGAGACCCGGCCCAGTCCCGGTGTTCCCAGCAAGGCCGAGCTTTGCAGCCCCACAGAACCAACCCCATCCCTCGGCACTGCCTTCTTTGCCAGGCACCTGCCACTGCCCCGTGTCCGGGCAGGATGCAGGATCCTGCTCTCACACCGATCCCCGTGCTTAGCAAGATGAAGGGAAAACACGCTGACTTTGGGATATGATTTCCCATTCCGAGCGTTTGTGGGTTGGGGTTTCCCTCCCTCAGCAAAGCCCTGCCGGCAGCAGCGCCTGCGGAAGGACAAATCCCTGTTCCCAGGGCTGGTGACGGAGCAGGATCGGCACAGGAGCAGCCGTCGGGAGCAGCAATCCCAGCCTTTGGCAGCTGCCATGTCCTTGGCAAGCGCCGAGTGCCACCCACACCGAGCAAAGCAATTAAAGCTCTAAATTGATTCGGGCTGATTAAACGCCCTGGAGCAGCTCCCTGCCGAGCCGGGATGCGCGGCTGGAGCCGGGATGCGCGGCCGGAGCCCGGCAGGTCCGACCCCTCCGGCTCTCGCCCTCCTTCCCTCCCACACAGGCGCTGGGAACTCGCCTGACTCATCCCGAAACAGATGTCACAGTCAGTGGGGAAGAAATTGGAGGAAGTTTTCCCCCTCCGGGGGAGATTTCCCCGACATCCAGCGGCACTTTCCCTCGCCCCGGGCAGAGCCGTGGGGATAAATGGGAATGGCTGGAAAAGGAGCGACGAGGACGGGAGGCTCCCAGTGCATATCCCAGCTCCAAATCCCGGGTTTCAGGGCTGGGTTTACGCCCATGGATAACTCTGCCCTGCCCTTCCCACAGGGAGCTCATCCCTGGCTCCTGGCTCCACACCCGCTGCGGTCCCGAGCTCCGGATCCCGCCACTGCCTCCCGATCCAAGTGGAAATGCAAACTCCCTGCACAAACAGCGAAGCCACAGACAGGATGTTCGAGAGACGGCTCCCGTTCCCTTTTTTCGCTGATTTGATACAACCACGGAAAAAAAAAAAACCAAACCCCAGACCCAACCTTGTGCAACTCGAATTAAAAATAGCCCCGGGAAGGCGGCGGGGCTGGGACAGAGCGGCCAAACCCCGCTGTGCTCCCAAGGCTGGCACCGTATCCCGCTGCATCCCACCCCTGGGATGGGCAGGTCAGGGCATCTCCGCATGGTTCAGCCCCCAAACACCCTCCCAGCGCCCTTCCCAACCTCTGTTTGGCTCCAATCTTGCATTATTTCCCCCATTTTTACCATGTGCTTCCCACAAAGCTGCGCCGGGGACTGAATCCAAGCGATGCACACCCACGGGCCAGGGGAAAATCCCCAGTTCTCGGCTCCCAAACCCCACCCTTGGCAGAGCAGGATCGATGGGAACATTCCCAGGGCACAGCTGGGCCCTGCTCCATGGATTCCCCCACCCACGGCATCACCCACCCGCTCCCATCCCCATCCTTCAGTGACAGCTCCCCCCGGCAGTGATGGCAGTGCCACATCGGGAGATTTATCGGTGATTCCCGATTCCTGCCGCAGCTGTCAAGGGCCACTGGCAGCTCCTGGAGCAGGGATGAGGAATTGCCAGGCGTGGACACTTTGTCCTTGCCTTGGAGCCCCTCGGCAGGTGACAGACAGGGATGTCACCTGCCCGGGGATTAATGAGCAGAGGTGGCATCAAATCCTGGAATGGTTGGGGTTGGAAAAGACCTTAAATTCATCCCATTCCATCACCTGCCGTGGATAGGGACACCTTCCATCAACCAGGTTGCTCCAAGCTCCAAGTCCAACCCGGCCTTGGAATAAGAAATTCCATTAATAAAATCCCTACAGGGCTCCAGGTTTGGATGTGGAGCATCCCACTGGAAAATGGGAGCTGCTGACAGGTTTCGATTCCTTGCGCTGGAAACTGCTGGAGCTGAATTCAGGCTCATCTTTCAGCCGGAACTCCTTCAGCATCATCCTAAAATCCTCCGGATGTGCTTTTCCTGCTGCTGGTGTGCCGAGTGAAGACACCAACCACGGATAGAGGGGAGTATTCCTGAAATCTCCCAGCAAAAATCAGTGGGATCTGGCTGATAAAACCCCCCAGGAAACTCCCAATTCTTTAAGGCACCAGCTGGATTTGTCTTAATAACAAGGACTTAATAACAATCAATTCCTTCAAACTCCCAAACATCCATAAGGAAACCTGCTTTATTTGTGATTTTTGTAATAAATAAAGCCAGTTTTCCTTGCAATCAGCATCTGGGAACTCACCGTTCCACGGAGCAGAGCTTTTGGAAGTTGACCTTGCCAATGACCCCATCCCGCTTCCCATCACTGGGATGGGCACAGGGATTGCCCAGCTCCGGGCTGGGAAGTGGCTCCTTGCAGGAAGGCTCAGCATTCCCGCCAGCTCCGAGCAATCCATGCCTTTTTCGGGGTTTTTTTGGCCATGGGGTGGCCTCGGTGCAGGTTCCCCGGGCTCCAATTTCCCTGGAATTTTTAAAAATAACAGCAAAATATGTTTTATTCCTGAGCCTTTGCCAGGCTGGGACTATTTCTGGAACGAGGGAGTTGCTTGGCAGTGCCAGGGAGATGCGGGGGTACCTGTGCCCTCACTGGGGTCCCTCACAGCGTCTTCCCGGGATGGATCTGGATCATTGATCCCAATATCCAGGGCTCAGCCCCGTGCTGGATGCAACCCTTTCCCATTCCCAAAATACAGCTGTTATCTAAGAATTATTGAAATGGATCCAGAAATGCAGGGATCTATCCAGAGGGTGCTGTTGATGGAAGCCAGATCCAGAATTTGCCTTGGAAAGCAAAAAACAGCCGAGCCCAAAGGGAGGGAAACGGGAACATGGAGAAACGGGAACATTCCATGCCACAATGTACGGGATTAATGCTCCAGCTCGGATGGAAAGTTTAACCTAAGGATTCAATTAAGGTTCTTCACAGCCTGATTTAAGCTGGGTGGGATTGGGGGATCCATAAAACTGCACGGCAGGGAGAAGCAGGAGCATCCCTGCCCGTGAGGGATTTGGGGAAAGCCGGGAGCGGGACAGGACGGCCGCAAGCAGCTGGATCCCGGCACTCCCAGAGCAGCAGCACGAGAAAATCATGGATTTTTAATTAATGAATTAAAGAATAATCTCAGTTTTGTTCCCAGGAGTGCAGCTCACCTGTGGGTGGGATCCTGGGATGTGCCAGGGCTGGATCAGGATCCGCTCCAGGGCCAGGGCTGGCACACAACACGTTCCTCAATGACTGAGCGGAGATCCCGGGAGGTAATCCAGGAGTGATGGATGCACCAGCTCCCAGCCACACTGGTGACACCGTGGGGACATTCCAGCTCCCAGCTGCAGCTGGAAGGAGCCCGGCATTCCTCCCATCCAGCCCCACGAGCGACTCTCTCCACGTAAGAGCCCAACATCAAGCGAAAACGCAGCTCTGAGTTTACAGAAGCAAAACCCTCTGTTCGTTTTCCCTCCGGGAAGGGGTTGTTATCCTTTGGGAGATCTCAGTCCTGTCTGGACGTGTCAAATCTCCATAAATCCCAGAGGTGATTCATGGCTCCCACCCGGGACTGGCACAGTCCCTCACTCCTGCCACTTCTGTCCCTGTTTAAAGCTGCGCCACGATTCACGTTCACCCACCGAGGCATCCGCCAGGTGGGAAATCTCCGGGTTTATGGTCGGAGATCCGTTTATGATAAATTAATTCCATGGCAGAGCGGGAAAAACCCCCGGCAATGGGTGAGGATGGAGCCTCCAGCAGGGATTGGCAGCTCCAGCACTTCCCATTTTCCTCCAGTCCTTGCTTCATGTAAGAGATGTAACGCTAATGAACTCCCGATTTTTATTCCCGAAACGGTGCAGAGGGAATCCCTGTTATCCATGGCCTGGAGTGGATGGAGAAAATCCCCAGCACTGTTCCTGGCTGGTGGAAAATGGAGCTCACATCCAGCTGCTCCAAGGAGGATTCAGTCATTGGAAACACCTTATAAATCAATAGGGATAAATTGAAAATTCCAGCAGCACTCCACATAATTCACCCACTCTCCCTTAAGACTTTTTGGGGAAAAAAACAGGTTGGGAAAAGGGAATTCAGGGTATCTTGGCTGGATGTGGCTTCCCCAGCACATCTGGCTGGGGAGAGGATGTCCGAGGAATTAATTCCGTGTGGAGATCACCGGAATGTCAGGAGAGCTCTGATTCATCCCTGGCCTTCAAGTGCAGGAATTAATTCTGGCCACGGAATTCCAGCTGCTTCCTATGCCAGCAGAAGCTGCCTTCAAGGAGCAATGATGGGGTCATAATTCCCAAGGGAAAGCTGAAGCATTTCCCTGGATATCCCACCTGGAATGTGGATGCACCGGGGCATCCATCACTCCCAGCCTGGCATCTTCCCAACCCGGCAAATCCGGGTGAGGCGCTCCTGCAAAAGAATTTCCCTGTGGAAAACAGGGAGCTAATGGGATTGAGGGGAAGAGCAATGAGAGGTTGGATGTAAGCAGATCCAATTAGTCGATGGGACAATTAAGAGAGAGGTGGTGGGGTACTGGAGATCCCAAATCCCTGACTCCCACGGCATCCCGGGAGCGGGTGCTCCTTGCTCAGAGGATCCCACGTTTTCCTCTCCCATCGTCGCTCCTGGAAAATTCCACCGTGAAGGATTTAAACGAGTCATTTATCAATTAAATGTGCCGCTCTGGCAAATTAAAAGCTGTCCTCTCGTTTAATTAATAGGGCAGCTTCATATCCGACAAATTAGGGAGCCTCTTGATGAGCTAATTTGTTAATTAATGGAAGCCTGGAGGCTCTTCCCTCATCAGATGTTGGCACATCCTTGAACCCAAAGCGCAGCTCCTCCTTCAGGACCCCCAGGCTCAGCCTGGGAGCAGCCCTGGCAGTGAATTTGCCATGGCAGAGCTCCTGGCACGGCCCTGGCTTCCCGGGATTTATGGCAGCGGCACATTCCCCCTCCCTTTCCCTTTCCTTCGGGAATATTTACATCCCTTGTCGAGGAAAAGCGCAAGATCCCGCGGCTGAGTCGCTGCCAAACGGAGCCCAAAGCTGCTCCAGGATGGAAAGAGGGAAAGGAGTTGATAATAAATTGGGAAGGAAAGCTTCTGGCCCTGTCCAAGGATCTGTGTGGGGTGGGAATCGGCGCTGCGGGTGGAGGATCCGGAGCTCATCCCGGCAGATCCGAGGATCCCTGGGCGTCCCCGGACACTCGGCAGTGCCACCAACGCCCGGATCGCTCCTGCAGGGAAAATGAATCCCCCAGGTACATCCAGGCTCATGGATCAGCCCTTTCCCCCATCCCAGATGGCCACAGCCACCCCCAGCAGCCCCCTCCCAGTGCTTCCAGTATAAACCAGTACCAGGACAGTGCTGAGGCCGGGTAGGCTCCAGGAGCTGCTCCAAACAATTCCACGGAAAGAGGGAGCGCAGCAATCCCAGGACAGGGATCCCAACAGGAGTGCTGGAGTCATCCGCAGTGAGAGCAGGACCAGTAACACCAGTAAGAGCAGCGAGCTGGGATAAAAATCCCGCTGCAAATCCCACTCCGTGTTAAAAACCAGGAATGTGGATTCCTGAGCTTGCACTAAGGACCATTCCCCTCCAAACCAGACTATCCCAGATCCCATGGAGCAGCTCCCTCATTTATTTTTAACCACCAGGTCCTGCTGCACCCACCAGTTATCAAATAAATATGGGAAACCAGGAGAGGCACCCCGAGACTCCCTGATCTCTGTTTTCCATGGGCTGGCAGTTCCCGGGATGTGTTTACTCCCAGCCTTTAAAAAGCAGCCCCAGGTTTGCTTTCTACCACAGGAGCCTGCCAAGTTTCCAGCTTTCCCTGGATCTTATCCCACCCAGGCAGGTCCTGGAGAGAGGGCACGGCTCGCTCAGCACCCAAAGCTGCAATAAAGGATCACAGTGAAAGGCAAATTCCTGACGGATTTTCGGCAAACACTTGGCCCAAAAAAATCATGTCACTGTTGAAGCTGTCCCCATTTGGGTGCCTTTCCCAGGAGGACACCGATGGTTCGAGCTCTGGCTCTGGCTCCTGATCCATTCCCCAGGAATGCCAGGAACAGGGAACTCAGCTGATGCTAATTCCTGCTGGAATGTGACCCTCAAACACTTTTTCCAATGCTGATGCATCTCCTATTCCTGCCCTGTGCATCCACAGCCCCTCCCTGCTGGCTCCGGGGTGCATTCCCACCCTCTGTCCTGATTCCCAACACGTTTTGCGCTCCAACCCTTCAGAAAAACCTCCATCTCAACAGCTCCAAGAGTCTCTCTTTCCTCCCCACAAGAAAAGGCACTTCCAGAGCTGTGTTTTTATCCCATTCCAGCAGCAGGTTGTGCTGGAAGCGGGACAGAGGGAAGCAGACGCTTTTCCCTCATGGTTTTCCCAATGCATTTCTCCTTCCACAGCTTAACACACCAAAAAAGAGGGAAAAAAAACCCCCAAAAACCCTTGGAATAATATTTACAAGCTAATTAGGCAGAGAATTGATTTGAACATCACTGGAACAGCAGAAAAACGCCAGCTGAGCTGGGAAGGCTTGGGCTGGTTTTCCATGGAAATTAAAATTGCCACGGGCTGCTGGAGGCAGGGAGCTGGAGCCGTTCCCTGGGAGGTCTGAGCATGGCCCTGAGCCTCCTCCCACCCCAGCAGCCTTCTGGAATCAAATCCAGTTTGTAAAATGCCTGCCAGAGGTGAAGGAAAGGGAATCTTCCTTCCCCACGGGAGAGGAGGATTTGAATTCCTGTGCCATGGGATTAGGGGGAAATCCAAGATACGCCGGAAAGAAACGCCAATTCCTTTTGATTCCTCTTTGTACAAATCCCAGCCAGAATTCCAGTTCCTGTATCCCAACAGATTTCACACCCAGGAAGCACAACATGGAATTGCTTCTCCTTCCATTCCTCACTTCCCTTCCCGGCGCTGCTCCTTCCTGCCTTGCCAAACCTCAGCCCTGCACTTCCAAGGCTGCCAGGAGCAGGATGGAGGCACCTCTGGAGCCCCTGCAGGTCTCTCCTGATTTTTCCGTGCCAGTGGATCATTATCCCAGTTATCCATCAGCCAGCAGCTCGTGTTCGGAGCACTGCTCCCCTGTCACCCGGGAATTATGGATCTACCCAGCAAAGGCACAGGGAAATAATTGTTTGTTTGCTGCTCAGGCCTCTGGAATTCCAGGAGAAAATGAGATTTCTCTTGCTTGCCTTAGATCCTGGGGTTTTCCCCCCGCCACTTGCTGGGCTTATTTCCAAATTCCCACCGCTCCTGTCCAGCTGCCAAGCGCACGCAGGGAGCTGCCAGTGGCATTCCTTTTGGGAAAGGGACAGGGAGCCCGGCACCTGCCCCCTCCCAGTGCTCAGGGAGATTCACACCCAGCTCCTGTTCCAGCTCAGCCTCTTCCTGTGGAAAGCCACAAAGCCCAGCTGGGGAGATTTAACATTCCAGCTCCAAAGGAATTAAATCCAGCCTTACAAAGGGAAATGTTTCCCTGCCCCGAGTTTTTGCGGAGCGCTGGGTAAAGGACGGAGTTCCACAAACAGGGGCTGTTCCCTGCTGGCAGGGGGAGAGGGGAGCCTGGGTTTTAATTGAAAGGGATTTCAGAAGATCCATTTTATCCAGCAGCACGCAGGAAAATTAGCAGAGCACCCTGGGAAGCTGGGAATGACACAGGCTCTGCCTCCTCATTTCCAAGAGGGCTCTCTGAGCTCTGCTGAACAGCACAGGTTGGCAAACCCATTTCTTCCATTTGCAAACCCATTTTGTTCCAACTCCTGCCTCGTTCCCGAGTGTAGGTGCTGAGGAAAGAGCAGTGCAGAACTCCAAGGCCAGAGGGGCTTTGTGATTCCTGAAGGATCATCCACCTGCTCTGCTTCCCATTTATCACAATCAGCATGTATCAGGAGTCGTTTGCATATCCCAGGCTCTGGGAGCCTTTGGAAACTCAGATCCACGGAGAAGCAAAACTTGAGTGGCAGGTGGTTATTGAGGCCTCCAGAGCTCCTGGTTCTCCTCCCGGGATTTAGGAAGTTAAATAACTCCTGAGTTTCAGGAATATTCCCGTTTTCAAATCCTGCAGATTCCCTCCCAGTCAGCCCACACTGCCTGAAATGTTGGAATTCAGCCCGGGATCAGGACACGAGACCTCCAGCAGCTCCCCAGCACCTCTGCCAGGACACAGCTGTGTCCCCAGCATCCCTGCACCGCCGTTGCCATGGTGACCGAGCATCATCCCCTCTCCTGCCACCTTTAAGGCAAAATGTCCCTCCACGGCACAGGGCTGTCCTCAGGCCATTCCCAGACGGCCTCTCCTGCACCCAGGACATCCCACAGGACATCCCACTCCCCCAGGACAGGGACTGCTGCCCATGAGGAATTTCCTGCTGGCTCTACCCTGGAGCTGACCATCACCAAGGAAAAAAAAATTACAGGAGGATCCAGCAATTCCCACACCTAAACAGACGGGGTTTAAAGTGAAATCCAAGCAGGGATGAGCCTGAGGCCATCCCAGACCAGCAGAGGATCTCTGAGCACAGAAAAGCTTGGGGCCACCGCTGTCCCCATCCTCGGCGGCACTGGCAGCCCCAGGGAACCCACAAGAAGTGCCACACCCCTGAGGGTGCCAGGCTGCTTCAGTGCCCTCCCAAATCTCCCCGGGACACCCGCTGAGCTCTGACAGCTGTCAGGACCTAAGCAGGGGGCGAGCTGAGAAGCTTAAAGGAAAAATAGCTCCTTTTGTAATCCGTTCCCACAGCACTCCCACCCTCCTGCCCGTTTTAGCCCTCCTCGTCCTACACCGGAGCCCTGGGGACGGGAAATGGGTGCAATCGTAGCTGTTCAGGGATGTGTCACACGGAGGTGTCCCCCCCGCGTGCGGCTGTGGCAGGAGAGGTGTCCGCCCCGATCCCACTGCTCCTCTGGCGCCCGGGAAACATCAGAGAACCACGGAACGGTTTGGGTGGGAAAAGGCCTCACAGACCATCTCGTTCCCTGCCACGGGCAGGGACACATTCCCGATTCCAGGAACCCAACCTGGCCTGAAAGAAGCAGCGCTGGAGTATCTGTCTGATCCTATCTTCCAGATTCACGCCCGGGAAGATGATCCCAAGGATCAGCCTCGCAGCCATGGCACTGGGCAAGCTTTGGGAAGCGCCAGCGCCGTGCCTCGGGCCGCTGTCACACCCGATTGCCAGGAATCTCCGAGCGCGCAGACAGGCGAATTTTATCCCAGCACAAACAGTTCCAGAAGGAAGCCAGGGCCTTACTCAACCCTCCAAATATGTTTTTCAGGATCAGTGCCGCCAAAGGCAGAAGGTGGGAAGGTCCTGGAGAGGGAATGCAGCGGGCTGGGGTGTTTCCATGGAGCAGCGAGATGAGTCAGTGCCATCTGCCGGCTGCGGGGACACTGCCGCTCCCAAATCCATCGGATAGCGAGGAATAAACCCCAGCCTCGCGACAAAGCTTCCAGC
Source organism: Struthidea cinerea (assembly GCA_013397865.1). NCBI lineage: Eukaryota > Metazoa > Chordata > Aves > Passeriformes > Corcoracidae > Struthidea > Struthidea cinerea. Next base: position 643,439 of record VZTI01000402.1, on the reverse strand, counting down.
ATCCCTCTGGAACGCTGCTCCAAATGCAAATTCCCCTAAGGATCCAGACGGGATCCTTTTGGCACAGCCGTGTCCAACTACGTCGAGAACTCCCAGGATGACCCAGCAGGACTGGGAGCTCTTGACGTACCCAGGCTGCAGCTCCAGCGTTCCACAGCTCTTCTCCTTCCCACCTTTGGGATCTCCCTTTGCTGTGCCTGACGGAGCCGTGCATGGGAATCCTTGAGCTGGCCCGGATCCGTGCTGAGGAAGAGCTCTGGGAGTACCAAGGATCCGCAGGGTCCCGAGGGATGATGTGGCATCGTCGGCTTCTGCCTCAGCTTGGACCATTCCAAGGGTGCCAAGAGGCATGAAAGCTGGGATGAGACACCAGGAATTCCTGGCTATCCCTGCTGTCCCAGTCTGCTGGATCAGATTTAATTCGGGGACAGATTCGAAGGGTGTTTCTCACTGTTTTTAAAGGGAAAACTCATCCCTGCTCCGTAATTATCCCGTAATTAGGTTTAGGTGCCAGATCCCCGGCACTGAGGGAAACACACGTTCCTGTCGAAGCTTCCTCCTGGAGTGAGGAGGGATTTGCTCGTCCTTCCAGTGCTGATTACCCCCCAAAGCTCTCTGCAGGCATTACCAGGCTCGGGCAGCTCCAGCTGGCTGGAGGACACGGCAGTTCGGAGCTGCAGGGATGGCCTGGGGCTCCGTGTGCTGGAGAGATCCCGGAGCTGAACCCCGCCACGCTGATGGCTGACCCGAGCTCATCCAGCTGCTTTTGCCAATCACAGTAAAAATCAATGAACGTCTGAGGGAGCACCAGCTCCGAGAGAGCGGATCCTGCTTTTCCTGCTGAAAACAAGCCCAAAAAGGGGGATCGTCTCTGGAAAACTCCATTTGCAGAGGAAGCAGAATGGAGTGGGAGCAGCTTGACGCTAACGTGGATCGGGATGCTGGGCATGGACACATCTGTGGAGGTCTCCCCTCAGTCTCCTCTGAAATGCAGTTTAAATTCCAATTTATTTCTGACAAACCAGGTTATTTTTCCCTGCTGGTGATGATCTGCTGCGTAAGCATCTGGTAGAAAACCACCTTATCACCTTGCTAGATGCTGAAATCTGAGGGCGTTACCTGCGATTTCTTAAAACAGTCTATTTTCCCTCCGCTTTCGGCCCATCTCCCCCTAATCCTTTTCTCCAGCGAAGGGAGAGGCACAGGTGCGGAACACCGAGGTACGCTGCTACTTAAGGCCAAAAATAAAGAGTATTTTTCCACAAGGGCTAGGGATCGGCGACGGGAACTCCGTATCAGCAGAAATTGGTGATTTTCCATGGAAATGGCCATGGAATGAACCCCTCTGTGAGCCCCAAGCGGGGCCTACCGCGCTCCCGTCGCCTAGCAACAGCACGCCAACTCCTTATATGGCAACCGCTCCCGCCCTCTCCCCATTGTTCCTTCTCATTGGCTGCTCGCCTGTGATTGACGTGCGCGCTCGCCAGTGCTCACCCTCCACGAGCCTCTCCCGCGCCCGGGGCGCGGCGTTACCCGGAAGCCGGTGCAGGAAGCGGAGGGGAGGAGCGCGAGAGACGCGTCCGCTGCGACAGCCAATGGGAGGCGAGCTGGGGGGGCGGCTCAGCCAATGGCAGGGCGCGTGGGCGGGGCCGCGGGGGCGGGGCCGCGGGAGCCGGCAGCGGGCGGCTCCGGGAGGCGGCAAAGGTGAGGGGGGACCCCGGGGGGACATGGGGGGGACACCGGGGCAGCACCGGGGGCACCCGGGGAACGCCGGC
>VZTI01000402.1:621472-634601 GCA_013397865.1 Struthidea cinerea | reverse complement strand
TCCATCCCTTCCTCACTCACGCTCCATAAATCTGCCGTGGTGCCAAGGACAGGGAGGCCCTGCCGGGCTCGGGCCTGTCCGGAAGCTTCCGGAGCGGGGGGTTGCTGATCATCACCTTGATGACGTGGTCCTTCACTGTCAGCCCGTCCATCTTCAGCACAGCCTGAGAGGCCTGGGTTTCGTTCTCATATTCTACATAAGCCAGGCCCTAAAAAGGAGGAGTAGAAAGATCCTACATTAGGTTTTAGTGCTTCTGTAACAGCTGATAAGGAATTCGTAAGGGAGGAAACTAAAATGGCTCAGTCCCAGTTTCTTTAGCTAAAAAAAAAAAAAAAATATTTCTATTTACCACCTTTATTTCTTGTCTCTCACTCCTGATGCCCTAATGGGTGGGAAAAGTGGGGGGAAAAAAAAAAACAGAACCACCCCAAAAATCCTATTAAAGTAAACATAATGAAGCACCATGGCAGGCTCCCACAGAGAAGGGCATCACCTCTCCCTGCTGTTCCTCTTTTAAATGACATTCAAAGCCTTAAGCTGCATTTTTGGATTACCCAGTTTCACAGGAGAGGCATCAGGTTTTACGTAACTTTCCCAAAATACATTTATTTGTGGTTTACACACAATCCCAGCTCAAACTAAGCTCAGAACAAGACTTGGTGCTCCCAAGAGCACTCATTACAAGGTGTGCACACAACGGGAACTGCACCTGAGGTGGTGCAAAGGGCAAGAAAAATCAATTTAAATCCACGCCCACCATTCCCAGGATGTCCCCTGTGGACAGGAGCCACCACACAGACACAGCCCAGGTGTCAGGTAGAGTTTTGGCAGAGCAGCAACTGGTTCAGAATCCCTTATTTAACAAGGAGCCATTTATTCCGGGATGGCAATAACGAGCCCTGTCAGAGAGGGGGGCTCATTTCTCACTGGCAAATCCCTTCCTGCAGCAGATGTTCGGAACAAAAACCTCAGGAAACCGAGGAAAGGAGGATGGGAAGTGGCTGCACCAGGTAAACCCCATCTAGCCAATTATTTAAAAACCAATCCTTCACAGACTTGCCTGTTCTTACTATACTCAAAGTGCTGTCAACACTTCCCCCTCCATCCCGTTTTCCTTGTGCAATTTAAGAAGTGTTTTGGGAAAATTCCTCTTGGTTGTCTGCACAAAGACACGCTGGGCTGTATAAATACAAGCTTTACCACAAGTTTTAATGCTGGCAACTCGGTAAACCCAACTTTTTGTCTCCAGACTTCATGAGCAGCTTCTTTTTGAAGGATTTCTTAAGACCAGGAGTGTGTTAAGGGTGCCTACCTTGGGTTTCCCAGCTCTGTTGGTGACCAGCCGAATGTCCTTCACATTCCCATGGGCTTTACACACCTCCTCCAGCTCTTCCTTAGTGCAGGAAAATGGCAAACCAGATATAAAGAGTTTATGTTTCTCCAGGGTAGTGCTGTACCTGAACACCTGGAGCAACAAAAAGGATGTTGGTTCACAAACCAGCCAGCAACTCCAAGGATTTCAGTCTCACACGCCAAAAGCACTTCCTGTTTGTGGGATCCAAAACTGCCTCAAAGCCCTGAGTAGTGTTTTGGAAGATACTTGCATAGAAACACAGGGATACATCAAGGACTTGCAAGTAAATGCTGCTAAACATCCCTACCCTTCACAATGAGACAGACACTGATAATCACAGAATATCCTGAGCTGGAAGGGATCCAGAAGGACCAGAGCTCAATTCCTATAATAATACATTTATAATCATGTCTTCTCGCTCAGCTGTCACTAAGAGAACACTGAATTTCTCTGTGCAGGAACTCCAGAATGCAGAAATCCACGATTACACAACTGAGCTCTGCTACAGAGCATCCCCAGCCAGGGGGTTTGGGTAACAAATGCTGGAGAGGCTCAACCAACAAAGCTCTTCACAGGTTGAACGTGGGTAGGTCCCACCATTAAACTGCTCAGATCAGCAGATCTCTACAAACCTTGAGTAAATGATGTCAATCCTGGTGTGTCCAAAGTAAAAGAAGATGCAAGAAGTCCCAAAAACCCAGTTTAAAGCAGCACAACATGAACAGATTGGATTTCAGCACCCCAGACACAAGGTACTCCACCAGCTCACCTCCCCAGACCCACTGTCCAACAGGAACCAACAAAACTTTACCTTAAAGTCAGGATTCTTGTTCTTGTCAACACACGGAGACACAAACATGGGCCTGCCCTCCACAGCCGTGCGATCCAAGGCCAGGGCCTGCTGAGCAGCCTCCTCCTCCCTGAACTGCACGTAGCAGTAGCCCCGGAAGGTGCCCTTGTTGTTGAACACTGCTCGGATCTCCACAACCTCCCCACAGCTCCCAAAGAGCTCCCTCAGCTTGGCTTCGGGCTCTGCCATGGTGTAGGAGAGGTTGCTGACAAACACAGTGACCTTATCCTTGCTGCTGTCGTGGAAAACTTTGGGGACGTCCTTGCGGCTGGTGGATGCCTTTTCCTTTGGGATTGCTGGGCCATCTGGCTTCTCACTTCTCCCAAAGAGCCCGGTCTCCACCTCCATGTCCTCTTCAGGGAGCACTCCATCACCCTCTCCCCTGTGCCTCTTGCTGGGCAGCTCTGATGGATGGGATTGAAAGCCTCGTTAGAAAAAATTACCCCATTTCCTTCCCTGTTGAAACTCCTCTGCCCCCCACTCCCGCCGTGGAGCTTGGGAATTGCACATGGAACCACAAACACAATGACAGCTCTCAAAGACACCAAATAAAAACCCCCCTCAAGGTTTTAGAGAACAAATAACAACAGATTATTCCACCAAGACAGCTTTAGATGAAAGCAACTGGAATATTTGTTCCTTTTTTCAGCCACTCACAACTGACAGTTGCTGATTCATGTTCTTTTTTCTTTGTCTAATGGTTCTTCTTTTAAAAAAAAAAAATATCCAAAAGCTCACAAAACTCCCAGGGGCAACAACCTATTAAAGTCTTCTGTCCCCACCTTCTAAGAGGCTGCTACAATCCTGAATAACCCAATTCAGACACATGGCTCGGCATCATAGGATGAGTCAGAAAAGTTACTTTAAAGGAAAATTAAGGAGGAAAAAAAAAAATCACAATATCCCTCCAAAATAAGAAACCCCAAGAAAAGTCTAGAAGTGTTTATAAACCTGTTTTTCTGTTCGTATAAAACCATTTAGCCTTGTTTGCATTTCACTCCCACACTGCAAACTTCCCAGGAGAAAGCAGCCCTGCAAAGACACCAGTGCTGGCAATTCCTCGGCTCCCTCTATCACAAGACAAGCAATAACCCCATTGCCAGAGGTCTGAAATTTTAATTTCATTTTATTTTTACCTTCTTCTTGTCCCCATTCACCCTCGTCATCCTCATCCACTTTGCGCTTGTCCCCAATCCTGGTTTTTTTGGCCTTTTTGGAAGCTTTCTTCTCTGCCCGAGCCTGCTTCCTCTGCTCAGCTCTCTCCTCCTCCTGCTTTGCCAGAGCAGCTTCTTTCTCAGCAGCCTAAAACACAGAAGATTTATTTCTTTTTTTCCCCCACTGGCTGCAGATTGCAGAGCATTTTCCACAGCACTGAACCCAGAGGGTTTTCTCCTAACCCCAGCACGTCATTTAAAGCACATCCCAATTCTTTGCTCTCACAGCTTTCCTGGAGGGCACATCACTCTTGTGGCCATCCAAGGGGCAAAAGGAGAAAGATAAAAAGCAGCAAGAGGTTGTTCATCATAGTTTTAAAGTAAAAATCAATAGTTCTAGGGCTTGAAGACATTTCAGGCTTATCTGGGGGAAGGCATATTAAAAATGTGACATTCAGAGAAGCATGGACTTAATTTAGGTGTATAAAATGCTTTGGAGGCTCACAGAAAGTTCTGACCTTTGCTCTTTGTTCATTCACTCGAGCCAATCTGTTCTCTGTTTTTTGAACAGCTGCATCCCAGTCTTCCAGTGTTCCTAAAGGATAAATTTAAAATAATCATTTTAAAAAGCCTTTTATTTAGCTTTCTCAGAATTCAAAGATACAATTCTGGAAAAATAAAGAGTCACTGAGTCCATGGCACTTGCTGTTCATATTAAACAGCACACATGAAAATTCTAATTATAACAACTGGCCTGCAAGGCAAAAAAAAAAACCAAAACAAGAGCCAAGCAGAGCAGAAACCTCTCATTTATAATGCAAGACTCCAAAAAGGCATGGAAAAATCCAGCCATTTCAGAAAAGCAAGGAAGAAGAGAGCTGTCTGTGGATTTGACAGCAGTGAAAAGAAAGTGAGACTTCAGTGGAGCACAAAACACGGGATCAAAATTGCTGCACCTCTGCCTAACCAGGCTGGCTAAGAGGTGCAACAATTAATCACCTTCTGCCAGTCATTTAGTTCCCTTCTGTCAGCCAATTAATTCCCCCCCTGCCTGTCACTCGGTGACCTTTTGTCACTGAATCAGCCCCTGCCAGCGCCCAGGTACCTTCTATCCTCTCGAGGGTGAGCAGCACCTCGCAGACGTGCTCGGGGTAGTCGCTGGTGCACTGCACTGCTCGGTGCAGGGCCTTCCTGCAGTGCTGGGTGTCCCCGTGGGCCCTGCAGGAGGGGACAGGGCACTCAGGGACCAAACCACACGGAATTCCGGCCACGCAAACATCCTCCCTTCCTTCCCCAGCTGCTGCAACACTTCTGGAACCCACAGCGGAGCCGCTCCAAGAACCTCAAAGGTGTTTTGTAAACCCAAACAAAACACCCTCGCTCTGAACTGTTTTCTCCCACAGGTGAGGAAACTAAAAATGAATTAAGCAAGCTCTTACCTTTCCAGGTTGTAATACTCCAGCCACATGTTGGCATATTTGGCATTCCCTTTAGTCATGATGTTGTCCCAGAGCTCCCTGGCTTTCTGCATGTTGTTGCACAAGCGGGCCTGGAATAGAGCATCCAAAATACCCTTCAGGATTACTTGTTCAACATCATTAACTCCAAACCAAAAGAAAAAAACCCCACAGATGCTGCAGACAGACCCAGCAAGATACATCTGAGCCTTGCAGTGATCAAAATAAACACCTGATACAATCCTGCTACTGAATAATCCTTCCCAGCCCACGTCTCCCATTAGTCTCGGTTCTGGCTCCCACATACATTTGATTTTGGTCATTATAGAAGAAATTAGAGAGCTGTTTCTGAATTTTTCCTTTTGTTGTTGATGAAGGGACCTAATCACTTCTCAGACTGAGAACTTGCTTTGTGTTAAGGAAGGGGAGCAGGGGAAGAAGGGAAATGGGTTGGGAAATGACTACATTCCATGGCAGGAATGTTAAAACATTTTATTTTAAATGCATTTTATCAGGCCCAGCAATTTAAATACAGCAGAGAGAAACATCACCTCCACTCTTGCCCAGTTCTGCATGATGGTGCAGGATGGATCTCCACTTTCACTGAACCCTAGGAAGAAAAACAAGGGCTGTTTGTTGCACTTGGCTCTTGGAAATAAAGTATTTATTAAACAGGTCCCGCATGGCGATGAAATCTTTATATGGAGCTTTCTGAAACGTTCAAGATTCTTGAAGACAAACATTGTGTGGTCTTACAGAAATGATTTTGAAGAGGAGAAAACAATACTTTGGGATGATTTCACTTACTTTCTTCTACTTCTTGTTTCAAGTACTCCACAGCTCGTGCAAATGCAGAGCGCAGCTCCTCCAGCTCCTTACTGGAGTCTGCAGGAAAAAAAAGAAACAACAGCCTTAAAATAATAATTCAGTTTTCATTTCCCACCCAATAAAACCTTCTCCTTAAGAGGCACAATGATTTTATCGGGTAGCAGGGGGAAATTACATTTATTACTTCTTATTGTTGTTATTATTGCTTAAATTCCTGACTTTATTATGGGTAAAGCTCACTACGTGAATAATTTAAAAAATCAGATATCAAAAATATAAGGCAGAGCATTTTTGCAATAGCAAACCAACCAAATTCTTATTTTTATAGACAGTAACTGGCCAGAAAGTAATTTTTGTGAAAGATGAAAATGCTGTAAGTTTTTTTTAAAAAAAAAAGTAATATCCAAGAAGTACAAAGAACACAGTTTAGATATTTATTCTGTATTTATCATACAGACCTTGTGTAAAATCCACCCTTCTCCTCAGGTAATCCAGGTAGGCCTGCCAGATCTCTACATAGTCTGTCGCCTGAATAAAACCTGCATTCAGAGCTTTTTCAAATATTTCTGAAAGAAAAATGGGGAAAAAATAGCCACTTTCCATGTACTGTCAAAATTAGCAAGTTTCAGTGACAGCACAAAGAAATATCTTACACAAACACCACTGGTTTCTAGGAAGAGAGGAAAAAGTCCTACACAGTAAATTGGTTTAGGAAGTGAACTGAAAGGCAGCTGGACTCAGGAATGTCCACTCCAAGTTGTTCGTGGCTTGCTCAGGGTGAAGCTGCTCAACCAGAGCAGCTTTGCCCTTGCAGCGCCTGCTGCCCGTGGCAGCAGCAGGGTGAGAACAGACCCTGCCAGTCCCATTTGGCACTGTTTGGAGTGCAGAGAGCAGCTCTGAGCTGTACTTCCTGGTTCTTTCCTTACCAGAAATGACGCTGTGCTCCACCCTGTGCCTCTCCATGGCCAGCAGGTACCTAATCCACAGCCCGACAGTCCAGGGGCAGTTCCTGACAGCGCGGTCGTGAGCGGATAAAACCAATTCCTTCACTTTCAGCTGCCTGTCCTGAAAGAGTCACAAAGGAGAAGTGAAGCTCCTGTCAGCCAGAGAGACCACCCGAGCCAAATTCCAGCTATAAAAAGCCAACACCTAAAAACCTTTCACCTAAAAAGCACTTTCATTTTGTATTTGAAAAGCTCAGATGGGCATTTTAAATTCTACATTCCTAAAAACCCAGTGAACACCTTCCAGTGAGGAAGAATATGCTCAGGAGAGAACTACCAGGCCAGTGAGGTGTTTTCTGCCAAAGAAATAAATGTAATAAAGGCACTGAGTGAATTCCCAACTGTTCCTAGAATGTCAAGGATAAAAAGAGGGAGCACACCCAGCCTGTTGGTGCAGGTGTCGTTCCACCTGCAACCTGCTGTGTCCAGCTGGGAAGAGAAAAGAGATGACAGAGCAACTGAGCCTGGATAAGCTCCTGCAGGGAGTCACCCTGATCCCTTAATCCAGCCACCTTCTGTCCTGCCTCTGGAGCTCAGCATCAGCTTCAAACTGCACTAACAAACCCCCCTGGAAAGAGGGGCTGAACATCTGGGTTTGCTGCCGTGCCCACCCCCTGTAAATGTGCAGAGGAAACACAGCTATAGCAGAGCAAAGTGAGAAATGCTCACTTGAGCAATAACCACACCCCTGAAAACAGGAGGAAACCAAAGGTGAGGTGAAAATCAGTTTCTGGAAGATTTACAGACTAAAGGACAGGACTGAGGTAGAACTTACTGGCTGTTTATCAGCAACTGAGATTTAAAAAAAAACCCAGAAGTAAAGGCAGGAAAATAAATCTGCAAACACTCAACGGGTTTATTTCCTTACCAAATACTGGTTGTAGCGTGCCCAGAGATCTGGGACAAGGCAGTTCTCAGCCAAAGCTCTCTCATAGATCAACTGAATCCGAGCTGGGTCACCTGCTTTCATTTCAAAATCAATGTAAGCTTGGTATTCTGCCAGCTTTGGGGTTTCAGCACCCAGCTGGAAAACAACCAGGGAGACACAACATCAAACTCTTCAACAAAGCAAGACTCCAACACTTCAGCTGCTCCTCAGAGCAGGTCTTGTGTGATAAATTTCACACAAGAAATTTGTCTCTGTATCAGCAGCTGTTGATTTTCATACACCTCCGAATGGGTCTGAAATCAGTCAGATCTTGGTTTCATTCCCTTTAGCCCCATGCTGGAAAACACACCCAGAGTCCTCACGTGCACCTCAGGGTGGCCTGGCACACTCAAAGCACTCCACAATTTCCAGTATTCCCAGGATATAATTGTCAGCATTCCCACCGCTGACAAAGTCCCCCAGCTGGGGACTAGAAAAATAATAAATTTGGAAAAAAAACCTAAATCACCCCAAAGCAATTCCCTCTTAAGTTTTAAAGGATGGTGTAAACGCCAGCAATACCAGTGCCTCCTCGTAGGGTTTACACTTCTCCAGCTGCTGTAGAGCTTTTTTGTAGTTCTTTATTGTTGTTTCTGGAATAGGCTCTTCTGACCACTCCTCATATTCAGCATAGGAAGCCTCCATGTCTATTAAAATATGAAATCCCATCAATAATGCACTCATGAAACTAAAAATTCATATTTCAACCTGTGGTTCTGAGACAAACTCCTCCTTTTATTTATATCATATTTATAATTTATTTTATAATAAATATTTAAATATTTATAGAATATTTATAATTTATTTAGAATAAATATTCAAATTTTTATCCCCCTTTGGTCTTAAATGTCACACTGCTGCATTCTTAAAGGGTTCAGACACTTCATCTCACACAGGATCCTGTAACAAACTCAGGGCAAGTTGTATTAAAGCTGCTGATTTGGAATTAGAAAACCAAAGTGGCAAAACTTCCCCCAAGGCTTTAGAGAAAAAAAAACCCAAATTCTTTCCAGATGGAAATGAAGTCAAAAGAACTGTGCTTAACTCTCTCCCATGAGCAAGAAAAGGGACTCAAGGAGCTTAAAGCAGGAACTAGAGAAGGCAGAATTCCAACAGATACTCCCTACCAAGGGTTTTATGCAGCAACCACAGCTGAATTCCTCATTTTCAAGTCACATTTTGTGCTCCTCACTTGCACTAAACAGCCTCAAACTGTGAACCGGGTGACCCAAGTTCCAACAACTCAGAACATTCCTGATCCAGAGGGATCTGTGCCTCATCCAAGAGGGCACAAGACCTCCAGCTGCACTTGGCATGGCTGTGCCAGGAGAATCCTGTAACCCAGCTGCTCCATGCCCTCTCTCCCAGCATTCCAGCCCTTACCCAGCAGTGGGATCCCCAGCTGGCGCCGGAAGAGCGTGTGGATCTTCTCGAGCTGGCTGCACAGCACCTGCTGCTGCTCCGGGGATGGAATGCTGCCAGGGGCTGGCTGCAAGCAAAAAAAACCAGGGAAATTCAATCCATTCCCTCCAGCCCCAGCTGATGGACATGAGAGGGAATTGTTTATGAGCTGAGGGAGCTGAGATCCAAGTGAATACATGATCCTTGAAGGGCCAACTTGCATTTCACTCACCACCAGGAAAGCTAAAACTTGGGAATTGCTCCCACTTGGAAGCTGGATGAATGGGAAGAGCATTCCTGACCGAAAGCTGACACGAGCACAGGGAAACGATCACCTGAGAACAAGGAAGCAGCAGGTGACTGAGCCATTTCACAAGTCCACTGCGCTGCCAAAGAGGGTTTCAGTAAATCCCTGGGGTGTGGGGAGAGAATCTAAAACTTCCAGCCTTAATTGTGTTTGGGAATGAAAGGACGTTCTCCTGTTACTCCTTTGTCAGGGATTCCATAGAACAGGGTTGAAAAGGACCTTTAAAGATCAAACAGTTCCCACTGCCACCATGAGCAGGGACATTTTTTAACTTCCATCTCGTACGTAGCAAATAATCAAAAATAAAGAAATATTCCCATTCTGGCCATCTTGGAAAGGTCACTTTGGCAGACATCGAACTGAACATTCCAGGGATAAAATACCCTCATCCAAAAGTCCCAAACTGTGGAATAGTGAGTGAGTTAAAAGCTGAACAGTCTAGAAATTTAAACTTGATTGACTCTGTGCAGAAACAGCCACAGAACATTGTTTAATAATGGAACATTTCAATTTAAAGCTGTTCTTGGCACTTCAACCAGCAGCAGAGCCAAACTTCGCTCCTGGATTTGAGACGATTTTAGGATTTTATTTGAACACAAACCCACTACTTTATCAGCCAAATACACACAGAATGGTTTTCCTGGAGCAGAGCGTTGGAAAGAAACAACTGCGAGACGTGCCAGGCCCTTTTCCAGAAGGGACAGCTCCGGGTGACTCCAGGAGCTGCACCACAGCTATTTTTTTTTTTTTGGGATGGGAGCCCAGGGGAATGGGCTCACCTGTGCTGTTTCCAGGATGGCGTTCTCAAATTCCCTGTATGCTTCCCACAGGGCCGTGCCCTTGGTCACGTGCAGCCCCACGGCCGTCAGGGCCCGCTCGAAGATGGACCGGACCCTCTCGATGCCTCCTTCCTGGCCGATGCCTCCAATGGAATACTGGGCATATTCCAGCCAAATTTCAGGACCTGAGCAAGGTCAGGAGAAACGGGTGATTTGATCTTTTCAGAGGTAATAACAAAACCCCCCCCACGCAGCTCTGCTTCCCAAATGCCTCACTGGCTGCGTATAAATAGACGAACATACGACAATTTTGTTTTTTTATCCAATAAAGTTAAAGTATTTGGGAATTGTATTTGTGCTGTTGGTTCAGCAGCAGCAGGCACAGTTTTATTCTGGAAGGAGTCACTCCTGTGGTTTTGCTGACAGTGACTGGCCCTGCCTGCCACCTCTGCCACACAAACCCCAGCAGGGATGCACTAAGATGCCTTAGCAGCAAATTCCCATTCCCTGAGCTGGGACCACAGAGCTGTCACACTCCGGAATAATTCAGATTAAAGCAGCTCCTCCTCCTCCTCCTCTTTCCAGACTCCTGAACTTCCCTGATCAGCAACTCCTAAAGCAGCTGAATCCTGAAGGTGAAGGAGAGGTGGGAGAACAGCGTTGGCTGCCTGGTGCCATTCCCATCAACGCCAAATTCCACTCAGGGACCACCAGGCTGGGACTGTCCTGGGTTCCAGAAGTGCTTCCAAACCCCAAATGTAATCCAGAAGATCCAGAGGATACCTCCTCAGTTCTTCCCCTCCATTCCTCCTTCCCGAGGGACCACCAACACCAGGTAACGTCACTGATGTGACATTTTGTGCCCAGCTTTTGAGGGGGATTTACCTCCACATTCCCGAGCCCTCCACTCTCTCAGGCTTCATTTTTCCAGCTCTTTACCCCAATTCCCAAAGAACTCACTCAGTGATTTATCCCCAGAATTTTAAGCTACGGCTGCAGCAGCTCCTGAGGAATGGAGAGACCAGACACCACATCCCTCCCTTGCATCACCTCACACTCAGATTTTTAGAAATCAATTTGAAATTTTGACCCAATTTCTGCATTATAACAGAAAGAAGAGACTTTCCAACAACAAAAAAAGCCAAATCTGGATGCAACACAACCCATTTTAGAGCATTTTGGAATGACTTACAGATGTAATCTTTGACAGCTCTTTCAAACAGCTCATAAACCTTCTCTCTCTCAGAGATCTCCGAAGCCATTTTTATCTCATCCTTCAACCAGTCCAGCCAAATTTCTGAAAGGAAAAAAATTTAGAACACATCACTAATATCCAGAAATAATAAAGTTACACCCACTTGGCGAGATTTTTATCAGAGTTTTTAGCAACAAACTTAAAGCCAAGGAGAGGGAGCAAGGCAAAGAGAGGAATTTTAATCTCCACAACAATGCCTAATTAATTTCAAATAAAAGTCGGGTGGAGACCTTTTAAATTGGTGCTAAACAAGCACCTTTTTACTAAAGGGTGGAGTTGGAATTTCTCAGGACTTTAAATCTCATCCCATCCCACCCCCTGCCACGGACAGGGACACCTTCCACTATCTCAGGCTGCTCCAAGCCCTGTCCAACCTGGCCTGGGACACTTCCAGGGATGGGGCAGCCACAGCTTCTCTGGGCACCCTGTGCCAGGGCCTCACCATCCCTTTCCAAGAATAAAATCCCACTGGCAGAGCAGCCTCTGCAATATTTCCATTGCCTCTGTGTTACGAGCAAAAAGAGAAACCCCCACTCCAAGGAGCATCCACAGCTTCCACCAACAGGGAATTTTCTTTGCTGCCTGCCCGTGAAATGTCGCTTTTGGCAGGAGTTTGGCTGGGCTCTGGATCACATCCCCTGACTGAGGGTGCTGAAAACTGGCCCGAACGTGTTATTTCGCTACCGAAGCATCTTGCCCAGGTGAGGCTCCGCCTGTGCAGAGCAGAGGACGCTCCGTACCTTCAGTGAGGGGGAAGAGCTCGCTCATCTTCTGCCGAGCTCTGCGGAGCTTCACCAGCTCTCCCTCCTGCCGGAGCAGCTTGATCAGATCCAAGTGGCAGTTGTAGTCAAAAGCATTGATGCACCGCTTAAAAAAAAAAAAAAAAAAAAAACCACCACAATAAAAAAAGTCAACTTTAAAAGCAGTGTTGAGTGACGGACGTGAAGAAGTCAGAAAACAAATCACACAGCTCTCATGGTGGGATCGCAGAGCCAACACCGCGTTTCCTCAGATTCAACCTCACCCCTGACACAGCCCCGGCCGTTCCCTCGGGTCCCGCCACTGATCACAGGGAGAATTATGTTTTAATTTCTTTAAAGGCAATAAAAAGCCGCGGGCAGCCAGCTCAGATTTCTGGATGAACACAGACTGTCTACTAGGACTTCCCTCTTATTTTCCTCTCAAAAAAAAACCAACCCCCAACCGGTCAATTTCCATCTCAGACTCCAAACATTCACGGCATAAAATCACGGAATATCCCGAGTTGGAAGAAACTCACAAGGACCATGGAAATTCACGTCCGGACAGTTCCCAGCACCAAACTGCCGGGGCAGACACGGATTATCCTCCGTTCCCGCCACACCCGCTGCCCGCCGGGCCCACCTGCTCCTCCAGCCGCTGGATCTCGGCCTCATTCTCCTTCTCCTCATCCTCGCCGTCCCCAGACGAGTCCGAGTCGCCCTCATCGTCCGAGTCCCCGCCCGACTCGGGGTCTCCCTCCGGCAGCCGCCTCTCCTCCTCGGCCGCCGCCTCAGCTCCCGCCGCCGCCCGAACCGGGCGGGAAGAACGGGAATCCTCAGCCCGCCCCGCCCCGCGCTCGTCCGCGCTCCGGGGCCGTGCTGCACCGAGTGCGGCCGCGGCCCGACCCTTTGTCTTCTGGTCCGTGGCGCAGGCAGCGCCGAGGGCACCCCGCTGTGTGGCCATCAGGGGGCCTCCGAGAGAGTCCGTGGCGTGCGCGGCGCCGCTCGCCCGCCATATTGAGAGTGGCGCCGCATGCCACACACGCGCCGGCTGTCGCCATAAAAATCCTGT
>VZTI01000402.1:609610-620988 GCA_013397865.1 Struthidea cinerea | reverse complement strand
GGGGGGGCGTGGGGTGGCCCTCGCTGACGCTGTGTCTTGGCAGGTGGTGGATCACTACGAGAACCCGCGCAACGTCGGCTCCCTCGACCGCAATGCCAAGAACGTGGGCACCGGCCTGGTGGGCGCCCCGGCCTGCGGCGATGTCATGAAGCTGCAGGTGACCTTGGGGACCTGCTGGCACCTGGGTGGGGTCACACGGGGTTGTTGCGAGGGTCAGACCTGCCCGTGTCCCCTCAGGGGACAGCACGGGCTTCCCTCACGCCCGCCCTGCCCGTGCCCTGTGCCCGGGGCAGAGCCAGTCCCGCTACCCAAGGGCCCGGGTGGGGGGACCTGGCTGAGCTGAACCGGGCGCTGAAGTGTCCCCAAAATGCTCCCGCAGGTGGAAGTGGACGAGAACGGCAAGATTGTGGATGCCCGCTTCAAAACCTTCGGCTGCGGCTCGGCCATCGCCTCCAGCTCGCTGGCCACGGAGTGGGTCAAGGGGAAAACGGTGAGGGAGCTCTGGGAAAGCTTCAGAGCTTCCCACGCACCCACGTTCTCTGTTGGGATCACGTAGGAAGTGCTCTCCAGGGAATCCCTGCACTACTTCGTGCTGTAGAAGTGGCTGCCAGCAGTGTCAGGGCTTCAGCTGTAGGGCAATAATTGTTGTTTTACAACAACCATCAGAGAATCATTAAGGTTGGAAAAGCCCTCTAAGAACATCAAGTCCAACCGTTCCCCCAGCACTACCAGGTCCACCACTAACCATGTTCCCAGGTGCCACATCCACATTGTTTTTGAACATTCCAGGGGCGGTGATTCCACCACGGAGGTATTTGGTGTCTTACGCAATGAGCATAACCAGGCTGATGGCAGAAATTTTAATTATAGAGAGTCTTTAGATCATTCAGATTGGTTTTCCTGCCAGCAGTAAATGCCCCTCAGTGTTGTGATAGAGGGATCAGCAGGCTTGGAGCAGCCCAAGTGGGGACAGTCTGTGACGCTGATACATCAGTCAGACATTCCTTAATTCCCACATCCCTCACTGCCCTGGGCAGCTGGGATCATCTCCCCTGTGGATTCTGCTGGCTCTGGAGCATTAAACCCTCTCAGCAAACACAAACAACGGGGCCCGTGACCACCTCTGCCTGTGTTTCAGGTTGACGAAGCGCTGAAAATCAAGAACACAGATATTGCCAAGGAACTCTGCCTTCCCCCTGTCAAACTGCACTGCTCCAGTAAGTAAAAAACCCTGGATCTCAGAGAGCTACTCTGGGAATAGCACAGATGCTTCTGGATGCTGTTTTCCAAACAGTTTCTGCACGATGTTGTCCTTAAGAGAAAACTTGTTCAGATTCCAGGGTTAATTCAAGAGTTTTCAGATCTCTTTGATATTTTGGAGCCTGTGGCTCAGCAGACTGATAATAAATGATCAGATTCTGAGTTATATTATTACCTGAAGTTGTATTATGTGAATTCAGCATTATAGGAATTCAGTATTTTAGGAATTCCATTCGGATTCTATTCCTAAGATCAATCTGTGCTGCTGGTCTTGTTTGCTCGCTGCTGCCTGCTTTTGTTTCTATGTCATCTTTTGTCCTAAAAACCCTTGAACTGTCCTTAAAATCCTCTTTTTTTTTTTGCTTTGCAGTGCTGGCTGAAGACGCCATCAAGGCTGCCTTGGCTGATTACAAACTGAAGCAGGATTCAAACAAAGAATCCGACAAAACAGCCGACAATGCCTGAACTGCCTGCGCAGCTTCCCCTCCTCCCTCCTCACTCTGCAGTGCAATTCCCGAGCTGTAGTAGGACCCTGTGCACTACTCAAGCTGTAAGATACGCACAAGTTACGCACAACGTGTCCCCGTGGTGTCCGGCCACTCCGTAGTGCTCACACGGCCTGGATGGGGGCTCCTGTCCCCTCGGGAATGCCGCGGGAAGACTCTGCTCCGGAGACAAAACCCCGCTGTCCGGTACTGGAAGGGCTGCACTTTTTCTTTTTTTTTTTTGGGAAGATGTCTAGTTTTGCCTAATATTTTATGGAATTTAGTGGGAAGCGTTGCCTTGGTGTGGATGTGTGTGTGAGAGCTGTGGGGCCGCCCTCGGCTCCGGCTGCGGCGGGGTTGGTTTTGCAATCCGGGGGCAAATTCCTGCTCTCGGAATTCTGGGACCCTGTGCAGGTGCCAAAGGGAAAAGTGGCCAGGAAACACTGGTGGTTTCTGCTCCCATCCTGTCAGCACTTAGTTTTTGAAGCTCCTGTTTGAGGCACAGCCTGAGTTTTGGGGTGTTTTCCCTAAGAATTCCACTTTGCACTCACCAGGTGCTCTGTTACTCTAAATCCTGGGCTGGAGGAAGGTGTCCCTGCCCAAGGAAGGGGTTTGCAACTGGATGAGCTTTAAGGTCCCCTTCCAACCCAAACCACTCCAGGATTCCCTAAAAGGCACCCTCAGGCTGGAACCCCGGTGGGGGATAGCAGAGCTGGAATGCTCTGAAGGCGAGCTCCCGGAGGGAGTTCCTCTTTTCCAGGGAAGTATTTCCAAACCAAGCAGACAACACACGGGAAAACTTCGCCTTTTTACCTTCTAGCCCCCCACAAGACACCTCACTTCCCATTTTTCATATTGAGGGTGTTGTTAAACATTTAAAGCCACATTTAAAAAAAAATAATTGTCTCATTCTGCGGCATCTGGGCACAGTATTTGTAATTTCTAACACAGAGAGAGGTCACACGTTGCTGCTGAGTTTGTCACTCACAAGGTCCCTCTTGTGGTTCCTCAGCTCCTTGCACCCTCCGGCAGTGAGGAACGTGCCTCTCTCTCTCTCATGGAACAATCCTGCTGTTTCCCAGTCTAAAAAAAAAAAGAAAATCAGGGAAACTTCACACACCCCCCACGTGCTTTGGGGCAGAATCAGCTCTTTGTGGTGGCACGTTCTTCCAAAGGGAAGCTTGTCCTGAGGCAGGGAAGTGATGGGATAAAACACAGGGATGCAGGAGGTTGCAAGGATACAGGGATGTGGGGATGTGCTGCTTTTGAGGCAGAACAGCCTCTCCCACCTTCCAGGTTTCCCTGCTGTCCCTGCTGGAGCAGCTGCACCCCAGTGCCGTGGCTGAGTCCCCCACAACCCCCCCTTGGCCCGCCGGCCCACAGCTGTGGGTATGAGATAAAGGTTTCCTGGAAGCGGCACGTGATGTGCTGATCTGGGGGTTGATAACGCCCTCCCCAGGGCTCCCCTGCCCCTGGAGCCCAATCCAGCAGTGCCCCTGGAGGAGCACAGGGACACGGGGACTGTCCCCTGGCCACCCCACGGCTGCAGAGACACACGGGAGAGGAGCTGTGCGGAGGAAGCGTTTATTTCTAGCTGAAGGGGTTCAGGAAATGAGGCAAAAATCCAGCTGGGCTCTGGGGTGAAAGAAGGAAAGGAGGGTCCTTGTCCCTAAATCCTCATCCCTCTTCCCCGCGGGTGGCCATGGGCAAAGCTGCCCCATGTCCTACAGACCTCCAGCCCTGGTTCCATCCGTCTTCCCAGAGGGACACAGCTCCCAGCCAGGCGCCCAGCACGGACCAGGCTGCTGCTGATTATTAAAACAACATTTGGGAGGAAGCTGGTGGCACAGTGGGGGCAGGGTGGAGCTGGGGGGATGCACCCACCCAGTGCTTGGGGTGGGAGAAGCTCCTTGGGCAGCAGGAGTGGGGCTGGCAGCATTCCAGTGCTGGGGAAAACCACCAGCTGGCAAATCCCCCCATGAGCATCCCATCAGCACGAGGGTCAGGGGAGGGAATGGGATCTTCATCGGGGCTTCCTTGAGCCACCACGTACGTACAGAGCCTCATCCACCATGTCCATTGTGTGTCCTGAGCCGGCAGCTCCTCAGGCTTGCCCGGGACCGTGTCCCTGCCTCAGATTCCAGAGGGGGCCTGGGAGCCATCCTGGGATGCATCGGGTGTCTCCTTGCTTTCTGCGCTCGCCGCTTCCTCCACACCTGGATTTTGGGCAGGGGGCTTGGGTTGCTCATCCCCCAACTTCTTCCTTCCTTCCTCCTCTTCCTCCTCCTCCTCCTGAGGGGAGTTCTGCTCGTCCCGAGCCCCGTTGGCCAGCGGTGCCTTGGGGGGGGATTTGAGGTTCTGGGCAGCAGCCAGGATGTCCGCCTGGAGCTGCCGGCTGCCGTCCAGCGGCTCCTCTGCGCCGGCCTCGGGCGCTTTCTCGGGCACCTCGCTGAACGCCCGCGCTCCCCCCGACTTGTCCCGCTCATCCACGTATTTCTTCTTGGGAAAGGAGGAGGGATAGTAGGCGGAGGCCTTGTGCTTCTGCCGGACGATGACGGCGGCGCAGATGATGAAGAGGAGGACGAAGGACAGCGAGCCCACCACCACCACCAGCAGCAGATACTCCTTGAAGAAGTCCACCAGCCCGTCCAGCACGCCTGGCGCCGAGCTGTTGGTCACCGTGGTCCCCGGCGCATCTCCCACCGTGGGGCTGATCCGGGGGGTCACGGGCTGGGCGGGCAGCGTGGCCGACGCCTCGTCCCCGTCCCCGCTGCCCGCGGTGTCCGGCAGCACCGGGCGGTGCCGCGGGGCTGCCGCCTGTGCCGGGGCTGCTGCCAGCAGCACCAAGAGCAGCAACCACGCGCCCATGGCCGAGCCCGTTCCCGGGATTCGTGCAGGGGACCTGTGGGATGCAGAGGGGAGGGCGACGCGTTAATATCCCGACAGAGCGAGCTCCCCAAGCCGTTCCCCGGGCCAGCCCTGAATTTCCTTATGGAAGTAGAAAGGCAGCTCCGGTTTTCTCGCCCTGACAGAGCGAGGGGCTCCGTTTGTTTTCCGAGGGCGCAGCTGGAAGCCAGCTGGGTGGGATTGCTCAAGGCCGGGGGACCGGGGCTGCTGCCAGCGCCCGGCTCCAGACAACGGTCATTTGGCCGATTAGAGAATTCCTGAAAAATGGAGGTTTGCAGTGGAAACTTTGACACAGGCAATGCTACAAAGGGGCCGGGCCTGGTGCAAGAGGCATTTCCCAACCGCCCGTCCCAGACCGTTAATTCCCAGCTGGAGCACGGCTAAAAATAGGTTGGGACAGGATTTCACCCCGGTGCCACCATGGTGGTTGAGTGAAGCTGGGATGGGGTACAGGATAAAGGGGCAGCCCCAGAGCTGGGGTGCAGGGAATGGGGGTCCCAGGGGTCCTTGGCTGCCTGAGTGTCCCTGGTGAAGGGGGGAAGGTCGGCTCCATCCCCATGCCGTGCTCCTCGCCCGGATGGGCTGGATCTGCCCCATTCCACAGCCCGCAGTGTGCTGTAGGACACGGGACACGCGCTTCCCACCCTGGAGCGATGACCGGGGTGAGCCCCTGGCCAGGCTCTGCACCCCACGGGATTTGGGAGAGGGACGTGACCGTCCCCACCACGTCGCGAGACATTCCCGAGGGACATCAACGCGTGCCACGCCACGTAACGCCGTCGAGCCATTCCCAGGGCTCTTCCCCTCCCCATAGCTCCGTGGGGAGATCTCAGGAAGCAGCTCCCCAGGTCCATCAGCAGAGACCCCCCATGACAATTCCCCAACCTCAGGCTCCCCAAATCCCAACCCACATCCCATTTCCCCCCAAACAAACCCGAGCCAGCAGCTCTGCAGACCGGGAGGGCCTCCAGCAGCAGGCTTTGGCTTCCAGGCTCTTTCCCGGCTGCACAATCTGGTTTCCATTAATCCAGAGCAAACAAATGGCAGCGGAGGTGGGAGGTGGCCCCGGACCCCCGACCCTCCCAGCTCCCCATGGGCACTGCTGCGGCTGTGGGGTCACAGCACTGAGCAGCACCGACAGAATGAAGGGTTTGAGGCGCTGGGATGAGCCCCTTCATCCTTCCCTTCACCGCAGACAGGGGCCCCTCGGCGGGAAAGGGGTCCCGGGATGGGGACGGCATCAATTCCCCGGCAGCCATCGGAGCTGAGGAGCAGCCGCGGCCATGGAGGGGCTGAGCAAAGCCCAAAGCAGTGCCAAGAGCAGGGCCCGGCACCGTGGGCATTACCAGCCCTTCACCCCCATCCCAACCCCATTCCAGCCCACCTCCAGACCCACAGCTCGTCCCCAGCTCCATTTCCCTCTGCTTTCCAACCGCTCCAGAAATTCACGATTTTGGTGTTGTCCAGACGCAGCACACTCCGATTCCTGCCTGGGAATGCAGCCATGTGGCCGACTCCATCCCGTGTCCCGCCGTGGGGACCGTGCCCAGCCCTCACCGCAGCACCCCCGGCTGTGGGACAGCCTGTGCCCTGCTCCAGAGCCTCCCCAAAATCGGGGAGCAGCCTGGCACACCCAGTGGGATCCTCACCTTGCCCGCAGCCAGCGGGAGGGAGCCGGGAAGACGGGATCTGTCCCACACACCTCGAGCCCCTTTCTGCTGCCTGCTGGGATGGAGCCTCCTCCTTCTTCTCCTCCTCCTTCTCCTCCTCCTCCTCCTCCTCCTGCGTCGCAGCCCGGGACCAGCTTGTTCTCATTAGGGCCGGGATGGGGAGGGGGTGTGGGAGGCCAGGGAAGGGCAGGCAGCCCTCAGCCCCTTCCCCGATGAACTCCAGCTGGGGCTGAGGGTGTTTCCGGGCTTATTCTGTCAGCAAAGGAGCCCCGGTACCCCCCATCATCAACCCCGGAAGGGGCCACATTTTGGGGTGCAAGTGGGGATGGGGTCACACAGGGCGTTGTTGCAAAGATGTTTTTATCCACGAAGATGGGGGTAAAGCCCCCTCCGAGGGTGCAAGGGGGGCAGTGAGGGATGTGGGCTCAGCGCCCTGGCATTATTGAGGCAGTGGGGCAAACATGGCTTGGGACCACCCCCCTCTAATTTCAGGAGAACATTTCCTAAACATCCCAGCCTGGAAATGCTCTGGCCTGGCACCTCTGCCTTGGCTCCAGGCAGGGATCCCCCTGGTTCCCCAGACAAACACAGCAGCTGCTCAGCTCCCCGGCTCCTGGTCTCCAGTTTGGGGGTCTGGGGGCATCACTTGGGCCCCCCCCAAGCTCTGTCTCCCCCCACCCTGGTCCCCTCAGCCCGGCCTGAGGTTGCTCAAGAGGCTGCAGCCGCTGCGTGACCTCATCCTGTTGCTATTTTCCTCTGCTCCTCCCTGGGGACCTGCCAGACCCCCCAAAAAGCCATGGCCAGCGCCGGGGGACCGTGACCCCCGCGGGGTGGGCGGCGAGAGATTCTGTCCCCCTGGCTGGAGGGGAGCTGGCGCCGCTGGGGTTTCTCCGGCGTCGTCGCCGGCGTCGCGGCTCCCCAAAATAAAGGCCCCGTCCGTCTGGCTGCCCCTGCGGCTCCCAGCAGCTGCTGGGGCAGCTTTTCCCGGCCTTAAGTGCTCAGTGATGAAATCCTAGAGGGGAAGGGGGAAAGGCAAAGGGAGGCCGGGGAGGAGGGCGGTCTGGAGGAGTTCCAGCAGCATCCGGCCCTGCTCCTGCAGCCCAGGTGGGGATGGGGCTGAGATTCCTCCCATGTGCCCAGCGGTGCCAGCGTTGGGCTCAATCTCCCTGTCCAGGGACCCCATTCCACCCTGCCCAGGCTCTGCATCCCACATCGTCCAGAGTCCCCATCGCTGCTCATCCAAGAACCCCATCCCACCCCAGCCAGGATCCTCACCCTGCTTTGCCCAGAGTCTCCATCCCTCCCGGTCCAGGCTCTGCATCCCACCCTACCCAGGATTCCCACCCTTCATTGCTCAGAGTCCCCATCCATCCCTGCCCAGGATTCCCATTTCCCCTCGCCCAAGATCCCCATCCCTCCCTGCCCAGCGTCCCCACCCTCGCAGCCGGGATCCCCGTCCCGGTTCCCGGTGCCAGCTCCCACCGGCCATTACGATGCCGTTTTTGCCTGCGGCCGGGCTGTCCCGGCCCCTCGGAGCTGGGCAGGGCCGGGACCGCCCGGCCCCGCTGTGTAATTTGGGGCAGCAGGAACGCGGGGCCGCACAGGGCTGGGCTGGGCGGCACAGCCCGCCCGGGGAACCGGCAATTTGAGGCATTTCAGCCCTGCTCTGCTTCTAATTTGCTTCCCTGGGCTGCGCTTTGCTGTGCAAGCAAAATACCCGGAGGGGACCCGTCCTGCAGAGCTACACGAGGCGTGTGGAGCTCCATGTGCAGCGTCGTGCATGGGATTGTGCCACCCCCGACCCCGTGTCACCCACCCACAGCCCGGTGCCACCCCCGGCCTCGTGTCACCCACCCACAGCCCGGTGCCACCCCACCGCACGCTGCCCTCCCGCTGCCCGGCGGGATCTCTGAGGATCCTGCTGTGACACCGCGCCGGCTTCCCGTGAATTCCTGCGCCGTGAGCTGGGCGATGGCAGCCCGACAGGACCTGCTGACTGCGCCAAATAGGGCGATTCCCGGCTCCTGGCAGCCGGCTCCTGCTCCGGCGGCAGAGGAAAGTTTATCCTCGCTGGGCTCCTGCTGGAGAGCGGCCGGCACAGGGCTGGGTGAGCGGGAGCAATCCCTGGGATCTGCACCCATCCAGTTCCTGGGGACACACCGGCCTCTTCCTCACCGGGGGCAGATGCCGGCTCAGCCGCTGTGGGGTGAAGCCAGAAGATGGGAGCATCCTTTTTCCCCCGTGACTGCTTTGGCTGGCAGGGCACCGGCGTGGGGACACAGTGGCACGGAGCAGGGTGGCATCAGCAGGGAGCCCATGGCCAGGGTGTGGGGATGGGCCATGGCCACCGGCTGCGGGTCCCCTGGCCCGGCTGACTCACCCATAAACATTTACATTCACAGCCGGAGCGGGGCCGTGCAGCTGCCAGGATCCAGATGGAAAATATCCCAAGCACAGCGTGAATGTAAACAGGCAGCAGGGCCGGGATGCAGGTGAATGACCACGCTGGCAATTCCCCCCGGACAGACACCCCAGAGCGGCCCTCGAGGAGGCTGCGAGCTTGGGGATGTGGGGACGTGGGAATTGGGATGTGGGAATGGGAATGCTGAATCTGGCAGGGCAGGGGTGGGGACAGAGAGATGGGGACATTGAGCCTGGTCACAGCAAGGATGGGGATGTGGGCATGGGGAGCCTGGGTGGAGCAAGAATGGAAAGATGGGGGCACCGAGCCTGGCGGGACAGGGCCAGTCCTGAGCCATTTCTGCTCCCCCAGGGAAGGGATCACTCGGTGGCCTGAGGGGGTGAAATGGTGGGACCTTCGCTGGCCTCTCGTGGATTTGTTCTCCCATCCCTCCCATTCCCAGCCCCATCCAGGCAAGGACAGCCGGGGCCAGCGCTGCCGGACGATGCCGAGACCCTGCGGCCACCGTTCGCCCCCGGGGACGAGCACCTGACAGGCAGCGGCAGCTCCGGAGGCGTCCCCACCTCGCAGCGCCGACCGCAGGCAGGAACACGTTGTGCCACGAGCGCATCCGTCCCGTCCCCGTCCCCGTCCCCGTCCCCGTCCCCCGGTGTTTCCGCCCCGTCCCCGCCGCCCTTCCAGCTCCCACGAGGCCGAGCCCACGCGGGGAGAAGGTCCCGGGGGCTGCGGTCCCGTCCCCAAGGTGCCGGGGTCTGGTCCCCGCCGCGGGTTTCGTTTCTGCTCCCCCAGGGGGCTGAGGGGGAGGATGGAGAAGCGAAATTTTGGCAGCAGGATGTGGGCAGGCGGCGCGGCGGGGAGGGGGCTGGCGAGTGCCGTCCCTGCCAGGAAGAGACCACCATGTCCGGGTAACGCTTTAATGGGATGGGCCTCGAGGGCTGAGCTGGCCGCGGGGGAGCAGCTCCCAAGCTAAAACACCGGGGAACGCCCGCGGCTCCACCGGGCACGCGGCCCCGCAGCGCTGCGGGATGCAGGAGCCATCCCTGGGGCTCAGGAGTGCTCCGGCAGGAAGCTGCTGAGAGTCAGGTTGTC
This sequence comes from Struthidea cinerea, assembly GCA_013397865.1. NCBI lineage: Eukaryota > Metazoa > Chordata > Aves > Passeriformes > Corcoracidae > Struthidea > Struthidea cinerea. The sequence continues at coordinate 611,155 of VZTI01000402.1, read as the reverse complement.
TCCATCGGGCTCGCAGTTGCCGTCGGGCAGCAGCAGCTTGTGCCGCCGGGCCGGGACAGGCCGGGGGCCGGCGGCCGCCTCGGCGTCGGGCAGGAGCGAGGAGATACAAACCATCTCGGTGCGGCTGAACTGGCGCTGCCCCGTCCGCGCCCGCCGCCACAGCAGTGCCCCCAGCACCCCTGTGCACACCAGGAAGGTGGCGGCCACCAGCCCCAGCAGCAGGATGGCCAGCAGGCACTTGCTCATCACCCCGCTGGGCTCCCAGGGCACCGCGGTGCCCACCGGCGTCGTGTCCCAAAGGGCCGGGAGGGTCGGTGTGGGCGGAGCTCCGGATTTCTTGGGTTTCCTGTAGCCCGTGGTGGTGAGGACAAAGGCTGGGGGGGCTGTTGAGCGCAGCCCCGTGGAGGAGCTGCTGTCCAGGCCATCAGTCACTGTCCCCTCCTCGGTGGGTGACGTGAGCCAGCTGGGGGTGGTGGTGTTGATGCTCTTTTGGGGTGCTGACGGTAGGCCAGGCTCCGAGGCCGGCAGCAGATCGGGATCAGGGGGATCTGTCTCATCCATGGGATCAGCTGTGGTTGGCACGAGTGGCCGGCTGGCCTTGGTGCTGGGTGCTGGTGGTGGGGCAGAGCTCAGGAGAAGGTCGGGATCAGGGGGATCTGTCTCATCCATGGGATCAGCTGTGGTGGGCACTACAGGCACCCGGAGCAGGGTGGTGCTGGCGCTGGGCGCTGCTGGTGACACAGAGTCCTCCAGTAAGTCGGGATAAGGGGAATCTGTCTCATCCACAGGCCTGGCCGTGGTGGACACTGCAAGCACCCGGAGCAGGCTGGCGTTGGTGCTGGGCACTGGTGCTGCAGAGCTCAGGAGCAGCTCAGGCTCGGGGGAATCATCCATGGGATCGGCTGTGGTTGGCACCCGGAGCAGGCCGGCCTTGCTGCCGGGTGCTGGTGGTGGCACAGAGCCGCCATCGCTCTCGTCACTGCTGATCATCGCGGTGGCACTGGGCTCCTGCCCACTGTCATCCCTCTTCCCACGGGAGAGGGGCAGGGGCTTAGCCGTCCCCCAGACCCACTGCCCGCCTTGGGGCAGCCCCGGCTCCGGCAGCTCAGCCCCGCACGCCCGCAGGGGGATCAGCACCAGCAGCAGCAGCATGGCCCAGCCCAGCGCCATGGGACCTGCAGGGCACAGAAAGGGCAGGTGACATCGGGGTCCTGCTCCCCGTGGGAGGATGCTGAGTGTGAAACTGCCCCAATGTGGGATCGCACTCCAGCCAAGGATCCTTCTCCCCTCCTGGAGAGGGGCCCTCGGGTTTGGGGGGATGGAGGATGCGCCCAGCGACCTCCTCCTGCCACAGCCCCCACCTGCGGGAGCTCGGTTCCGCTCCAGGGGCAAGTTTTGATAAGGAAGTTGAGTGTCTGGAAATGGGAAATCAGCCGCGATGGAGGTGGCTGCTGCGGGACGGGGAAGTTGCGGGATGAGTCTCCGTGTGGAAATGAAACCACAGGGATGTCACCCGCGTTTGGACAGACCCCCCCCGCCGGGCTG
>VZTI01000402.1:566623-609605 GCA_013397865.1 Struthidea cinerea | reverse complement strand
TCCAGGGCTGAGCTCCTGCTGGAGCAGGAGAGGCAAATCCACCCCAAACTCACCCCAAATCGCCCCATTCCATCTGTCCATCACCAATCCCCCCCGCCTCGGCTGCCCCGGTGGGCGGAAGCCACCGAGGTCCCTGCGGATCGGCACCCAACAGCATCCAGACACGGCTCAAAGCTCTGAGCATCCCCAGGAGGCTCCCACATCCCCAAAACACCCAGCCGCCTCCCAAAAACCCCAGGGACCAGCACGGAGCGTGGCATCCCGAGCACCCCCTTTGCACCCAGAGCATCCCCGGGGCCGAGCCCCGCTCCAGCCGCTCCCCACCGGGGCTCACCTGCGCTGATGGACGCGGCGGGATCCCGACTGCAGGATTCACCGGCGAGGGCCCTGCACGGGGGGCGAGGGCAGCCCTGGCACCGGCACCCACGGGGCGTCGTGGGCCACCCTCCGCCTGCACCTCCCGCCGGGCGGGGAAGGGAGGGAGCGCGGAAGGGCGGCTGCCGTTTCGAGAGCCCGCGGGGGAAGGACGTCACGCCGAGAGTGGGGCCACCGAGGGCTGGGGGCTGCGGGCACCCCCCGGGAGGGTGGCAGGGGGTGGGCTGCACCCCAAAGAGGGGCCTCCTGCCTTGGAGGGAGCCCCCGGCTCGGCCCCACCGGCGGCCCCGCGGAGCTGCCGCGCGTCGGGGCTGGCGTCGCCCCGAAAGCAGAAGTGATGGCGAACCTGGTGCCAGGGCTGCCACCCCCGGGCACGGTGTGGGCATGGCCAGGGAGGGGGGAACGGTGCCCTGAGGTACCTCAGCACCGGGAAACAGACTTAGCACGCGGGGAGGAGGAGGAGGAGGGTGAGGGCCTGACTTGATGTTTTGCACAGCCCTTGTGCCGGGCTCTTTCTGTCTGCAGCATCCCCAGGATGCTCGGAGGGGCTCTCGGGGGCCTGCTGGGTGTTGTCCCGGGTGTTGTCCCGGCCTCGTGGCATTGGCACGACAGGAAACCCCCCGCCCCAACCGCAGGCTCCGGGCGGGAGGCGCAGCCGCAGCCGCAGGAAGGTGCTGCAAGAGGCACATCCGCAGGAACGGGCTCGGGGTGGCAACAACCCCCCGCCCCCGGAAAGCCCAGCCCGTCCCTGCTCCGAAACACCTGACCAGGGGGCTGGAAGAGGGAAGAAATGCGGCTCAGGTCTGTGGGATGAGCATCCCTGGGATGGATCCATGGTGCCCGGGGAGCGTTGCCTCTCTGGGAGCATCCCTGCCCGGCTTTGGGGTGGTGCTCGGGTCGGGATGTTCCGGAGGTGGTTGTGCAACATCCCCTGAAACACCGCAGCCCTGAGAAAGCTCAAACCCGGGCGGAGTAAGTGATGCTGTTTCCAGCCCCGGCTCCGTGTCATTCCAGACTTCCTGCTCCCTGGAAGCAAGTTTCAGCCCCCTCAGCTCCAGGGCAGTTCCCAAGCAGGGCTGTTCCTTCCTGGGAACACACCATCCCCACGCACCCCGAGACCCCCCCAGCCCGTCTGTGCCATCACATCCCACATCCAGCCAAGCTCTGGGGTTCAGCACCGGGAATCACCAGGAGGATTCCACGTGCGACCCCAGGGATGGGCCCTGGCTCTCCTGGGACAGGAGCAGAGAGTCCCCAAGGACCCCCTCAGCCACAACCCCCCCACTCAAGTGTCCATCATTCAATATCCCGGTTATCAATCCCACCTGGAATGCCAAGGGCGGGCGCAGGACGCCGAGAGTCAAAGGAAAAGCCAAGCAGAGGCAGTTTATAATCAATGACTTTTATCTTTTGAAAATGGAAGCAAATATTTGGACAGATACTCTGGCCGCTCTATAAGAGCGCGTCTTTCCGGACTGGGCTGGTTCTCTCCCGGGATATCACGGCTACAAAAAGCTTCAGGCACTGACTCCGGTTGAGCCTGGCGAGGCATCAGTTCATTTAAATAAAATACAGGCTAGGAACTAAAATCTCCCACAACCCCACCCCCGGGCATCTCAATCCAGCGGCTCCCAAAACTGGTTTCCCTCCAATGTTAGGAACAAACCCGAGGTCCCCAAGCACACAACCCTGAAGTCACACGTACAAATCAACACAGAAATCACCACTGTGGGGAGAACGACCTTCGAGTTTGGGTTCCAAAAGAAAAAAAAATCCATAAAAATACACATCTCAGGTATTTACTGCAATACAGAAACGTCACCAAACAGCCAAAGAACCCGGAGCGGCCGGATTGTGGATCCACGGGCACAGGGCAGGGGATGCCACTTGTCCCTAAAACACAGAAATCCCACTTTTCTGAAGCTTTCCTGCTCTGCAATCCCACCACATCCTCTGTCTCCTCCATCCCGTCCTCGTGCCTCTCCAGCTACGTCCCCCAGCCGATTCCGCCTCCACGCACACATCCCTCCACAACAGGGAATCCTTAACCTGGAAGTTCTGAACATGCAAACACTGGGAAAAATGGAAAATCATAGAATTCCTAGCTAAACTAATGGAAAATAAAAAAATCAATCACTTCAGCCTGGACGAAGGGACTCGTGTCCGCCGGGATGCTCTGGGCGGGGGACACTCCACGCACACGGAGCTGCCACAGGGACAGAGTCCAGCTGGGATAGGGATCAGGAGCTCTCGGACACCCGATGGTCTTTGCCCACCTTTGGATTCAGGATGGGTTGTCAGCACTCCCTGGTGCTGCAGGGATGGGCTGTGCCGGGACGGGCAGCACCGATCCTGCTTGGCACAGCTTTCCAGGGTGCCCTGGATCCCATTCCCAGCACGAGGACACAGCCTGGGAGCAGGGAGCCAGCCTGCCCCATATCCCTGACAGCTCCTTCGCAGGGGAGACCCCACCTGAGCAGAGCTTTGCTGAGCTGAGCTTCCATGGAATTCCAGGAGGAGCTCGCTCGTCAGCCCAGAGCACTCACGGGGTCTCTCCCTGGAGGATCCCAAAGGAGCCACGTGAGAAACCAGTTCTCCAAACTGGGATCAAATCCACCCTCCCAGTCCCTTGTGCTCCGAAGGACTGGGAGGGCAGGAGGGGGAGTTGGGGTTGGAGGTCGCTCATCTGATCCGGGAACAAATCCTTTCCTGCAAAGCTTTCCAGCATGGCAGGGTGGGAGGCAGGAACGGGAATGATGGACAGGAGAAAACAAACGATAAAAAAAAAAACAACGGAGGCGTTTTGTTTGTGGAGAATCATCGTGGAAAAATCACCTTCCTGCTGCTAATGCTGCCTTGGAAGCACAGAAAATTCCTATCACCAGCACTGGTGTGAGGGGCTGACTCGGATTCCAAAAGCTCCTTCAAATCCATGAGCTGAGGGGGCAGGAACAAGGATTTACAGCAACTGCTGGCATGCCACAGCTCACCTGGAACTCCATGCTCCATGGATAAAAACATTCCTGCATGGAAGTCACTTCTGCCTCGAAACGGAAATAGAAATCAGCAAGTAAAACACATGGGTTTGGTCACGGAATCAAACCTTGGGATTGCATGAAAATGGGAACGTGGTGCTGGCTTCAAAGCTCAGTAGGAAATAAATCCCCTCGTTCAGAATGATAAATTTGTATTTTTCTGGGGCCTGGGACACGTTGTGGAGCAGGAAAGGCAGCTCATCCCACCTCCGAGGGGTCTCCACAGGGAAGGGAAGGGAAGGGAACCCACCTGATTGTTCCAAACGGAGGATTTATACAAAATAGCTTCAGCTTTGTTCTCTGCACAGTGTAAACACCCCCCACACCCCCTGTCCCTTGGAATGGAAACACAAATACTGCAGAAGTGGCAAATAAGAAAAATAAAAGCGATTTTTTTTTCTATTTTTTGGCAACTTTAAAAAAAAAAAAAAAAAAGTGGTTAAGAACAATGTGGCCTTGGTCCCTAAATCTAGAAAAAAGATATTTGGGCATGACATTGGAAGTCAAGGATGGATTTGTTTTTCAAGGATTCATAATACCATCTGGAAAAAAAGCCCCAAAAAAACCTGTAAAAGTAGCACTTCTTGTTTTTGACACAGTCACAGAAACTCATTGGAACATCAGGAAACGAAAAAAATCTTTCACTAAAAAGCTTGGCTTGAAATCATCGGCTCTCGTTGACGTGGATTTAGGAGAACAGGAAAGCTCGTACTGGAATGCTGCAGGCTGCTGCTGGCTGAACTGGGAGCTGGGATGTGCCTGGGCTGGCGGCCCCGTCAGTCCGCGATCTTGGCCATCTGCTGCTCCAGCTTGGAGATGCGCTCGTCCTGGTTGGAGATCGTGTCCTTGATGGATTTCAGCTCCTTCAAAATCTCGTCCAATTTGGCGTCGTTTTGCTGGAAGACAGAACAGGAGTGAGGAGAGCTCTGGCGTTTTCCAAGGAAAGGGCTCCTCCCAGTGGGATTGGTGGAGGGACGAGGGTGTGACACAGCCTCTGGAGCAGCTGGGATGCTCAGGGCATGGAGCAGCATCTCCAGCAGCACCGGTGCACCCAGCCAGGAGCAGCACCTGCTCTTAAACCACACTTTCCTCTGTGTCCCAAAGGACACGGTTTGAGGACAGGGATTAGTGGTGAACAAGGTGCTGGTGCTGGGTTAGGGCTGGACTTGTGGATCTCGAAGGTCTTTTCCCAACCTTAATGGTTCTGTGATTTAGAAAAAACAATTCCCAGTAATCTTCTGTTTCTACAGAAACATCACAGGATCACGGAATGTCCTGGGTTGGAAGGGACCCACAGGGATCATCCAAGTCCAGCTCCTGGCCCCGGACAGACACCCCAACAACCCCACCCTGGGCATCCCTGGGAGTGGCATCCAAACGCTCCTGGAGCTCTGGCAGCCTCGGGGCCGTGCCCATTCCCTGGGGAGCCTGGGCAGTGCCCAGCACCCTCTGGGGGAAAAACCTTTCCCTGATATCCAGCCTAAACCTCCCTGACACAGCTCCAGCCATTCCCTCAGGTCCTGTCACTGGTCCCACCCCAGGATTCCCACCTGAGGCCACCACCCCTAAAATTCCTGGAGTTTACTCACGGGGTTTGAGGCATCCGCTGCTTTCTTTGGAGCATTTATGAGATCACTCTTCTTGTTCCCGGCGGGTTTGTTGTCCAGTATGTTCTTCTTGACCACCTTGAGATCCCGGTTTTTGCCTGGAATGTACCCGTGCTTCAAGGAGATGAGGAGAGGATCAGCATTCTTCCCCTCAAACCACTCCTCTGCCTCCAGAGCTGCTTCCGGGCCGGCTGTGTCCGGGTACAGGTCGTCCTGGAAGAGGTCGGACTGCAAGGCAGGAGACATGGATTGGTCAGGAGCTCTGGAGGCAGGAGCTGGCTCCAAAGCCCGGCCCCAGGGCGGTGCTCACCTTGCGGGGAACCGTCATGATGATGGGCTCACACTTCCTCTCGTGGAGCTTGAAGAACCTGCCGTGGAAAAGGAGAGGTGGGACAGGGAGTGACGATCAGGGAGACGCAGGAGATGGGAAAGCAGCAACCCCAAGGAATCACAGAAATCCCTCTGAGACCACTGAGTCCAGCCACTCCCCCAGCCCTGCCAAGGCCACCATAACCCAAGGTCCCCAAGTGCCAGATCCACACGGCTGTGAAATCCCTCCAGGATGGGGACTCCACCCCTGCCCTGGGCAGCCCCTTTCAGTGCCTGACCACCCTTCCCACGAAGAAATTGTTCCTAATATCCAAGCTAAACCTCCCTTGGAGCCACTTGAGGCCATTTCCCCTTGTTCCCTGGGAGAAGAGATGGATCGTGTTCCCAACCAGCAGTGATGTTCCCTCCTGGAGCCACTGCAGCGACATCCCAAGATGTTTCCTGCCATTCCCAGGCTTTCTGAACCACGGCTGCCCTGTGCTCACTGCTCTGCTGCTTTAACCACTCCTGAAATTCCCAGCCCCAGCTCCCAGCCCTGGGATGAGCCCTCCTCACCTGGCAATCTCACACTTGTTGACGTCGAGGCCCCTCTTTGGCATGAACCCCATCCCCCTCTGCGGCTCTTTGCTGCTGAAGGTGTTGAGGTAGTGAACGTACGGGGACTCATCTGTGATCTCGAAGTAGCGGATGCTGCTGTCACCCTGCAAGGAACCCCAGGAGACCCTCCAGAGGCTGCAGGACCTGCGTTCCCTGTGCCCACACTCCTGCCCCCGACAGCCATTCCCTCCAGGAATGCTGCCATGGACAGCTCAGAGCTGTTTTCGAAGCAAGGCTGATCCCCACCACAATCCGAATCCATCGACTGAACAGTTCCTCCAAGTCCTGTTCCAAACACTGTGGGACACGGATTGAACTCGTGCTTCCAGGCTGGGAGTGGCCCCTTCCACATCTTTTGTGGAAAAACCTCCTGCCACAGTCAGGCAGAAAGGCTATAAACCGGTTTATCCTTAATTCCAAGCAATTCCACCACACTGTTGTCTCTGAGACTGCAGGAGGGGTGGCAGATGGAAACCCAGTATTCCTCCTCAGATAGAAACCCCATATTCCTCCTCAGATAGAAACCCAGTATTCCTCCTCAGATAGAAACCCAGTATTCCTCCTCAGATAGAAACCCCGTATTCCTCCTTAGATGGAAACCCAGTATTCCTCCTCAGATAGAAACCCAATATTCCTCCTCAGATAGAAACACCGTATTCCTCCTTAGACAGAAACCCAATATTCCTCCTCAGATAGAAACCCCGTATTCCTCCTTAGACAGAAACCCAATATTCCTCCTTAGACAGAAACCCAATATTCCTCCTTAGCTGCTACAAAGATGGGATTCATGAACACGCTTGTATGGATCCTCCCTTGTAATTCCTTGCTCGTCTTGGCTTTGGCTCCTGTTTGTAGGAATCCATCACAAGTGGGCACCAAATTCCTACAAATTGCTTTCAGAAAGGGCCACCTCATTCCAGTTTTCTATTATTTAACCCCACAAAATTCCAGTGAGCGTTGCCACGTGCTCCAGCATCTCCAAGGACGAGGAGGACGACATCCAAAATGTACCTTCCTCCCACATCAGTGTAAAATCCTCCAGGTCAACGCCAGCAAGGAATGTTTTGGTAATGATGTGGGACCTGTTGCATGAGGAGCAGCTCTACCTAATCCATCTCAAAGAAACATCCAGGCCCACTCCACACCTTCCCAGGTTCTGCAGCATGAGGATCAAACCCATTCCAGAGCAGCCTGATCTCTGCAGCACTAATTTTTTTGGGCAGCATTTCACCATTCCCTGCAGGTGCCTCCAAAGCCTCTCCTCACCTTCCCACACAGGTAAATGATGTTGGTGTCTGGGTCATAGAAGGGCAGCAGGACCCCGTTGCTGGTGTCCATCTCGTGAAGGGCTATTGGCTCCTCCATGTTTTTCTGGAAATAAAAATGCCAGGGATGTTAATAAAGACTGGAAAAGCTTCTGTTCATAGAGGGAGGGTGTAAATTATTAACACTTTGTAGCCGCTGAGCTCCCAGTGGTGTCCGCACCACCCAGAAGGATCTGTGTGTTACAACAAACGCTGGGAACGTTCACAAGCTGATTCATTCCCCAAGGGCATTTTAATCACTAAATGAAATAAAAACAGGAGCCAGGAAAATTCACCAAGTCAAGGGAAATATGTGACACAGTGAGTTAGTGTCAGTGGGATGGGATGTGTGATGGATGATGTCCCTGGAGACACTCAAAAGCCACCTGGACATAATCCAGGTGGTCCTTTCCACCCTGAACCCTCCTGGGATTGTTGCTGCTCTGCTCAACACAGAGAAAGAGGTGACCTTCCCACAGCCCCTCTGCTCCCTGTGCATCTTCCCAGGCACTTCCAACCTGCAGCTCCCAGCTGATTCGCTGCTCCTGCTCAGTTCCTTCACTGAGTGACCACACAGCCAAAATCACGGAAGCAGGAGCAGGCAGCAGATGGAGAGGGAATAACCTCAGCTATATAAACTATGAATTTAGGAAGTAATTCTTCCCTGTGAGGGTGGTGAGGCCCTGGTAAAGGGTGGCTGGAGAAGCTGTGGCTGCTCCACCCCTGGAAGTGTCCAAGACCAGGCTGGATGGGGCTTGGAGCACCCTGGGATAGTGGAAGGTGTCCCATCCAACCCAACCCACTCCATGATTCCACGGCTGCAGGGCTGGGTTGGTAACTCCATGGATGTGAGGAGCACAGAGATCCAGTTTGGGACCGTACCGGGTTCCACAGGGCCAGCTGCCGCTCGCTCATGCGGCTGAAGCCGGTGGTGAAGATGTTCCCATCCGCCAGGAAAATGGCTCGCATGGGCCGGGCTCCCTCGTGGGTTTTCTCCTTCTCCTGGAAGAGAGGAGCAGGTCAGGATTAGCAGTGAACAGAAAAACCCTTGGAGTGGTGGCTCCTCTCCGAACACGCCGCTCCTCCATGCAGGAGGAGATCCGAGGAGCAACATCCAACTCTCCTTCGCTGCTGCTTGAGGGAAGAACCCAACCACTGAACCACGGGAGAAGGGGACATTCCTGGCTCGCTCCAGCTTTGCCAATCGGCCTCCTGCAAGGCTGAAGGAAAACCTCTTTGCAAGCTACAGCGAAAGCTCTGCTTTGCATGCACAACTCTGGAACTGTAATTATACAAAAGGATTAGATGGGGAATTACACTCCTGCAGGTTTAAAACTGAGCCCTAAAATCCCGGTTCAAACACTAATCCCAATAAACCCAGACAAATCCTCCAACCCCTACTATTCCTCCCGTAATTTTTGAAGAACACAACTGAATGTCGTGTGTGAACTGAGCAAGAAGGTTCTTTCTTCCATATTTTCTTGCTCATTCCCTGCTGGAGTGAATCCATGTTTCTTTAATGATTAAGCAAACTTACAGCGACAATTTCTTGTTTCCTGGGGTCGATAACTCGGACTTTTTTGTCTTTGGAAGCTGTGCAGATGAGGCTGCCGTTGCGATTCCAGCTGACGTTGTAGATCATGTCCACGTGCATGTCATCCAGGTTGATGAGGGCTTCTCCTGTTCCCACATTCCAGATGATGATGGCGTTATCACAGCCTAAAATGGGAAATAACAGCTCAAGTCACAGAACTGGGGTACACCGGGGAAAAGCCAGAGGTGGGGAACAAGGGATAAACCTCCTGCAGCTCCAAAGGTTTTTTGGGGAAACCAAAACCCAAACTGGGAGCTCAGGAGGGATTTTTCTCAATGGAAAACACCCAGCTCATCCAACAATCCCGCTGAAAGGACTCGCTTCTTTCCTTGGGATCCAACCCATGGAAGCCTCAGACTGTGCCAATAGATAGTGAATCATCCAATTTACTTCCATAATGATGTGACTGATTTTCAAAAAAATCTCATTCCACGGACTGTACCAGCCAAGGAGACGATTTGGAAAATGCTGACCATGAAAGCTTGTGGGAGGAACAGCCGGGCTCCGGGATACTTCGTAGGGATCAGGGGAAAGGAGAAACACTTGGGCCTGTTCTAAAAGTGTATGGGAACAGGGATGTGGGGAATGCAGATGTAAATCGTTACTGCAGATCAAATAAAGTCTGGAACAACTTCCAAACTCCAATTCCAGACATCTCCTTGGTGCTTATCCCTGTAAACTGAAGATACAAAAGGCTGAGATACGGAGGGGGCTGCGAGCCATGTGTCCCAGCGTTCCTAGCTACTGCCTCGGGTCTTGTGATTCGCAGGGATCTAAGGGATCTGAGCGGCTGGGAGAGGGAAGAAGGAAAAGGAAAAGCTGGAGTGGAAGGAAAGCAGGGAGAGGCGGCTGTTCCCCCGTCCCTGCACTCCGTACCTGCGCTGAGCAGCACGTTCCGCGCCGTCGGATGCCAGGCCACGATGCCGACCCTCTTGGAATGGCCTTCTAGCACCACCACGGGCTCTGTCAGGGACAGGGTGAGCCCGTTCTCGGGGATCTGCCACACCTGGAAGGGAAAGGAAAGCTGCTCAGCCGAGGGCAGCCCCTCCGAAGAGCGCGTGGCTCGGCTGCTTCCCGCGCCCCGCAGCCGCCGGAGCCGTCGCTTCTCCATGTAAACAGGAAGGGAATTGGGGAGGGAATTGTTCCCAGCTGCCAATAAACCCTTGGCTGATCCATGTGGAACATCCTTCCTCACTCGTGTGCCAGCACAAACCCACAGCTCCTGATGCTGCAATCCCTTTATTCCCGTGTCCACGGACCCGCTCTGCTCCCAACCTGCCGAGGAGTCGGAAAAATCTCCCCCGCAGCTCCAATTCCATGGGAACAAGCTGCTGTCTTTCCAAACCATGCTTGTCCCTCGGAGGGATGATGCTGCAGCTCTACCGCTACCTGCTTTTTATTTCTTAAGCAACACCAGCAATTTGTTTTCCCGTTAGATTTGGGCTCCTTTCAGATCCCATTTAATCAGGGAAGAGTGGTTTGGTCCTGGAAGAAGCCAGAGCAGCCCAACTCAGGACTGCCTGTTCACGTCTTGCCTGGTTCCACAACCCTTCTGTTGCAAACTTCCTCAGGGAAGAGCCACCAGGAGGAGGAACAGCCCCCCAAGGATGCCAGAGCACTGGAATTCCAGCAGGAGGGAGGCGGCTTTTCCAGCTGGCAGTGACCAGGGATGGGACAAACCCATCACCCCAAAGCCCCAGGGCAGGATCAGCCCCACCAAAACTATTCCTGCAGTTCAGCACTGGACAATCATCTTGGAATTGAGTTTGACCTACATAGAGTGAATTAAAAAATTACATGGAATGACAGGGAGAGCCCCTCGGGGAGCAGTTGGAGCTGCTGTAGATAGATGGCAGCATTAGAGCACGTTCGCTTTGCTTCCCATTGTTTGCTTTTCCTGGAGTTGGGAGAACGAGGCTTGCCAGACCCTGCCCACGACGCCCAACAAGCTGTGGGATGCGAGGGAGTGGATTTGGGAAGCGAGGCAGACGGAATGTGTGATGGACACGTGGATTTCTGAGCTAATCCCAGTTTTCCCCTTCTCACAGGGATGACTGGTGCTGGAAAAAACCCAGTGAGATGCAGAGATTCTCAGTGGGTAGCAGCTCACCTCTAAATAACCCAAAAATGATTTAGCTTTTCATGGACACAGCTCCCAGTGCCATCCTTCTCAGCATCCCGGGAGGAATAACACGATGCGAACACCTTCCCAGGAGAGGATTCCTCTGCAAGGGATGAAAATGGTCCCGGCCCCAAGGCTGCCAGAGCTCCGGGAGCCTTTGGACAAGGCTCTCAGGCACAGGGTGGGATTCTTGGGGTGTCTGTGCAGGGCCAGGGCCTGGGCTGGAGGATCCTTGTGAGCCCCTCCCAAGTCAGGATATTCCATGGTTCTGTGGAAATCCCTCTCTCCCTTCCCGCCCGATGGAACAGCGCTGGTGACACGATGACATCAACTGAGGCTTTTACCAATCCAATTTTAAAATGGGATTGCAAACAGGAGCTTCTCAGCCTGGAAAACCAGGATCTCATCCTGCTCACTTCCCATTCCCCGCCAGCTCCACCAGTGACTGGATCCAACCCCTTGCAGGTTCTGCTGAAACCCAACACGCCTGAGAACCTCAACAATTCCCTTCCCCCGCCCCTGACGCCGAAAACTGGGTTACAAAGGTGTCAGGTTTGGGGAAACAGCTTTTCTCCTGCCACTCAGGGAGTAACAACCTGACAGCAACAGTTTGGAACATGTCTGTGATGGGAATTCCCTGTCAGTCTGGTGCTGCTCCTAATCCCAAAACTGTGGGGGGGTCTCTCTGATGAGCCACCGGGCTTTGGTGGGTTTTGTGTTTCTCATCATCTGCCCTCCTGCATTTCTAGGGTTGGATGGGATACTGGGAAGGAATCCTTCCCTGTGCGGGTGGGGAGGCCCTGGCACAGGGTGCCCAGAGAAGCTGTGGCTGCCCCATCCCTGGAAGTGTCCAAGGCCAGGTTGGACGGGGCTTGGAGCAGCCTGGGACAGTGGGAGGTGTCCCTGCCCATGGCAGAGGGTGGAATGGGATGGGCTTTAAGGTCCCATCCAACCCAAACCATTCCATGATTCTAAGATCAGTCATTTTTTCCCCCTGAGAGGCACGCTGGGATAAAGGGACCTGTCCCCAGTCCCTCAGCCTCACTCTTGTTGTGGGGAAAGCCTTGAAAACTGAATTTATTCACCAAAATGACCCAGGAGCAGCAGAAGCTTCTGAGCCCATGACCTGCAGATGAGTCAGGCAGGGACAGTGGGGTCAGAGCAGCTCCAGCCAACATTCCTCCCTGCCAGGGGCAGCCACAGGATAGGGATGGGGGCCCTGGGCCCCCCAGTTCTGTTCTGCACCACCTCGGCCAGGAAGGATCCTGAGATCTCTCTGAGCAAGTGCAAAGGAGCCAGAAAACTCCAGAACCAAATTTAAACATGAGCCAGTGAGTGCAGGGGGTGAGAGAGGGAAAGGAGAAGACAAAATCCCAGCGAAAAGGGGTTTTTTAGAAGCCTCTGAAGGACAGATGGAATTTTCTGTCAGGTAGCTGGGAGCAGCTGCAGGGCAGTGGAATCCCGGGCAGCTTACAGACTACTGACCCAAGAATCCTGCCTGCTATTCCCAAAAATAATAAAGAAACCAGTGTAAAAGGTCAGGGCATGGTCCCAGCTGGCCCAGCCCCTCGTTCCTGCACAGGGTGGGAGTCTGGCCTCAGCCCGGGATCAAATCAGGTTCACAGGGAAATTACAGAACTCCGGATGCAGGACTTACCCTGCCGAGGGTGAGGACTCGGGATGCCTCGAAGGAAACCTTAAAACACTGCAGGATTGCCTGGGCATTAGGAAGGGTTTGTCAGCTCTCCCTCCCGCGGGTGTCTGGGGTTTTTTGGGGGGGTTTGATGTTATCAAGGCTGTTTGTTTGTGCAGGAGGAAGTGGAGCTGTGGCACAGCCGAGGGAGAGGTTTGGGGCTGCAGGAAGGGCAGGAGGGGAAGGTTTTGCACAAACAGCACGTGAGGAAGAAAACAAAGCAAACTTTTCTTTCATCCCCTTTAAAAAGAAGCAAAAACGGTCTCCTCTGGCTTTGCACAAGCTGAAAAGAGGATTAAATCCATGTCTAGAAAGAACTTTAGCTCCTACATCATATATATTCCTTTTTATCACCTTAAGTGAGGAAACAAATGAGTTTGAGGCCCGGATTTATCCATGGTCCTGCTCCCACATCCCTGCAGGAAGAGGCTCTTGGTGCATCATTTTTGCAGGGTCAGACCTTCTCCTCATCCTCCCTGTCCTGGTTGGTGGCCAAGGTCGCTGCAAGAGCTCTCTTTGATTTTTAAAGGAATTTGCTTCATCACATGAGCTCTGCTCTGGCCTTTCCGCACAAATTCCTTAAACTCCACCTTCTGGTGAAGGAGATTTTCCATACCTGAGGAAGGGCCTTGATACCATCTACAAACCTTTATCCACTAAAACGTCTTCCAGCTGAACAGAAAGCCTGCAGCACATCAGAGCCGTCCAGCACAACGTCAAGCAGGAATATTTAAGTAATTCCTTATTTGCTGGCACAAGGAAACAATTCTTCCAAGGGAAGAGGCCACGGAAGGCATCTGCAAGGAAGCCTTCGGAGAGGGATGTCAGGTCTCCTCCTCCTTCCCAGTCCCCTCTCCAATGCCACATCTGGTATTCCCAACACGGAACCTGTCCAAGGTTTATGTGCAGGTGTTGTAAAAATCTGGGAATTTCTTTAGAGGAGGTTTCTGGCTTTGGGAAGGGCCGAGTGAAGCTTCCTTGTGCCACATGGGGGCTGCAGAGTTATGGCTGCAGGGAATCAGCCCTCTCCACCTGGAGACAGTGGTTTGCACCTCAAATCCACGTTCTCTCCCTCAGTACCATCCCAAATCCATGTTTTCTCCCTCAATACAGTCTCAAATCCACATTTTCTCCCTCAATATCGTCCCAAATCCACATTTTCTCCCCCTTGCACCATCCCAAATCCACGCTCTCCCCCTCACACCGTCCCAAATCCATGTTTTCTCCCTCAATACCGTCCCAAATCCACGCTCCCTCCCTCACACCGTCCCAAATCCACGCTCTCCCCCTCACACCGTCCCAAATCCACGCTCTCCCCCTCACACCGTCCCAAATCCATGTTTTCTCCCTCAATACCATCCCAAATCCACGCTCTCTCCCTCAATACACGTCTGGCTGACGTAGCTGAGATCTCTTGAGGCAGAGGGCGAGCTCCTAAATCCCTGAGTGCCAGGGCACAGATGGTCTTTAAGAACGAGGTCTTTACTCCGGCAGCTGGAATTGACACAGAATCCCCCACAATTTCCTCCTCCCTCATCTCCCCCTGGCAGAGTTCGGAGCCCACGAACAACCACGTGTCCTGTAAAGCTCCCTGCATTTACTCCGCTCAGGCTGCTCAGGAAGCAGGACCCAAACCCTTTATCAAGGAAAACAGGACACTGAACTATCCACGCCAGGCCAGGAAAGCAATTAAAGTTGGGAAAGCTCATTAGCTCATTCCCAAAAGTCCAAGCCAGGGGTGTTCTTTACACACCAGTGCAGTTCCCAACTGTCCCAGATGAGTTGGGATCCATCGTTTTTCCCATCCCAAACCTCCAGCTAACACACCCCCGGCATCTTCCAAACCCTGGGCTGCACATCCCTGACCCTGGATGCGCAGCAAGGACTCACCTATTTCCCCTTCCACTCCAGACAGGGCACACCAAACACGACCACGAGGGTACAAACCCCCAGGCAGCTCCACGCTGGGCCCTTCCCACACGGGTGCTGCCTCCAGGGATGCGTGGGAAGCTCATCCCCACCTCGGGATGTGCGGAGAACCCCCAGAGTCCAGCGGGAAGTGCAGATTCCTGCAGTTTGTGCCCACATCGGGAGCACTTGGACAAGCATTTGGACAACTTGTAACCGAACTCTGTTGGGTTTTCCCCACGATTCAGTCCCTCTGGAGCCTCCCAAAACACTTCTCATTGCACTTGGATTAGAGACTTATTTGGCCTCCGAGGAGGCAGCTCTGGGCCTTCACTGATGCTCACGTCTCAGAAACATTCCCAACGCGCAGCCCTTCCGCATCCCGGTTGGAGAAACATTCCCACATCCTTCCAAAGCTCGGTTCCAGCCCAGTAGTGAGCGTTGCAAACCCAGAAGTTGTTGTTTTGTTTAATATTAAATATAGCCCATTTTGTTAACATGCTTCAGCTTCCAAGACTGAGAGATCACAGGCAAGAGCTGTCCCAGGAAAAGCCTCTTGGGATGAATCCCCTCCCAAACATTTGAACGATGAACAGAAGCAAAGGAATTTATCTGACATGATCTATAATAAGATTTCAATATAACATTCAGCCTACAGCATTTCTAAATATGGCCAAAGATCCCTGGAGTTATTTGGCATTATTTCATCTTCCAAGGATTTTCTTTCACTTATTCTGCTGTGTTTGCATACACGGGATTCCACATCCGTCACGGAGCGAGCCCGGCTGTCGTTCCATGGGCTCTCACTGAGGTAAAACAGGTCTCAATCCAAGGTTGGCAGGTGCAGAACTTGGGATTAATTGTATTTATTTATTAAAAAAAGGCCTTTTGACACCTGCTCAAAACTTGGGAGATACAGGGAAAATTTTGAGCGACTCCATTAAATCAAGGGTTGAAGGAATCCTGGAACCTGCCAGGCTCATTCCCTTCCAATCCCTCTCTCTTCCCAACACACACTGCTGCATCCACTGGGATATCTGAGGTAAGGACCCACCTGTCTTCTCAAAGCTCTACAAATCAGAACGTGTCACCACAGACTGGCATTCTCATTCCTCTTCCCAAACATCAGAAAAATGCCCAGGGGAAGGAAAAATGGAAGAAATTCTTCCCTGTGAGGGTTGTGAGGCCCTGGCACGGGTTGCCCATCCCTGGAAGTGTCCAAGGCCAGCTTGGACCTGGGATAGTGGCAGGTGTCCCTGCCCATGGCAGGGGGTGGAATGGGATGAGCTTTAAGTCCCTTCCAATCCAACCCCAATCCAAGTCATCCACGACTTCCTCACCTCACCTCGGAACAGGAGGTGCCTTCAGGAATACCAGTGTCCTCTGGAGCAGGAGTTCCAGCAGGGAGCAAAGCCCAGCCCACCCCACAAGGAACACTCACCATGACAGTGCAGTCCTCGGAGCCGCTGGCGATGACCTGGTCATTGTGGGGACACCAATCGATGTCCAGCACCGGCCCCGTGTGGCCACACACTGTGGGGTAGGACTTGTCAATCCTGCCTGTCTGGAGGGAAGAACGAGAAAGAGAGCTGTGATATCCCGAAGGAAGGTGCTTCCCAACCCTCCGTTTGCTCTTTCATAGCCGCAATTCCGTGAGATCTGAACTCATGGATCAGCAGAGGAAACACACCAGCAGCTCTTCTCCAGCATCAACGAGCTGGAAGTTCCCCACGGAGCAAGGAAAAGGTTCCGAGATCCAGCACAGGAGGGCTGTGATCCCACACCTCAGCACCTGCTGCGACACCATCCCTTTTTGGGATCCATCCCAACTTTTTGGGAAGAGCAAAGCTCTGGTTTCATCTGCGCTTCCCAACAGCGACAGCTGAAGACAACCAAGCTAAAAATGTCATTGGAGGGCGTTGCTGGTCACTGGATTTACCAGGTCTCCCTGGTTTCTTAACACAGAAGGATTTTGCTCGGATGGGAAGATTTTAGGATGCAGTTGTGCAGAGGAAAAGATTGTTTGGAGGAATAAATGTTGCCAACATGGACTGTGACAGCCACACCTGATCCACGCCTGCCTCTCCATGGCCAGAGGACCGAGGCCACCGATGCCAAGCTCGCTACAGGGATAACATTTCCCAAAAAAATGAGCTAATGAGCCACTGAAACCTGAACTGGGACAAATCCAGTGATTCCAACCCTGCTGATGCTGCCACACCAGCTTTACCCCTGGATCTGTGTTTTGCTGAGGAGCCCCTGAAGATCCTGAAGCACCTGATCCCCCCCAAGAGCTGATTCCACAAACAAGGAAGAAGGGAAAGGAAAATCACTCTCATCCTCCTCTCTCTCGGCCAAGCCTCACACACAAGGGAAGTAACATTTACAATACTGAAGATGCACAGCAGCAGGGGAAGGAGGAGACTCCTCCACTTCCACAGCCACACCCCTGCTCCTGCTCCGTGGGGTTTTGTTTCCAGGGAATGACCTCTTCAGGATGAGTGATGGGAGAAGAGAGACAGCAGGGAGAGGTCTGGAATGGGGTCGTCTTCTTTTGTGTTGAAACATGCAGAAGAAATGGTTGGAATTTCCCTCCTGCCTTTGGATGGTCACATTCCCCAACCTTGGAGGTGACATTCCTTAATTTATGCCTCCCACCTCGCTCCATGTGCAAGGCTGCTCCTATTCAAGGCTGATAACCAGAATAATGCTGGACATTGCCTTTTGAGGACAGCTGACCTGGAGCCCTCCACTAACAGCAAAACAAGATATGGATCCCAAAAGATCCCACAATCTCCTAAATGGCCAAATTTAGGCTTCAAAAGGAAAAAAAAAAAGGTCTCAGTGATTCAACTGCTTTCGGAATTATTAAAAGGGGAAGAGTTGTGGATGAAGAGCCATAAATCTGCCATTCAAAAATTAAAGCCCATGTAATCCCTCCTGGATGCCATAATGTGAAATAGGATTTAAAAAATTAATACACCCGACTGCCACGTAGAATTCATCCATTTTAATTTACCCAATTAAAAGGAGAACCATGCAGAGCACACGAACTGCAGAAGGCACATGACAGGCCACAGACAAATACAGGCCTGAACCAAAAAGGAAAAATAGGAATAATAATGCAAAATGTCAGGGACTGCCTGTTCTGGCTCCCTGGCAGGAATCAGTGGGATCCTGCAGGAGGAGCCTCTGGTAATTATTTCCAGGCTGCACGAGCACTTGTCGGTTCAGTTTTGGGGTTTTACAGTAATTTATTACTGTGGGGAGGGAAAAAAAAAAATCAATTTGAGCAAATTAAAAACCAAACTTCACCTTCCAGTTTGGATCACGAGGAACCTGCACAGCCTGAGCAGGAGCAGCCAAGAGCCCGTGACAGCAGTGACACCCAGGAGCTGCTTCCCACCACCCGCGACGGAGCTCGGCTCTTAAACCAGGATCCTGCACTTCCATAACAAGCAGTGCTTCGAGAATCATGGAACAGGTTGGGTGGGAAGGACCTTAAAGAGCATCCAGTCCCACCCCTGCCATGGGCAGGGGCACCTTCCACCAGCCCAGGCTGCTCCGAGCCCCGTCCAACCTGGCCTTGGACACTTCCAGGGATGGGGCAGCCACAGCTTCTCTGGGAAACCTCTGCCAGGGCTTCACCACCCTCACAGCCAGGAATTTCTTCCCAGTATCCCATCTAAATCTACCTTCTTTTATCTTAAAGCCATTCCCTCTTGTCCTGTCACTCCATCCTTTATCCAAAGTCCCTTTCCAGCTCTCCTGGAGTCCCTTTAGGCACTGGAAGGGGCTCTGAGCTCTCCCTGGGGCCTTCTCTGCTCCAGGTGAACACCCCCAGCTCTCCCAGCCTGGCTCCAGCCCTCGGAGCATCTTTGAGTCCCTCTGGACTCTCTCCAACAGCTCCACATCCTCCCTGAGCTGGGACCCCAGAGCTGGAGGCAGCTCTGCAGGTGGGGTCTCACCTGAGCGGGGCAGAGGGACAGAATTCCCTGTGTATCACCCACAAACACCCCCCTCTCCCTGCCTGCACCAAGAGAGCGACCCCAAACCCCACTTCCAACGGGGAACAGACAGGCAGGATGGGGAAAGGAGATGTTATTTAGCAGCAGTGTGGGAGAGGCAGCAACTTCAAGCTTCTTTATCCACAAAGAATTATCAAACCAAGGAAGAGACGACAACGCAGAGCAGGAGATGTCCCACACAGCAGCTCCCTGGGATCTGGCAGATGAAGACAATCCCAGGGAGATGAAGAGCCCAGGGGCCTCAACATCTTCACCCGGGCACGAAAGGAGAGACTCTGCTGCTCAGCAGGCTCCAGGAATAATCCCAGAGTGATTCAGGTTGGGAAAGACCTCCAAGATCATCCAACCTGTGCCCAATCCCCACCTTGGCACCCAGCCCAGATCGCCATGTCCGGTCCTTCCTTGGCCACCTCTGGGGAAGTACAAAAATGAGTAACAAACATCAAAACGAGACTAAATAAGGATGTAAAGCTGCTGCTGGAGGGTGAGCACGAGCCCCAGCCCTTTGAGAGAAGCTCCTGCCTTGTGGTCAGAGGCACCAAACGGTCTCTGCAGAGCAGAGGAAACCACGGTGTTTTCCTGAGCACAGCCCGAGAGCTCGGCTCGGCCGCGCTTCCGAAGGCGCCACATCCGCCCCTCGTCACCAACACCTTCACCAGGGACCCTCCCAAAGCACCGTGGGGACAGCACAGGACAGCCACCCACAGCACCACCCCAGGGCCGACCCCTCGGGGTGAGGAATGAGCAGCTTTGAACTCAGGGGTGGTATTTTGCCACCTCTCAGCATCACTTTTGCAAATTCCATCCGCCAGATTCCTCCTCGCGGCAGCATTCTGCTCCCTGGAGCAGGGAACCCCAATTCCTGGCATTGTACTGTGCTCAGAAGAGCTTGAAAAATCAGTGTTTTAGGGGATTTGCCAAAAGGGAAAGACCAGGAAAGCTGCAGTGGGGTTATAAAAACCCACCAGGCTGCAAAATCACCAAATTCCACGGTTTTCAACACAATTCCTTTCCAACGCCATCAGAACACCACGAGGTTTGGCAACTTGGTTGCCAGCTGGGTGTGTTTCCATGTTACTCTAATGCTCCCACGTTTGGGGATTTATTTATTTATTTGTAAAATGTAATCTTTTAATTAGGAGAGGATTTAAAATAAATCTCAAGTGCTGATACACAGCTTAAAATTAACTTCAAGAAATTCAATCCTTTTCATAATCCACTGGGACTGTGGTTCGACACATCCCTGATAACTTTTGAAATTTGGAGTTGTATTTTATAAGATGTTGGTCAAGAAGGTGAATTTGAGGATTTTTAATAAAGTTGGCGTTGACTGAACACACAATCAGTATTCAGGTGTTTCAACAAGGGGTGAATTTGCCTGATTGAATTAATTTTAAGTGCTTTCATGTATTCCAGATCAGAAAAAAAAAAGTTAAATCATCAGAAATATTAAACCCAGATCAGATGAGAAGAAAAAAGATTAAATCCAAAAGGGATGGATAAGCAACACAAGAAAACTGTTCCTAAAAGTGGGAGTTTTAGGAATTAATTTGAGTGTCTTGTGATCGTCTCTCTGCCAGAAAAGGGCATTTGGTGGCAGGAAACAGCTCATGGATTATGGTAAAAATATCAGGGAGAACAGCTGCTTCCCCAGCCCATGGCTGTGCTCCTTGAAATCTCCATTTAAATTAGGGAAGTGGCGTCGAGTTGCACAAGGCAAAGCAGCTCCCCCCTCACTCTGCACAAGTTTGAGGAAGGAAATCAGGTCACAACTGCAAAGTTTGAAACCCCAACCGTCCGCTGGAGAAAATACTCCTCTTTTCTTTAAATCGTAGGTTCTCATTAAAACACCCCTAAGTTTCACCCAAGGAAGTTGAACTTCTGAGCACTGACCCTCCACCTCTGGCTGCAGCAGCTGGGCCTGGAGGAGGCACTTGGGAGAAAACTGGGCTGAAATGGAAGCTCCTGCCCATGCCCAGCAGCCATCAGTCACCCCACAGCCCGATCCAGGCATCCAGAACGAATCTGGAAGATGAGGAAGTGTTATTCCCAAAAGATCCACTGGAAGAGTCAGGCAGTAAGAGACCGCTGTGCTCTCCAAGAATCCCTCAGCAGTGCTCCCGTTCTCCTCGTCACCTTGGCAGCTGCAGGGCGGTGACACTGGATATTGGGGGAAATTTCTTCACCGGAAGGGTGGTCAAGCATGGAACAGACTCCCCAGGGAAGTGGGGGAGGGACCATCCCTGGAAGAGTTAAAACACAGGTGGTTGGGGCATTTTGTGATATGGTTTAGTGGGAATGGGGGCACTCGGTCAAAGGTTGGACTCGATGAGCTTGGAGATCTTCTCCAACCTTAACAATTCCATGATTCTATGATTCCATCCCAGGCTGCCACAGAATGGACACACGCTGGCTTTAAAGAGAGCAAAAAACCCCAACACAAACACTCCTCACACCCAACCCAACCTGCAAAATCCCATCACTCGGAGCTGGGAGTGCAGCACAGCTCCAGCATTTCCATGGATGTCTGTCCCAGCTTCTACAGGAAAGCTCTAAACACACTCCAGAATTAAATTTCAAACAGAGTGACCTGTTGCCCAGAAATTCCAATTAAAAAGGGACAGAGTCACTCTTTTATTCCTTCTCTAAAATATGATTTCCAAAGCAGTTCATCCCCCTGCTCCTTCCCAGCTGCAGGAAAACCAATGGGTATCCCCGAAGCTGAGGGTTCTGGATAAACCCCGCTGCAGTTCAGAGGATGAGCATCCACCCAGAGAGCAGAACTGCTGGGCAAGGAGACAGGGATCCACAGGGATCATCCCCAAGAGCTGGGAACGGACGATCCAGGGCTCCACCAAGCACAACTTCCCTTTTCATTATTGGACAAGGCCTTAAAATTGCAGAGGTATTTGTACAAACCTCTGACTGTAAGACAGGGGATGGGATTTGCTGCTTTTATCCCTGGAGGAATGAGATCCATTAGCCCCTCTGCTGCCCTCTCTTCCCTACTACATTAGAAGCTGATGATCCATTGGAATCAAGCTGACAGTGATAAATATAAACTTCTTTTTATAGAGAAAAATCCAAGGTGAAATCAAAGGACAAAATCCATCACACTCCCCCTAAAATGGCTGGAAAGGCTCAATAAACCCATCACAGCAAAACCTCCTGGTTTTATTTTACACACAGTTCAGAAAAGGATGATTTTCTTTCCCCGCAAAATCCTTCCCGGTGGAATAGGAACGGGGGAGAGCTGCTTAACTACTCTCATATGCCATGGATGAACACCAAGGCCTGTCACTTGCAGAACAACATATTCCTTGGAGAAGATCATTCCCGAGGTGTGCACGCCCCCACCCACATGCTAATTGCCTCTCAGGGCACCATCTGATCCCAGATCCTGCAGGAATGTTGCTGGTGTGAAGGGAGTGCAGGAAGGAATCAGGAAAATGGAAAAATCTAATAAAAGCTATATCCAAAGGGGACTGAATAAACCTCTGGTAAAGGCCTTACGTAACACAACTCGTGGCTGAATGGATCTTTCTGCATGAACTCAAACAAAAAGGAACGTTTGCAGCAGGTTTTTCTGTGCAGATAAAAACTGCAAAGAGTTTTTGAAGAGGGGAAAAAAGAAATTTGTCTCTAGTTCTGCTGGAGCACAGACCCAGCACCAGAACCATCCCTGAATCCAGGTGTTTTTCCAAGTCATCCTGCCCAACATATCAGGAAACGCAGAGAATTTTTATCCAGTACCTTCCCTCTGTACCCAGAGCTTTCCCTGGGATAAGGCTCAGAGAAAACCCATCCTACAACCACAGCCCAGAACAAGCAGGGAAGTTTCCAGTTCTTCCCGGGTGAGCAGTTAATGCTGATTACCCTGGCTCTTATCACCTACACAGCCCCGATGGAGAAGAATTACAGCAGAATTACAGAAGAATTTTTTAAACTATGTGGCTCATTCCAACAGAGGCCAACCCTCCAGACCAAGCAACCTGTGGGAATCGGATTGTCTGATGCTCAGCGGCTCCTGCTGGAGCATGGGAATGGCGAGTTCCTGGCAAAGCCCCTGCACATGTGCGTGCAAGAAAACAGGAAGTTCAAACAAAGCATTTCCACAGCCAGCAAAGCCGGCTCGGCTGCACCGGCTGCGGCTGCTCCGGGAGCTGCGGGGATGGAAAGGGGATGCAGACCCTGGGTCTCCCATACCCCTATCTGGCGGGATGGGGGAGCCGGAGAGACTCCCTGCAGCACGCGGGGGCTCGGGGCACGGCGGGGCCGTGGGTGCACAGGGGTTAATTAATTGGCGCACACACAGCGGTTAATGAATTCCCGCGCGCACGGGTGAATTCCCGCGCTAACTCCCGCGCGCACGGGTTAATTCCCGCGCACTTGCCGCGCCGCGCCCCCGCCCCCGCCAATCAGCGCGGCGGCCNNNGCGCCGCCCGCGAGCCCTGCCATGACCATATAAGGTAAAAAGCCGCGGCCGCCGCAGTGCCGCTGCGGCGGGCGCGGGTGCGCGCGCGCGGAGGGGCGGGGCTTGCGGAGACAGGGGAGGGGCTTCCCCCTCCCTCCGGTGTCCGTCACACCCCCCCCCAACCCCGAGCACATGGGTGAGGGGGCCCGGGGGGTTCATCCCGCCCCAAAAACACCCCCAGACCTCCGGCCCAGCTCTGGGAGGGAGCTGGGAGCTGCCCGCCCGGCAGCGACAAACCCCAGCCGTAACAAAACCCTGCAATAGTACCGAAAATTGGCAAGAAAAAGCACATTAAAACGGGTAAAATTCCCCCTTTTCTGTGCTCACCCCGCACCGAGGGTCAGCCGCATCCCAAATAATTCCCAGTGAGCCGCAAAGCACTGGGTTTGACCAGCCACGATGTCGTTATGGGCCATTTTCCCTGCAGAAATGCAGCAAGTGTATTTTTATGGCTCAATTTTAAAATCAGCCCAAACCCATGGTTGAAAATTGCCCTTACTTTTTTTTTTTTTACCCCTGAATATAACAACAAGGATTTTGCTGCGGGGAGCTTAATAAGTATCTGTGCTAAACAGGCTCAAAGAGAAATCCAAATGTTATTTAGGGTGTTGAAGGAACTGAAGGAACAATTTCATCAGCCCAGGCTATAAAAATAAATGTGGAACACAGGAACTGGTTAGAGCAGAGCCAGCAAAGCACTGCATTGCAAAAGAACGTGTCAGGCTGGGGTGAGGGACACAGCTCCTCCAGCTTCCCATGGAACCTCCTCAGATGTGGATGTTAAACGGCTGTGGAAGGCAGGAATGGAGCTGAGGGCACCAAGGCAGTGATAAATAGAGGGAGAGTGGGAGGAGGAACAGAATGGATGTGAAAATAACGCCAAAGATGGCACTTAAAAATGCAAAAGGCCAGGGCACTCAGAATTAGCAGGAGTTTCTGCCAGGGACTGAGAAAACACAGAATCATGGAATCATTGGCGTTGGAAAAGCCCTCTGAGACCATTGAGTCCAACTGTTCCCCCAGCACTGCCAAGGCCACCATGTCCCCAAGCGCCACATCCACGAGGCTTTTAAATCCCTCTGGGGATGGGGACTCCAGCACTGCCCAGGGCAGCCTGTTCCAATGCCTGACAACCCTTTCCATGGAGAAAATTTCCATAATATCCAGTCTAAACCTCCCCTGGCACAGCTTGAGGCCATTCCCTCAGGGTCCCTGGGAGCAGAGCCTGATCCCCCCTCGGCTGCCCCCTCCTGTCAGGGAGTTGTGCAGAGCCAGAAGGTCCCCCCTGAGCCTCCTTTCCTCCAGGCTGAGCCCCCAATCTCCCGCATCAGATTTGTGCTCCGAACATTGGGATATAAGAGAGGAAAAGAGGGATGCACATCCCCTGCCATCAGCACGTGAAATTCCTCGTCCAGGGCTGTGCCACCACGCGTGGTCCAGGCAGGAGGAGGACACGTGGCCTGAGGATGAGCCCAAAGCAGGGAAGGCTGCTCATGAGAGCAGCAAACAGAGCTATTTTGGGAGGTTGGGGTTTGGCTTTGCTTAACACAACGGAGAAGTCACTGCCTCTGCTCTGCCCTGGCCGGGTGGGAAGTTGTGCTCAGTCCTGGGCACTAATTCTGTATTCCAGAGGGCAGATCTGGAAGTGGAGCTGGGAAAGCAGCTCAGGGCTGATGACAGACTGAAGACAACTTAACCACACGCTTAAGAGAGGAGCTTGAGCGTCACAGAGAAAAGAATGTTGCAAAAAAAGACTTTTGATCACAAGAATTTGCTGGTTAAGCATCAGTAAGGGATGAGACAAATCTCCTCCAGAAGACGGATGTGACTTTTCCATGCAGGAGACCAGGGGCAACAGGAATGCCCTTCTTGGAAGCAGCTCATTCCTTCACATCCCTCCCAATTTGGGGCTGCAAGGAGCAGTTGGGCTCAGGTGCATTCCTGAATGAATTCTGCAAGGAGCAGTCGGATTCAGATGGTTCCTGAATTAATTCTGCAAGGAGCAGTTGGATTCAGGTGGTTCCTGAATTAATTCTGCAAGGAGCAGTCGGATTCAGATGGTTCCTGAATTAATTCTGCAAGGAGCAGTTGGATTCAGGTGGTTCCTGAATTAAATCTGCAAGGAGCAGTCGGATTCAGGTGGTTCCTGAGTGAAGTGACAAAAAAATAGCTGAATCCCTGACAGTAGAAAAAACCTGACTTGATCATAAAGAGGCTTCTAAAATATGATTCTACGTGGAAAGTTCTGCCAGAATTGACTCCGATGAGTCAAGCAAACAGCTTGTTTGTTGTGTTTAATGTACAGGAAGCATCAGACTGATTACAGACATTAAACACATTCATACATGGCACCACCGAGCAGCGTTTGTCACCACAGCCGACACTTCCCAGCCTTCATCATTCCCAAAGAAACGCCGGGATGACAGCACCGCCAAGCAGGTGACTCAAGAAACACTCCAGCAGCACTTACCTTGTGCAGAGGCAGCACCAGGAAGGCTCCCCCGCCGCTGGCATCCACGATGATGGCCACGAAGCGGGGGTTGACGGCGCAGAAGGAGCTGTCCCAGGTGACGCGGGACACGCGGATGTCGTCGTAGCACTGGTCGTTCTTCACCGCCTGGCCGAAGACGTGCCGGAATTTGCTCTGTCGTACCACCCGCCTCATCGTGTCTGCACGGGGATGCAAAAGGACGGGGTCAGTTCAAGGGGAAGGATGTCCTGCTTGCCCAGAAGATTCCTGGGCAAGGATCAGCAACACTGGATCTTCTCGTCAGCTCCGTCGCCCCACTTCCGGCAACGCAGGAACACGGGTTCGCTCGCTGTTCGTGGAATCGTGGAGTGGTTTGGGTTGGAAGGGACGGGATCCCAGAACGGTTGGGGTGGGAAGGGATCTCTGGAGATCACCCAGTCCAAGCCCCTGCCAAGGCTGCTCACCCAGAGCAGGAATGCATCCAGGTGGGTTTGGGATGTCTCCAAAGAGGGAGACTCCGCGCCCTCCCTGGGCAGTTCCAGTGCTCAGCCACTCTCCATGGAAAGAGGTTCCTCCTCACGTTGAGGTGGAATTCCATGTGGTTTAGTTTATGGCCAGTGCTCCTCATCCTGTTGTTGGGCACTGCTGGAAAGAGTCTGGCACCGTCCTCTTGGCACCAAAGACCTTAAAGCTCAGCCCATCCCACCATCCCAGATTGTTCCAAGCCCCATCCAGCCTGACCTCAGACATTTCCAGGGATCCTCCACCTTAAAACCTGGCAAATTCTCAGTCAGCTTTGCCTTTTCCTTCTTTTATTAACTAAAATTTCAGGTTATTTTGCATCCAACCCAACCCAACTGCATTTCCAGGGGGCTTTTACAGGATTTGCCAATTAAGCAGTAATTTCCCCACTGTAAATTTGTTCCCTGACTGCAGTAAAGGAAGTTCCTAATCCCAAAAGCAGTTTTTAGACAAGTCTCCACATATTTTCAGGGATAAATCTAGTCTTGGATTGAACTTGTTTACTTTCAAGTCAGACAGGGTCCAGAAGATGTAAATAAAAATGCAAGCTCTCAAAATCCGGTGTTCCTGTGAAGTGGTTCCACATGTTCCCTAGCTTCCAGTTCTTTCTTCTAACTCCAAAATCTCCCTAAAAAAAAAAAGTTTCCTAGGCAGAAAGGAGTAATGGAAACAAGTTAATGACTCCCAATTAACTTGGTGTGTCTGTAGCATTTCTTCAGAAAAATTATTTTCAAGAATGCTGGAGTTAGAATAGAGGGAAAGGAAATTGGTGTGGAAAATTCCAGCACCTGGGAGAAGACACGGGCACAGCCTTGGACTGTGGATACAACCTACGGAGCCCTCGCATCTGGGAAGGGCCTTTCCCATCTCCCTAAGAGAAGAGGGAGCAAAAGAGGAGCCTCCCTACAGCATCTTGCTTTTACATATGGGAAAAAAATATTTCTGTCCCAGTCTCTAGGGAAAGCAAAACAAAAAAAAGGGGAAAAATAAAAACAAGCAGAGTCCACCTCTTATCTCGCCTCCCTGAAGGTCCCCAAGCACACGGAGAGGCTGGGAAAAACAGCTCAGCTCCCGGAGCTCCTCGCTCCAGCACGATGCTCCGGAGTGAGAGACTGGGAATGTGGCTGCATCCCGAATCCCTGCTCCCAGGCTGTCTGCTGCAAACGCGATGAAAGCTCGGAGGGCTGTCTGTGACTGCAAAGGCTTCGCAGGGAAGCGCCGAGCGTTGATGGCTGTTTTGTAGTCTGGGAGGTTAAATAAAAAATTAACAGCGACAAAAAGCGGGATAACTGCAGGGAAGCGCTCATCAGAGCCGGGAAGTGCCAGGGAATGTGTTTGAAGAGGAGAAAAGTGTTCCAATTAACGAAGCAGACAGCTCTGCAGTGAAACTCTCCGGTTCCGCAGAGATAAGGGAGAAGAAGCAGAGGATTTGTTTTCCATCAGAGCCCATTTGGGAACTGGCACTGGTCACTTCCACGGTGACTCGGCTGCTGGGACAGGGAGGTACCAGTGCCACTGGAGCCACCAGTGTGCCCAGTGCACACCGATTTGGGGTCAGTTTTGTGATGGGGATGCCTGTCCCAGGTGTGGAGTGGAGGCCACCGAACACCTTCACGCTGACCTGAGCTCCACACACTGGTGACACAGAGCCAAGGGCTCCATGGTCATTCCCAGCCACGGAGAGCAGGTGGGGGTTCCCCACAGTACCTTTTCCGTACTGATATTTTAAGGATAATTAAGAATGTTTAGGAAAAGCCAGGTTTTAAATGCAAAATTTTGGGAAGAACTAGGGTGTTTGAGATGTCCACGGAAAAAAGCTATATGGGAATTGTTAATGATTTCTATCCTGTTACAGCTGAACTTAGGCTCCCTCCCTATTTCCATCAGTTACTGGAATTGTGTAATGCACTTTCTGCCAACTGTTTCCCTCAGAGCACAAATCAAAGGCCTGTTCCACGCTGGACACACCCCGGAACACCGGAGTGCGATGGGAAGTCGTAAACCAGGAGCTGCTCTCCAGTTCCAGCCAGCAGGTGAGAGCACTAAATAAAATCATGGAATGGTTTGGGCTGGAAGGGACCTTAAAACTCATCCAGTTCCACCCCCTGCCATGGACAGGGACAGCTTCCACTAGTCCTATCCAACCTGGCCTTGGACACTTCAGGCACAATCCCAGCCTCACCAAATCCCACACAAAGAAAAGGTGAATTTCAACTCCAAAATGCCCAAATGACAAGAAATGCTGAAGTCTCAGGGTTCAGCTAAGACACATCAGAAAAAATGCAGTTCCACACCCAGTTACTGATTTGTGTCGACTCATTCCGAGCCTTGTCACACACTCCCATCCCGAGGGCTCCTCCCAGAACCGTGAGGGCTCGGCTGAACCTCTGAGCCCACGGCCAGGGCTGGCAGTGAGCACCATGCAAGAGCAGCATCACCCCCATCTTCCCTCCTTTCTGCCATTCCAGGTGACCCCAGGCCACCCCCAGGACATTGGGAATGTTCTCCCAAGCCCAACGTGCCACGACACCACCGGAACTCGCGCCCAGCTCAGCCCTCTCCCACCTTGCAGCAAACCCTGCTCATCATCCGCCCGCTGGACTCATCCAGGAGCAGGGAAAAGGCTCCTGCTTTGTGCACGGTGGATTTCCAGAAGCGTTCACCCCCTGGCAACATTCCCACCCTGCTGTGAATCCAGATTAAAATCAGATTGTTGGGAAGAAGGTAAAGCGAAGGTTTGAACTTGTCGTGCTGAGCAAGCACAGCAAATTGCCTGGAATCGCATCCCACAGAGCCAGGGGTCTGGGAATGTGGCTGCTCCAGTGCTGGGAGTTCAGCATTGTGACGCTTACAAAGGATTATTTGTGGATAATTGTATCTCTTCTTCACTTGATCAATACCAGAACAGCAGGAAAAAATGTTCATTTCAAATGTCAGATCCTGAGGATCTGTCACCCCTTCCACTTTCACGGGAGAGAAACTCCCTTTATCCCATGGTGAAATCCTACTACTTTATTTCCCTCATTTTCACCGTTTGATGCAAAGGGTAATAATTTGGTTTTCTATAGATGACTTTTAAAAAATGCAAAGAGTTCAGGAGCATCCAGAAATATCCTTATTTGTTCCAAAGGGATCTGTTGGAACACACCTTCCCTGCCCTCTTCCCCACCTACAGCTCGTCATCCTTAGCAGGAACTCTCTGATGAACACATGGTGAGCAGCCCCCAAGTGCTCATTTCCATAGCAAAGGGAGTGATTCTTGGCGTTGGATCAGAGCCATTTTGATCTGGCTGCTCTCCAAGGAGAAGGAGGGGGGAATGTGCTGCCTGTGGTTGGAAGGAGCAGTGTCTGCGGCTCTTTCAGCTCACCAGGGAGAGCAGGTGAAAAACCCAACGGGGGGGAGCTGGAGCTTGAGCACCCCAAAAGAGTCTTGTCCCTGCCCCACACTGTCCTTAAACGGGATGAGTGTTTAGTCTCCTCTTTGCTTCTCAATCCTGCAGTGCAAAATATCCCCTTCCTTCTCTTCTTCCTCCTCACCCATCTCCAAGGGTATCCACAGCTCAATTTGGTTGTCACAGGTTCTCCCAGCGGACTCACAGGCAGGAGCTCCAGGCTTGGCCAGTCCATGGAATGGTTTGGTTTAGAAGGAACCTGAAAGCTCCTCCAGTTCCACCCCCTGCCATGGGCAAGAACACCTCCCAGCCTGGCCTTGGGCACTTCCAGGGATGGGGCAGCCACAGCTTCTCTGGAAAACCTGTGCCAGGGCCTCCCCACCCTCACAGCCAGGAATTTCTTTCCAATATCCCATCTAAATCTACCCTCTTCTGTCTTAAAGCCATTCCCTCTTGTCCTGTCACTCCATCCTTTATCCAAAGTCCCTCTCCAGCTCTCCTGGAGTCCCTTTAGGCAGTGAAAGGGGCTCTGAGGTCTCCCTGGAGCTTTCTCTTCTCTAGGTGAACACCCCCAGCTCTCCCAGCCTGGCTCCAGAGCAGAGGGGCTCCAGCCCTCGGAGCAGCTCCGTGGCCTCTTCTGGACCTGCTCTAACAGGTCCATGTCTTTTTTGTGCCACTTTTAGGATTATCAGGTGAGACACCAACACCGGCGATGATTCACCCTAAGGAAAGGCTGATTCAGCCTCTACCACACTTGCAAAAGGATCACCTGGGTGGTTCACGGAACCTTGGGAAGTGACTTTGGAAATACTCAAGTGGGTAAGGAAGTGTATCCATGGCTAACGGGGCTGTGCTGGGGATTTTTTCTTAGGAGGTGGACTTGGAACAAGAGCTTTAAAAAAAGAAATTAATCAGATCATTATCTACGCTGTTAAACCTTGCCTGAGGAACCATCTCCATCCACCTGCTAGACAGAAACTATTTTTGGGGGGTAAAGCGCAAATTTAGAGGATTTAAAACCTCCTGACTGGGAGCTGAAAGGCCTTTAAATTTTGCCAGAGTTACAACCCTCAGCAAAATTAAAACAGAAGCGTTGGACACCCTGCAAAGGCCTCCACAATAGAAGTGCTGACAGATCTACGGCTGCTGAGCTCCTGGATCCCGCTCGGCCACACACGGCATCTTGGTGGAGACAGAGGAATGAGCCTTCAAATCTCTTCGTTATTCCCTCCCTGAGTGACTTCCAGCTGAATTTTACCAAAACTTTGGGTTCATCTCCCGGTCTGTGCCCTCTGAACAGCCCAGCCCTTGTGGGAGCTTTTAAAAGGACCTTGGAAAGGCCGGACGCCGCCAGCCACGCTCGCACAGGGATACTTTTCATTCCACTCCTTTCTGATCTCCCATCACGATGTGTCACAAGAGCTACCATGAGTTTGCCCATTTTCCTGTTTATAAAGGATTTATCTGTCTCAAGAATCCAACAGATGGATTTCTGTGGCTTCGGAGGGTTTGCAGCCTTGCTTATGCAAGAGGAAATGCATCCTGCTAGGGAACACTTACAGGAAAACCCCCCACTAATGGCAAAATCCTGCTCAGCCCATGTGATTGTGATCCCTCCTGGAAAGGGAGGCATTGGAATATAAGGCCAGTTGAAGTCAGGCAGCCGGAGGCTACTGTTAAGGGGGGGCGGTGAGGAGATACAAATCCAGTGGATAGGGAGAACAGCATTTATAAAAGGTTGGTACTTGGCACTGGAAAGGCTCTTCCTTAAGTGGAAAAAGTCAAGTTGCAGCTGTTGATGGTGAATCCCCAAACTCCCAGTCTGAGCCTTGCTGAGGAGCTTTGGAATAAAGGTGCAGTCTCAATTGTTAAAAAAGGAGAAGCGGATTTAAAAAAATAAAAATCAAGAGGTCAGTGGTTGGACTTGATGATCTTAAAGGTCTTTGCCAACGTCAGTAATTCAATGGTTGTTTTCCAACATCAGTAATTCAATGGTTCAATGCACCACCACCAATTACAAATGATGTTATGGGATGGGTGGGGTGCTGGGGTCACCAGGGACAGGGCATGGTCCCGTTGGTGAAACTGCAACATGGGAAAGCCCAGAGGATTCCCAAGTACCAACTGTGAGGCCCAAGGTCTTCCTGAACACCTGGGCTGAGCCACTTGGGCCTCATCTGCCAAACCAATGAGTGCTCAGAGCTGGTTTTATAGAAAAATATAGGAAGTACGTTATGATCCTAAACCCAAACCAGGCCATGGATGTTCCAACCTGCCCCTGGCACGGAGAGAACACCCTCCCTGGGAGCAGGGCTGAGCCACATCTGCGGAACAGTTGGCCATCATGGAGATAAGCAGCGGAGAAAAGCCCACAAGGAATCTGCTAATTCACTCCTCGGAGCACTTTGAACATCCTGTGGAAGATAAGGTACAGAGCCACACATGGGAGGGAGAACAGAGGCATTCAGAGGGTTTGGAGCCACTAAAACACCACCATCCTTTCGTGCTTCCTGCTCCTCACAGCAAGGACGGCTCCGTGCCACTGCTGTGGGCCCAAGGGAGCAGGGACTGAGCCCGCAGCTGCACCCCACTGAGAACGGGCACAGAGACCTCCAGGTTATTTCCTAATCGCTCCCTTCTGGCATTTCTTCACTCCAGAGCCTTGGTTGTGCAAGCTCCGGGGTTCTTGGCGACGCAGGGCCATGCACAACCACAGGGACAGGGACACACGCTGCCCTGGGCTCAGCCCAGCTGCACACCTATTCCAGGGAAATATTGCCACCACTGTCACCAGTATGTCACCAGCAAGGCTGGGGAGGAATCAGTATCACAGAATTCCAGAATGGTTTGGG
Source organism: Struthidea cinerea (assembly GCA_013397865.1). Classification (NCBI taxonomy): domain Eukaryota; kingdom Metazoa; phylum Chordata; class Aves; order Passeriformes; family Corcoracidae; genus Struthidea; species Struthidea cinerea. The sequence continues at coordinate 577,302 of VZTI01000402.1, read as the reverse complement.
TTGGAAGGGGCATTACAGACCATCCCGTTCCACCCCCTGCCGTGGGCAGGGACACCTTCCACCATCCCAGGTTGCTCCAAGCCCTGTCCGGCCTGGCCTTGGACATTTCCAGGGATGGGGCAGCCACAGCTTCTCTGGGCACCCTGGGCCTCCCTACGCTCACAGGGAAGAAATTTCTCCTAATACCTCATCTGAACCTACCCTCGTTCAGTTTGAACCCATTCCCCCTTGTCCTGTCACTACATGCTCTTGGAAAACATCTCCCTCTCCAAGTATCTGTGGAATCAAAGAACTCAGTCTCATGATACGAATTCTTGCAAGATTTGGGCAAGGAAGGAAGTGGGGGGAGAAAATGTCACGTGGCCACAGAAAGTTTAGCTCACCCCACAACTTCACATGAAAGCTCAGCAGAAAAAGGGAACAGCCATGAATGCCTTGATGCAGTTTCTGTGCTTTTAAACACAACACTATTTCCTTTGTGTATCCCTTTTCCAATCAATCCATATCCAGTCCATTGCTGACAGAACTGTTGTTTTCAGCCATTCAGAGTTATTTAAAACAAAGGTGAACACTACTACAGATGGTCACAATTCCAAAACACATCATATTTGTGTGCAGATTATTTTGAGTCATTGGTTACTTGAGCCTAGGTTGAGCAAGACCCTGCCATCTGATTTCACTTCATTTTAAAGACAAAAAGCTGGAATATGAACTTAATACTGAAATTTCCAGCTGTTCTACCATTGGCAAGATTCTATTTTGGGATGGGAACCTAAACCACAAACTACCAGGGAATTTGATTATATCTCAACTGGGGAGCCCAGCACATTCAAAAACGTAACGCAACCCAAATTTTGAATAAGCTGAAATTTCTGTCCTGGACGAAGCGCAAGGTGTTGGCTGCAACCTGCAAAACACTTGATACAACTCTGGATTTCAGAGCTGTAACCTGAAATGAACATATGAAAACCTTTAGAATATGAAGAACTCTTAAGTCAGAAGTGCCTGTAGAGCTCAAATCTTCCAGGATCACCGAGAAGGACTCGTTATTCCCTGAGGGTTTACCTGTGTGTGCTCATCTCACATCTCCCCCGTGGGGCTATTTTCACTTCAAGATTTCCAGGGATACAATTCCTCTTCTTGGGGAATCACCTGGTTGTGGAAGGTGTCCCTGCCCGTGGCAGGGAGGTGGAATGAGACGAGCTTGAAGCTCCCTTCCAAGCCAAACCCTTCTGGGATGATCTTGCCACTCCCACACTTTGTCACTGTATCTCCACATCCAGCATTACATCATTGACCATAAATTGCAGTGACAAAAGGGACGCCGCAGTTAAAGTCATTACCCCGGACTGAGAGCGTTGTCTGGCTTCATTTAATCTGTGTCATCTACCAGAAAGGCAGAGCAATGAATGCACACAAAAATCATTACACAAAATAATTCAGCGGGAGCCACAGCGTGTTGGGTAACCAGCAAAGGGAGACACCAGCAGGAATGGGAGTTCTCCTGCTGCACTGGAGCAGCAGCCTTCCAAACAACCTCTTCTTTTGGGTTTATTTTCTTTTAGAGCATCCTCTGTCAGCTGGCACTAAAGCTGCCCCACCTCATAGGTGGTGGGGGATGTTTTAGGGGATGTTACCACAGGCTGGGCAAAAAAGGGTATTAAAATGAAAAGAGGAGGGCAAAGTGGAGATAAAAATAAAGGATTGAAACTCAGGACAAAACCTCATAAAGGCAAGTAACATACAAAATACAGGGCTAAGAAAGCAGGGATTGAACATTCCAGGTGCCTCAGAGCATTCAAATCCAGATTGGAGCATGGAAGGTGTCCCTGCGCATGGCAGGGGGTGGAATGAGATGAACTTTAAGGTCCCTTCCAACCCAAACCATTCTGGGATTCTGTGATCCCTGCATTTCAGCTTCCACTTTTGCTGCCAGCAGAGACAGTTCCACAGTGGCTGGGCACCACGGAAGCTTTTTACTGGATAAGGAAAGGGAAACCTCCCACACACTCCCACCTCTGACACCGCTGTTCCAGCAGCTGACCACAGAAGGCTGTGGCCTTTCACATGATCCCCTCCAAAAACCCTTCCTTTTCTTTTCCACTGGAATAAACACCAGAGAAGCTTCTTTGCACTCTGTATCCCATCCACTGCCGAAAGACAGAGCACTGTCCTGAACAACAGCCCTGGGAGCTGCAGCTGGAGACATCACAGCAGCCCCAGGGATGCTCCTGACACCCATCCGAGCAGCCATGGGGAGGAGGGAAGAACAGGGCTCCGGACCACACCATGATCCCAGGGGAAACACAAGCAGGAGCGCACGGCTCTCCCAGGATTCCAGCAAAGGGAAGTCAGTGATAAAATGCTTCTCCCCAGCACTGACCTAGTTCTCTTATCAGAGCTAATAGGGAAGTAGCAATCTGGTCAGAGCTGCTGCCCCAACCCGCTGGATTCCTCTCTCGCTCGAAGGTTACGTGCCAGCGTTTTCCAGGCTATATTCCTGAGATACATTAGAAGCTTTTGTTTTTTTGGGTGAAGGTTGGTGGTTATGAACAGAAAAAGAGCTGTTCCCCAGCACAGCTTCATGAAATTCTCACCAAATCACCACCAGATCCCAGCTTTCCCAACCAACCAAGCACCTTTTTCTAACAGAGTGCTCACAGCAGAAAAATGCTGTATTTTCATCTCTATTTTCTCCTACAGCTCAAAGCAATCAAATCTGCCTAAATGAAATAATTTATTTCATGAGTTTCTATGTCTGTGATAAAGGAGCTCACCAGTAGCACTAGACCTGACACTCAGCCCCTACCCAGGATTTATCTGTCCTCTCCCACGGTGGATTTAAGAAGTCAAGCAGACAGCAGCTCCCAGGTGCTGGGAACCTAAAGAACTACACCTGCAGGATTGCCCATTCTGCTGGGGTCAACAAGAGGTGCAGACATGAAGGGAACTCAATTAACAGGGTGTTTTCGAAGCACAGTTCCTGGTAAACTCCAGTGGACATTACTGGAAACATTACCCTGCTTCTCCTCGCTTACTTAATTGGATCATTCCTTACAACGTGACCAGAAGATTTAGTGAAAGTAGAAATCCCCGAATGGTTTGGATTGGAAGGAACCTTAAAGCTCATCCAGTTCTTCCCCTGCCATGGGCAGGGACAGCTTCCACTATCCCAGGTTGCTCCAAGCCCCGTCCAACCTGGCCTTGGGGACACTTCCAGGGATGGGGCAGCCACAGCTTCTCTGGAAAACCTGTACCAGGACTTCACCAACCTCACAGCCAAGAATTGCAATATCCCATCTAACCCTGCCCTCTGGCAGTGGGAAGCCATTCCCTCTTGTCCTCTCACTCCATCCCTTGTCCAAAGTCCCTCTCCAGCTCTCCTGGAACTCCTTTAGGCACTGGAAGGGGCTCTAAGGTCTCCCTGGAGACTTCTCTTCTCCAGGTGAACATCTCCAGCTCTCCCAGCCTGACTCCATGGCAGAGGGGGCTCCAGCTCAGTCCCCAAAGGAATTGAGCAGCTGTTTTCTGTTCCTCAATTACAACATCCCATGGCATCCACAGGTAGAAACTCTGAACATTAAAGGTGTTTTAAGAGAATTACAGTCTCACAGATAAAAGGTTGCAGGTCCCAGTTCTCCCAGAGCACTGCACCATCAGGGAACCAGGACCTGCAGAACCCTCTGTTCCAAACACCAAATTAACTGGGACACAAATTCCTCCCAACTCCGGAATAAGGCAAAAACAACGGATCAGCACAACCAAGGCTCCCAAAGAGCCCGGCCAAGAGTGAGTCAGACTGACCAAGTGAGGAGCAGCGTTCTCCACATGACCCGGCCTGACCACAGCGGCTCCAAGCTCTGCTGGACCGAGCACAACTCCCAGACCTGCCGGGAGCCTGCGGAGAAGCCGGAGCTGCCTTGGGCAATGTGACCCAGGAGCAGCAGGATGGCCAAGTACAATGGCAGCACCTCATGGACCAACACCACAGCCACACATCTCCTGCTGTAACAGCAAATGGGATGGGCTGGAGACCTGGAGAACATCTCAGGTAGACTGGAGGTACAGCACAGAGCAGCATGGTCCATCACACTGGAATTTTGAGTGGACACGCTCAAAAAGTGACAATGAGCTTGGCTGGCACACCCTGAGTAACACCTTCCTCCGTTTCTCAACAACACCCACCCAACAGGTGAGGCACCCGCACTGAACTGCTTTTAATGTTCTCAAAAGAAGCCCAACAATGGTTAATTGTCAAAGACAAGACAACATCCTCACCCCAGGACGTGGAAGGTTTGGGCCAGACAACGCCAACATCTCGGATTTTAATGCAGTACAAACAAGCTGCAAAATGAATCTCAGTGCTCCCAGTTGGAACTGGCGTGTGTTCCTCCACATTTCCATTTGCTGTCCTGCCAGCTCTTCTGGCCAAGCAGCCTATAATTCCAAGAGCACCATTGTCATTCCGGCCCGTTTCCGTAACGTGCAATTTGAAATCAGGGCTGGGGGAGGGAGGACGGGGCCGGAGGAGGCTGAAACTCAAATCCAGATAGTTCAATCTGCTGACTTGATTTTAAATCCCTGTCTCATGGTGCCAATTACAGCTCCCCAAACATCTGTTTTAGCAGAGGCTTCCAAGTTCAAACACATTTCCTCTGTCCTACAGATGTTCTTTGTCACTGACCTGTTGTGGGACGACGCTGAGAGGGCACAACCTGGTGTCAAACCACGAGGGTGACACAAAGCACCTTTCTCACCTCTCTGGGCAGGCAAGAAACCAAAAATTAACTTAGAGAAGTAGATTTAGTCTATTAAAGAGCTTTAATAAACATTCTACGCTGTGAAGACAGATTTCAGATCCAAGAAGGAAAAACATCTTCCTACCCCTGTCCTTGACACCACCACGGCACCACCTCCGCCTCTGAGCTTCCCTGACAGGGAGAATCACACTCGCCCCGACACTGGGCAAAGGCTGATTCATTGGGGAATTCTTGGACCTTCAGCTGGCTGCTCTCAGCTGGAGAACTGGTTTCCAGTGAAGAATTACAGCCTGTGCCTTGATGACCTTTAAGCTTTACTTACCTGTTGGCTTGACAGTCACGTTGCCGCACGTGCAACCAACACTTCCAGTCCTTCGGGAATCCCTGCGGCATTTCCAGCAGCTCTGGAGGAGCCCGGCCAAAACAACAGAATTACACCCAGATAAGCCCAGCTGGTTTTTATGGGAGCTTTCAGAGCACTTAAGAATTCTCTGAGTAGAGCAGAAGATCAATGTGGCAAAGCAGGGATACAAAGAACAAAAAGATAACCTTTACCCCCAAAGAAACATCAGGGAGCCAAGGGAAGAGCCGGGAGATAACCCCAGGGTAGCCTGACCCTAACCAGAGGCACCCACCTTTAACAGCAGCACCTTGAAACCCCACACAGAACAAATTGTTCCAGAAAGGAGCAACTTTCCTGGCAGTGGCCAGGAAAAATGCTGGAAGTACAGCAACACTGAGCTAGAGGAGTTTTGTGCCCACCCTTCAGGCTGTGCTAAAGCAGAATATATTGCAGAGGAATGTCTGGCAACTCGTGTTTGCCTAAGCTGGCACAGGATTTTCTCCTGCCTTGCAAATTGATCTCAGCAGATCCAAAAATTCAAATAAACCTTAAAAAGTATCACTGAAAACTTAAAAAAAACCCAAAAAAATGTAATACACCTCCTGTTCTGAACGAGACAGCTTTGGGCCTCCAGCCTCCAAGATATGGTATCATTAATATAAATACTGCAGAAAGGAATGAAGTAAGAAATTAGGAGTTGAAAAGTGTAACAATGGTCATTTAGCCACATGTACACATGGCACCACGTGTGCTGGGGCAAATACCTGAACTATGTGTAAAACAACAACTCCACTTAGTAGTACATGCTACAAGGAGTACGTGCTAGAAGTATTCCCAGCCTAGTACCTGCCAGACCCTGAGTAAAATGTGTAACCTCATATTCCCAGCTTGGAAAGAAGGACACCAATCTGTTTCACACAGGTATGATGAAAAATGCCAAGGAAATGCCAAGCAGACACCCTGAGTCAGCTGGGGGATCCAGATCCCAGCAGGAAGCAACAAACCATGAGGGCTTTTTAAGTATTTAAAGTGAAAAGGGGGAAAAAAAAGTGCAGCTCCAGGAGGTAATTCCAGCCTTGAGCAGGTGCCTGAGCATTGAGCCTTTGCTGATGACAATCTTCCCTATCAGGCCATCATCTGCCCAGCATGGCCAGTTTGCCCAGTTCCCAAGGGACATGCTGCTTACTACGGATTGAATTTGTTACTGCCTGCTAATCCCTGGAGCTGCTAATTACACCCATTATCAGTTTGTCCAGCATCCAGACCTGGCACAATGCAGGATGTCAAGTCCCCGTCAGGTTTACAGACTGGTTTAGGTTGGAAGGGACCTTAAAGCTTATTCCATTCCACCCTCTGCCAGGGGCAGGGACACCTGCCACTATGCCAGGTTGCTCCAAGCCCAGTCCAGCCTGAGCTTGGACACTTCCAGGGATGGGGCAACCACAGCTTCTCCAGGCAGCCTGTGCCAGGGCCTCCCTACCCTCACAGGGAAGAATTTCTTCCTTACATCTAAGTCAAATTTCCCCTCTTTCGGTTTGAGTCCATTGCTCCTTGCCCTGTCACAACAGCTCCTGATGAAGGAATGCTCGGGAATGGGACGCTGCAAAATGCGCTGCTTTAATACTGCAGATTTTGATGTTTATTTGGGAGAAACAATGGATTTTCAAGGACTCCAGAACATGGTCTCTATGGCAACTATATGCAGAATCAGGGGGGAGGGAGGAGAAGTTCCCGTATTTCCAAATCCTGAGAACAGAGTGATTTGAAGTCCATTTCCCAGGGATTTCTTATACCAGGAGCTGCAGGTGCAACGCACTGCCCAGGTTCATACAGGGATGCAAACAAGGAGTAGTTTCAGGCACACCATTCCCATTGGAGTTTTAGGAAATCCTGCTCAGACACATCTGCTAAAAATGCAGAAATGGCTGCCTTAATATTCAGCTCAGAAGAATTATTACCTATATGCTTGCTCCTACATAGATGGCAGCCAAAATCTGGAAAACCACAGGGAAACCCTGCTCCTTCCTAAGGGCAGCACTTGGCCTCAAGCACAGCTCAGTAACACTACAAGGAGAGCTGTGAGCTCATCTCAGCATCAGGCTGAGCCTTAATCACTTTAAGTCAGATCCCACCACTGGTTTATTTCCATTGCTCTTTCAAATTCAATTATTAAAAAAGGAAAACAAGACAAACCTAATTATGCTGGGCTGAGAGGCCCAGCTCAATGTCAGAGTCACTGCAACTTCTCCCACCGAGAGAGCCAGACCTCAAGCGTCATCACAGGCTCAGCAAAAAGCAGATTAGAGATCACTTATTGTTATCACCAACAAAACATGGGCTGAGACAAAGCCAGCGATGTTGAAGAAGCTAAGTACTCATGCTGAAGAAATTGTCCTTTCCCCAGTGCAGGTGATTCTGCCTCCGTTCTCCCTTTAAGTCATCAGCACAGAGGGAGAAATGGTCCAAAAGGCCACATTTTGTCCCCTCCAGACCAAGGAGATCCCTTCTATCCACCATGAGCACATCAGCAGCTTTCAAAAAACACAGGCCTTCCCCTCTGGAGGCAGCAGCAGATGCCATTTTCAGTATTTCTCTGTCAAGTTCCTGACCTACAGAGCAGGATTTTAAAGTTTTCAGGGTGTTCCATCACAAAATCCTCTTCCATTTGAGGAGTACTTTGTGATTTGTTAGGAAGGTGTCTGCTGCGAGGGAACACCCCCTGTCTTACTGGCATCAGGAATTCCATGGGGGGGGGTAAAGTTAAACTATTCACTTGCCCAACAGCCACCTTCTACTTTCCAGCTACATCATTACCTCCAGCCATTAATCCTGACTGGATTTATATTCCCTACACAAACCCACGAGCACAACTAATGGCTGGTGATACAACTAATGGCTGGTATATTCCATTAGGATCCTCTCCAGACAGTTTGTTCCTCCAAGGACAAGCTGCCGGTGGGACCTGGGAGCAGCTGAGCAGTTCTGTGTCACGCTGGTATTTCACATGGCTGTGTGTGGCTTGAGATGAGAAAAGCCACAAGAAGTCATGTACTGAACAATTATCACCTCAGAAAAGAAACAAATAATCCATTTTTTTGCATGGTTACTCACAGGAAGAAAAGCAGAACAAAGCAATCCCATTAGCAGATAAAAAGAAAGGGCCCAGTAAACAATTCCCAACCATACTGGTGTAGCCAACGCATCCAGAAAAATGGACTTTCACTGCTGCTTTCCTGAGTCACTCGGCTAAGCCTAAAACCTTTTTCTGCTTCATTTTAACTTGGTGTTCACCACCACCTGCAACTGTGCACAGCGTGACAAAAACTCAGCAGTTCACATCCTGTCAGCCCCAAGCCACCAGCAGCCTGACTTTTCAGACACAGCTCCAGGAACTGACACAACTGAAGCTCTAAGCAGTTTCTAATCAGATGAATTTCAGAGTTACCCACCAGAATACACCAGCCCAAAAATATTGAGCGGGGGAGACTACAGGGAGCGAGCTAGAAGAGAGCACAGACATTTAATTCTTGTACCTATGCCCTGCAAAGGCTTAAACTGGGGCACTTCAAATCCTCGGTGAGTTTCTGTTCCAACACATCCTCGGAGAAGGGCTGAGATTATCACAAAAGCCTCAGTAAAACAAAATCAAAACAAACAAACCCAGACTTTAAAAGTCAAGTGAAAATGTGCCTGTGAGCTTGCCCAAGAGGACATTCCTGGCCCTGGGAGTGGTGCACTGATGACCTCACCGAGCTGCATACTCAAGCCAGGAAGTGTTTTGCTCGTGTCTTCAGAATAGGAAGCTGGCATCCCAGGGATATTCCTCGGAATCAATCACCAAATGAAACCCGGGAACATAAATTCCCTCCCCATCACAACACAACGTTTGGGTTTAATGAGCCGTTTTACGGAGCCGTCGTTAAAGTCTAATGTTGGACGTGGCCACCACGATGTCACCGAGGGCAGAGCTCAGCACCCTGGGCTGCATCACCCAGGGAAAAGCTGGTATTTCCCCCTTCCACGCATTCCTCCTCATTGCCATTAAACTGCATCCCTGCCTTTCGCTTGGAGTGAATCCCAGAAGTGACAGATGCAATAAGCATGAAGATTTCACTTGAAAAAATCCAATGATGTTTGAAAAGACAGCTCGGGAGAAGACAGAGCAATGCCAACAGTGAACACAAATGCTGATTAAAGCAATCTGGATAAAAGGCTACAAGTGACCATTGAAAAATTACTATTATGAAGTGCTGTATTAAAACAAACACGGAGCAAATGCTGCCTGACGTGTCCCCGAGCATGTCAGGTCTTACTGGGGCTACCGAAAACACAGAAAAACACATATACCCAAAATAAACAGGCATTGCCACAAAAGTATTTGATCTTCTACCTTTGTGTACTCAGTCCTTAGCAAAAACCACTATTAGCTGCAATAAAACCTTCCTGCAAGCACACAGCCATCTGGTTTCTCCCCCCCTTGAGCAAAAAAAGATGATTCAATGCTCTTTATTCAAATGAAAATGGAATAAACCCTCTCCTGCCTCCCGCACGCAACACCCGCCGCTTTCCCCACATCCAAACACGCTTCTCCCAGGACACGCTGTGCCAGTTCACACCATTTTCCCACACTCCAGAGCTTCCCTCGAGCGTGCCACGGAGGCACACGGAGGGAGAGGATGGCGCCAGGTAACTTGGGAACAGCCTGGCCTAAAATTAAAACAAAATCGGGAAATTCAGCAGCGAACTGAAAAATCGACCGCAGCCTGGTGTGTTCAGAACATCCCTCTCTGATTTTGCCACTGTCCTTGGTCTTGCTCCCAGTAATCCCCACACACATCTGCACGAACAGACGTGCTCAGACCAACTCCAGCTGCTAAAAAAAACCCCAGCCTTAACGCATATCACTTATCTCCAACAATAAAACTGCTTCCATCGGGTTTACTTTTGTTTCCTGGCACCTTTCACTGCCTTTTTTTATTTTCTTTTTTTTTTTTTTCCAGACCTGTCTGCCGTGCAGTCAGTCAGTTATGGCATCACATTGTCTGGCTGGGGGTCGTACAGCTGAACGTCTGTGTGGTGTGGTTGGACATCTGCCCATGTGTCCAAGACCTTCCCTCGTGCTGCGAGCAGAATCGGTGGGAATTTCATAAAGCACAGGTAAGGACTAACCTTCAAATTCCAGCCTTTGGCAGATCACTGTTAAACAATGTGGCTTCCTGCACAGGAAAACAAAGCCCAGGGGCATCTGCCCACGGCAAAGGGATGGGATGAGATGGTCCTTAAGGTCATTTCCAACCCAAACCATTCTGGGATCCCCTGGTGATTCCATGACATGTCACACAGCCCAGGACTCCACACATCTCCTGCACAGCCTGGAAAGAGCCCTTAATAACGGCGTGACAGGGACGTGCTCCACGGGAGCCTCCGGAAAATAAACCCAAACTAAACCCCCAGCAGGGCGCTCATCTTTTGTCCTCTGCCATGGTGCACGGCGGGGACGGGCGCTCCGGGGGCGGCACACGCCGGTGGCACCGAGCGGCTGCTGCAGAGCCGGGCGGAAAAGAGGGAAGGGGAAA
>VZTI01000402.1:520686-554203 GCA_013397865.1 Struthidea cinerea | reverse complement strand
AAAAAAATAAAAAAAAAAAAAAAAAAAGTGCATGATGCATCCCTCCCGCGGGCGTACAGTACAAAAATCCTGCAGATTTCCATATAAAACCGGGATAAGAAATACCATGAAATAAAGGAACGTTGTTATGGAGTACAGCAATGCACAGGAACAGCTACACGTCACTCATCCCCCTCCTCAGGGACTGACCGGGACAGTCCCCACCGCTCCGGCCGGGAGTCGGTGACACGGCCGAGCCAAACCCCCCCCGGCACGGGAAGGGCCCCCAGGAGGTCGAGCACTGCTGCCCCACGGAGCGACACCACCCGGACTGGGAATAAGGTGCCGGTTTGTGCATTTCAGGATTTCTGGCAGGACGGGACAGGGTTTGGATCTGCCGAGCAAAGCGTGGTCGGTGATGGGATGTGTCCCTGCACACCCCGCCCGCGTTCCGGCAGCGCTGCATAGATCAATGGGATCAGTGGGATCAACGGGATCAATGGGAGCAGCCACCGGCACCTCGGCTGTCACGGAGCCCTTTGGTTCTGCCATGCCCAGAGCAGAGGGAAGCGGTAGCAGGTGAGCAGTGCCGAGCTCGGCGGCGACAGGAGGGCAGGACAGGAGGAGAAATGGTCTCACTGCTACCAGAAACACACCAAAAGCACCAAAAACTCCCCAGAGAACAGCAAACAGCAGAGTCCAACAGCTCAGCAGATACACAGTGTTTGTAAACTATGAGTAAGGCACTCCATCGTAAGGACACGTATGACACGTGGGGAGGACGAGCACATCAACCTTGTCATGCAACAAACCCGACGGGACAGGGCAGGTTTGGCTACAAACCCCCGGGGATGGCACAGCGGAGCTTCCAGAGCAGCTCCCACCAAGCCGTGTCTGTATCCCGACCATGCAGGGAGGGAGCCCCGAGCGAAGCCTGGGGCTGATCCAGCCAGAGCCAGGTGGGAGCAGCAGCGGGGGAAGGCAGAGGGTGCCGAGCTGAGCCCCGGAACACCCCCAGAACTCGGCAGGCACTCGAGAAAGAGGAAGGAAATCAGATGTTCGCTTGTTATCAGTTCACGGAATTTCCAGAATTCATTCAAATCCGTCCCCAGCACCTCTTCCCTCAGCCAGGCAGCGATGGGAAGGGTCGGCAGCACACAGGGAAAAATAACCTGTGGGTGGCCCTGGAGAGCCGAGGGTGACGGTGGAACTGTGCTGGGGTCACTCTGCGGGCGGCACAGGCTGCCGGGCAGGGGACACGGAGGGTTCCCAGGTGCTGCTCCGACCCTGCGGCACCCAAGAGCCCCGGGGCCTCCCGTCTGCCCCTTCCCACAGCCGAACCTGGGTGCAAAGGAGAATAAAGATGATCCAAACACAGGGAATGGATCAGGCCGCAGCTCATGGGGATTCATCCTGCCCCGAGCACGACCCAGCGCTGCCTCAGCCCAACCAAACAGAGGCTCCTGCACAACTTCCCTCTCGGAGCGGCTTTTGCTCCACACCAGCTCTCCTGGGTGGAATAAGTGCAAATGAAATTCAGACTCTTTCAGGAGGGACAATTATTCACTGATTGCCTGTCCCTACAATTCCTCACACAAATGAAACATGCAGGATCTTATGCTTAAGGGAAAAAAGGGAACTCCAGGCATTTAGGGCAGGAAAACACAGGGCTCCCTTCCTCGAGACACTGGATTTTCAATCAATACAAGTTCAGAGCAGCTGCTGCAGCCTGGCTCTGCCGCACCTCAAAGAGGTGAGTTGCAAGAAAGCCTTTCCATGAAGATTTTAAAATGTGGGAATACTCACACTCACAGCCAGGGTGAGCAAATCCACCTGTTTGACCCCCCAAATCTGCTTTGAAACATCACCTGAAGGCACATGGCCTCGGATGGATGATCGGGGGGCACCGAGGTTTGGAGCACATCCCCTGCTCACTTCCCAAGCTCTTCCCTCTGGACTCGGCGAGGACTCGCACGGAGCAGCTCTTGACCAGGCTGGTTGCCAAAAATACTCACAGAGAAGTGCATTCCCTACGGAATGGGTGCACTGCTGTGATCCAAGCAGCAGCCTGGGCAGGAGGGGTAACACTGGGCTGAGAGCACAGACAGCCCCCGGCTGCCCCCCTTCCCTCCAACATCCCTCTCCTCGGAGCGTGTCCGCGTTTGTGTCCGACTGCTCCCCCGAGCAGGATTCACGGGGCTCTCACAGCCCTGTGAGGTCTGGGACAGGCCCAGCCTGGCTCCGGGGCCACCCAGGCTCCTGACACCCACCATAAATAACACCCAGGATTCCTCCAGCAGCTCCCGGGCTGCCAGCAAAGCCAGGGCACAGGGACCGTCCTACAAAACCGACAGCACAACCACAAAAGACACTCGGTCACCTAAGGGGCTCCAGGAGAGCCGCCCCTCCTCGGCCACCTCCTGTCACTCACAGCCCAGTGACAGAGGGTCCCTGGCACAGCATCCACGACACTGACACAGCTTCACACCACGAGGGTCCACGGGCAACCACTGGCCAGGCTCTGTCAGCACTGGGACAACACCGACCACGACGACAGCAAAACACCCCAAGAACACAACACCTGTGACAGCCACACAGCCGGGGTGACATCGGGTCACAGCGACCCCACGGACACAGCTCAGCACTCCGTCACCTCCCAGCCATGGCCCGGGGAAGCCTCTGTGTCCACACTGCTCCAGGCCTTTACAGCTAATGCTAAGGGAATTCCTTCAAACAACAGCAAGAATTCTGGGAAAAGCCTTTTGGATAGAAGCCCTGAACAACAAACCAGGACGAAAAGCCAGCGAGAACAGAGGTAGTGTGCGTGTCACCATTTTAAGGATTTTCCACAAGTGCCCTGTTTAAATAGAGACTTGTGTTTGTTCTGTAAAAAAAAAGTCATGAATAATTATTTTTGAGTCTTTGAAACAGAGTATTTCAGCATTTTAGATATAGATAGAGATACAAATATCTATCCATAACCACACACAAATCCACGTCATTACACTTGGCAAACAGTACTAGGAAGAACATCCTGCAGGACAACAGGCAAGTCACACACCAAGTCCTCCTCTAAGCCATGCAACACATTTTATTTCCCTTGTGCCCATCACTGTGACCCATCGTGGTTCTTTCCTCCTCTCTTGGAGCACAGGGAGGGGATTAGGAGGTGGCACCAGATGAGCTGCTGCAAGTCAGATGATAGAACAGCACTGAGGCAATGAATAAATGCTGCAAACCCCCAAAATCCAGCCCCCTCCTCCCCCTGCAAGGCATCAACTTTTGCCCATCCAGAGCGTGTTCTTCAAGTTCCCACCCAGAGGCTTCAGCCCCGGTTTGGAGGTTCCATCCGCGCTCCTCAGGGGGGGCTCACAGAGCATGGAGCACTCGCTGGACACGGCCTCCTTGGAGTCCGTGATGGTGGACACGTCCACGTCACTCGACAAATCCTCAGAGGACAGGTTAAGACATCCCAGCTTGGCGAGGGAATTGGACCTTTTCAGGGGTGAGGACACGGTGAGGCCGGCCAGGCGCAGCCTGGTCTCGATCTCCTGCGTGCGCTGCTTCACCAGCCCGGGCTTGCCCCGCACGCTGTGGATGCTGTCGCTGCTGGAGCTCCGCGTCAGGTTGGAGCTGCGGGAAGAGGAGGGGGTGTAGCAGATGGTCTTCAGGAAGTCCTTGGTGAAGCTGCTCGTGTGCTCCAGACGGCACCCGGCCGGCGTGGAGGTTTTCTGGGAGATCCCCTCCAGAACGCGCTTCACCCCCAGCTTCTCCACGTCGTTCTCGGTGTCTCCGGGCACCAGCGGGGCCGGTGCCAGGAGAGGCACAAGGCCGGGGTGGGACATCAAGTCCTCGCTTTCCTCTGCGATGCTGGAGTCGACCCTGCCCAGGGGGCTGTCCCGGAGCAGCGCCGAGGCGTCTGAGGGCAGGCTCTTGAGGCGCTCCAGCTCCTTGGTGTGCTTCCTGACCAATCCCGCTTTCTGCAGCTGGAGCAGCGACTCCTGGTGCTGCATCAAGTAACTGCTGGCACTCGGCTTTTCCAAGTCTTTGCTGAACAACAGGTACTTCAGGTCCTTGGTGGGTCTGGGCTCCTTCCTGGCCAGAGACTCTTCCGTCACCACCTCTGCCTGAAGGAGGCTCCTGTCACAGTGGGAGTTTCTCCGGGGCAGCAGAGTTTTTTCAGGGGTTTTTGGCGCATCTTTCCCTCTCTCCAAAAGGCCGCAGTGCTGATCGAGTGACCTGCACGTGCCAACCTCCAGAGTCCCAGCTCCTGGCGCCAGAGGAAGCGGAGCCTCGTTATGTTTAGTTCTGCCTGGCTCCTCGGGGTGTGCCCTGCTGGGCAGGTGCTCCATCAGGTGGGAGTGCAGGTGGGACAGGAGTGGGGGCTGGGTGCAGATGGTGCTGCTGCGCCGCGCGGCGCCGGCGCTGAGCCTCTCACACTGCTCCCCAAAGGAGTCGGGGGACAGTCCCGCTGAGGAATACATGCAGTCAGTGCAGGACTGGTAGGAAGGCTTCACCTTGCTGAGGATCCCGAACACGGCATCGTGCTGCAGGAGAGAAAACAGGCACGGATCAACGAGCACGGAACAGACACCAGCACAGCCCACAAGGTGCGGGACAACCAAAGAGATCTGGAACAAAGCCCATTTCCACCTCAGGCCCTGCAGCAGGAACTACAGCCACGTGCTTTCCCAGCAGACAGTGCCTCCAAGGAATACCTACCGTGCCAAGCGAGGGTCATGCAAGTGAGCTGCCCACAGCACTTTACAGGGCACTCACTGGGCACTCTGGCATCTACATCCACAGCTCGGGCAAGCAAAGCCCTGGTCAGAAGTGCTTCGAAAGGGGAGAAGCTCATCATGGAATGAAAGGCTTTATCCAAGTCAAATGAAACTGGGCTATGAGGATGAGAAGAGCAGTTTCACTTGCAGCAGAGTCAGCCATGCCAATCACCTCCATCTCACCTCCATACGCACCTCAAAATCCTCTGGGCAACTCCTTTTGCTGTTGTTGTTATTCAAGTTCTCCCTATTGAGCCTGCTCTCCTCCTTGTGCATGGACAAACGCCGCTTCCACTTCTCCATGGGGTTTTCCTCCCTGACACCGTCCTCCCCCGGCGCCCCAAGGACCATCCTTCCCTTCCTGGGGCTGAAGTCCAGTTTCTTCTTCGCCTCCTTCTCGCAGAAGCCGCCCAGCTCTGCCAGCGGTTCCGCTCTCTCCGGGGCCTTTCCCGTCTCCAGCAGCCTCCCCTGGGATGGTGCAGATGGAGGCTGTCCCACCAGGGCATCGCGCTCCAGCTGCTCCATGTGGAAGAAGCCCTCCCTGTCCCCGGGAATCTTGTTCTCCAGCAGCGTGTCCGAGAGGCGGCGGAAGCAGTAATCGAAGCCCACGGAGCCATCGGAGCCAGCACGGTTGTCCAGGTAGGCCGACTGGGAAGGCATGTCCAGGTCGGCCAGGCGGTTTTCCAGGTCGATGTCCAAGCTCTCCAGTAAGAAGTCTCCTGATCCCGTGGTGCCGTCGGTGTTCTGGGGCAGGTTGCTCTCTGCCTGCTGCTTCCACAGTTTATTGTGGCGCTGCTTGCTGGGGACAGGACAAGGACACGAGTGACTGCCCTGCAACTGCAGCATGCCCAGTGCCAGGAGCTTCCCTCCCTCTCCACAGCCCAGAACCCAAGGGCTGGGCCCAGACCCGAGATCCCACTTGGACAAATCACCTTCAGCATTGGGATTTTTCCCCCCACCTGCCCATTCCAGAGCAGTGCCCTGAGTGCAGCCACGGTGGGATCAGACCTTGGGAGACCCCTCAGGGCACAGACGCCCCCTCAGAGAAGAACACCCCAAAATGACCCCTCTGCATGTCCCATGGCACAGCTCCTGCTGAGCCAGGGGACAGAATTCTCTCCTCTATCCTTAGAAGATAAATACTACAGCCCTTGCAGTGACAGAGCCCTGAGGCTGGCACAGAACCACGAACGCTTCGCCTCCGGCACGGCCCGAGCTCAGTTCTGCCTCATAAAACAAGAACAATGCTGTGCTGAGCAGCACTGGCTGCTGAGAAATCCAAACGTGCTTCCCAAGCACAGAGAAACCCTCGCTGAATTACACCAGAGCAGCTCTCCCAGCTCATTTCCATGCAGGGAGCCTGGCACAGGGAAGGTTTGGGAAAAGCACAACTGGCCCAGGATTCTGCCTGTGCCCTTCTAAAGGGACCCTTCAGGCTACACCCCTCACACATCTGTGGGCACGACACCGACAGAGCCCCACGGAGATCCAGCAATCCTTTGTGATGTTATCCACAATCAGCTCCTCTCCTTCCCACTCATCCCGAGCCTTACCTGGCATCCAGAATGCCCTCGTACTCCAGCAGCTGCCGCATGAAGCCGGCGTTGGGCCGCGCGATGCTGCGCTTCTGCTTCACGTAGTTGTAGGCCTTTTCCAGGGACCAGCCGAATTCCTTCATGGCATAGGCGATGACGGTGGATGCGGAGCGGCTCACGCCCATCTTGCAGTGCACCAGGCACTTGGAGTGGTTCTTCCTGCAGCAGGACAAACAGGAGAGCAAATCCCTGGTTATGGATCTGTTACAGCTTCACCGGAGGAGGGACGGCGCTCCCTGCTCCTGCCCACCCCGCACCACGGCTCCAGAGGGGAGGAACACTTTGGATTATGTGGGCCAGGAGAAGAGTCCCTCTCCAGAAAAGCTGGGAGTTAGAGATGGGCAGCCGCATTTCAGAGAAAGCCTCCTGCCTCCATCCAAGTCTTTGGATGCTGGGATCACTGGGAAAAGGCTGAGTGTAAAGGCCCAGTAGGGTTTGACGGGCTCTGTCTGCAGAGACAGCTGGGGCAGGTCCAACACGGACACGTGCTGGAGCAGCTCCAGAACTTCTCCAGAAGAGGAAACATCCTCATTTCCTTTCAGAAGCAAAAGAAAGTAGCAATAAAAACGCTGGGCTAGGAACAGGTTAATGCCAGTCCAGGAAGGGACAGGGCACGAGGGAGCTCCGGGGACACAGAATGATGGTGCCAAGGCCCTGCAGTTTGTGCGGCTTCGGGAGGGCCCTGGAGGAGACAGGGAGAGCTGGGATGTGCCCTCCCCCAGGGCCAGGTATCCCAGCACTCACTTGGCCTTGTTGATGAAGTGATAAGCACTCACTTGGCCTTATTGATGAAGTGATAAGCCTCGTTCCAGTGTGCCAGCAGGTCCGTGGTCTCCTCGTCGTACACGCGGATGTTGTGATAGGCGAACAGGCCTGGGAAGAAGTTGTCGATTTCCCGGGTGACATTCAGGATGTAGTCAATGCTGTGGGCACGAGGAGAGACATCCTGAGCTGCCGTGGTCATCAAACAGGCACTGAGGGACACTGTGAACTCATGGAATCCGACCCAACACGAGCTGTAAGGTTTTACCTCCAGCCCTAATCCCAATCCCCCAGGGCAGCTGGTGACACAGGAGGCCATTCAGCCACCTCGCACTGCCAGCACGTCCCAAAGTGTCCAAACACCCTGGGCACAGGAGGGAGAAGTTTATTTTATCCCATTTATTGTCTCTGAGTCTGTGTAACCCAACCAGGAACTCCTTGCTGTGCCACACAGCCCTGGGGATGCAGAAGGAAGTGAATCATCTGCGAACAGAACCCCAGAATCACCATCTCCAGCTGCAGGTTTTAGCTGCAATCCCATCCCTTCCCCTTCTTTCTCACCAAAACCATGAGAGAGTCACATGTTATCTCTCGATTCCTGCCAAACATCACAGCAGGGATAACAATGTACCCAAGAACGAATGTCCAGATTGATTTATCACCTCCTTTCACTCAGAGAGATCAAGGATACAGGATATTTGTCTCAGAATATGTCCAGCTTTGCCTTCGGACACTGCATGTCCCTGCTTGATTTCCTCGTCCCAAGATGTGCACACATCTGCTCCCAAGGACTCCAAATGAAATATTTTCAGCCGTGCTGAAACTGTGAAGAATCTCAGTTCCTCACAGCAAGGTTGGTGCAGGCCTTGGGCAAGCAGCAAATATTTATAGGCAGAATTCTCCCTGATCCAAAAATGGAGCCAAGCAGCACCGGGGTGATGGGAGAGACACCTGGAGCTGCCTGCCCAGGCAGGTGAGGAGGAGTTTGCTCATCCACAGGCAGCTCTGCTCCATCTGGATGGAGATTTTTCCTTAGTGCTGTAACCTTTGTTCCTCTGCAGCCTGCAGGAAGTCACACCTGGCACAGCACTGGGCACACTTTGGGGATGGAGATCCTGATGGGCCTCACAAACTACAAGGTTTGTTATTTTCACTCTGTACTGGAGATAAAAGTGAGGTTGGAGAGATTTCTCCACAGACCTGCTGGTGGGAAGTGACCCCATGGCTGAGAATGGGCCCCAAATCATCCCTAGAGCCTACAAATGTCCTCTGCAGAGTCCTGGGGGAATTGCAGGCACACAGCAGAGGGTTTGGAGCCTGGCAGGGGCAGTACTCACCCCGAGCCCTGCAGCTCCTCCAGGTTGGAAGCGTTCCACTCGGAGCCCTGCAACAGCCACAAACACACATTTCCAAGGGGCCCCAAAGCAGCCCTTTTTCCTAAAACTCTGCCATCCCCCAGCCCCAGCCATCCTCCTGAGCTGACTGGAATGTTGGGAACAGCCTCTGAGACAGGAATAGGGCATGGACAGATGTCCTGTCCTGAGCAGGCAGGGATCTGCTGAAGGAGGGACAAGGGCACAACTCAGCCACAGAGTCAGTTCTAGGCCAGGGTGTGACTGAGCTCATCCCAAATCACTGTCCCTGGCCACTCTGGATTTTTAAACACAGGGAGAAAGAGTTCAGGGAAAGAAAGTGAACACACCTGTGATCCCAGACATGCCACACACGAGAAGTGAGGCAAATCCTGAAAGCTCTGGGGGTGGTTACACTTTGGATTCCCCCCAAAACTTCACAAGAGAAAGCTTAAAACCGTTAAAAAGGAGGTTTTGCCCTCAAACACGAGCACTTCCTCTGACTCTTTCGAAAACAACAACAAAAAGCCCCAACGGGCACAAACTGTTCATCTCTGGGAAGTCCTTGTTGCAGAGGCAGAGCCTGGTTTTGCCTGGAGTACCATCTAGTGGCAAAGGATTGGACACAGCACAGCACAGCCCAGCTCTCCCGGACCTCCTGACACTCACCAGGTACAAATGATCAAAAATCAGGGATGGTTTGTCCATCTGACCCAGGATCAGCAGCATTTCATTGTCTATGAATTCCTTGAATTCCTTCAAGTTGCAGTTCATGTGTTTCTCCAGCTCGTTTCGGATCTGCAGAGCAAAGACAGAGGATGGCACTGGAACCTTGGTGTCCAACAGCAACGTTTGTGGGCACTTCCCTCAAAATACTTTTCTGTCCTTCATTATAAACAGCAGCAGGGATTCAGCCTTCTGGAGACCAGGAATTTCACTATGTGGCATCTCTCCAATTATCCCAGAATGGTTTGTGTGGGAAGGGACCTTAAAGCTCATCTCGTTCCACACCTTCCACTGTCCCAGGCTGCTCCAAGCCCCGTCCAACCTGGCCTTGGACACTTCCAGGGATGGGGCAGCCACAGCTTCTCTGGGAATTCCATCCCAGCCCCTCACCACTCTCCCAGGGAAGGATTTCTTCCCAATATCCCATCCATCTCTGCCCTCTGGCAGTTTAAAACCACAGTTCCTTGTCCTGGCATTCTGGTATCCTAAACCCCCAAACTCAGAAGCTGTAAATGAAGCTTCAGATAACATCTGAGGAAGGAAAAAAAAAAAGGTATTTTGGGGTACCTGCTCCTTAAAAATAATAATTTGAGAGATAAAAAACAAAAGCTTGTCTGCAGCAGGAGTGAGGAACACGTCCACAGACAGACAAGTTCTCAGCTTCCTCCTACCACTTGCATGTTAATAACCTCCCTTAAAAACCAAAAACCCACCCCAAAAAGAACTATTTCCACTCTGATCACGTCTGCACTGTGGGTGGATGGATTACACCAGCCTGGGGGATGGATCCAAACAAGCTCTAGCCTTGATTTGTGATTTTCCATCCATAAACTCACCAGCAACATGCTGTCTGCAAGGTCCTCTGACATTCGTCCAGGAAAAAAAAAGGAAATAAAACCTTTAAATTTGACTTGAAACTCACACAGTTGTTACTGAGGTCCTGCAAGACAGTTCTGATGCTGGGATTATCCTGATTTCTCAGGAGGGAGGTGCAGCAAAGCCAGAGCAGAGCCTTTACAGAACGGTTGGAATGCACATTCCAAAGCCTGCGACACCCTGGCATACGGTGCCTCCTCACCACGCTCAGGAGAGGGAGTCTGGCAGGAAGAATAAGAGTGAGAATTTTTATATTTACCTCCTTGGAAGTCACATTTTCCAGGTCTTTGCTGGTCATGATGCTCCGGAGCTTGGCTTTAATGAGCCGCTCGGTTCGTTCCCTTTCCGTCGGCCTGGGAAGGAACAGGAATAGGAGAGGATGATTCCAGGCTGGCAGCACGTGCACAGCACTGAGGAGTGGGGGAAAAGGGAATTTTTATAAGAATAACAGGAAAAAAGCAGCTTGTTGGTGCTCGTACACTTCATCACCAGCTAAACTTTCAGGTCTGATTATTTCACGCAAATTCTCTTTTGTTGCTCTCGCAACCCCAAAAATGAACCAGGGCAGGAAGAACAGGGAGAAGGGGAGATTTCCTTCACGAGCCAAGCAAAATTTTCCAAATAAAATCCAGCACTGACTTGTCAACAAAGAGGGCTGGGGAGTCGGGGCGGGTGGACTCCAGGTCCTGCATCGCGTTCCACTCGTTGATGCAGCTCTGGTCCGAGCTGATGCAGCTCTCGTAGTAGGTGGCCCACACCAAGGCCACCCCCCCTGGGAAGTAGTTGTACCTCCTGGCAACCTCACAGGCTTTGTGGAGGATCTGTAAAGCAGACCTGCAGGGTGGGAGAAGAGATTTGGGCAGCTGTGAGCAGACAGAGCAGGAGCTGAGAGGATTTCACAGAGAAAAAGTGATTTTCAGCATTAGTTGTTGCAGTTTGCTCTTTGAAAGCAGCAGATTTATGGTGTCAGAGCTCAAAGAGGCAGAAACTGCACCTTGGGGGCTTCTCACAGCAGGACCAAGGCAGGGGCTGAAACCTTCTCTTAATTAACAGGGCAGAAGCAGGCACAAGTCGCTCTGGGATCTAACCATTAACCAACTTGTACAGCCAAAGGAAGATAAAGAACAGGGACAATTTTCCAACCACCTCCAGCAAGGAGCCTGATGCATATTTACCAGCATTCCTGGCCTCTGACAGGCTCCAGGGACAAAGCCCAGATTGGGTCATTTGTTTTTGCAAATCCTAACATTACTTTTTCCTTCCTTCCCTCCTCAATTTTTCCTTTCTTTAAGGCTCTACTCCGAAGCTGTTGCACTGAACACATCAACCACATCCAAGGCCGGCAACAGGAGGGGCCAAATTCAAAACTGACAGGAACAGGAGTTTTATTTGTTTCTGTACCAAATCATCCCTAGCACAACCTCCTTCTCCACGTCTGTATCTGTTCCCTACGAGATGCTGCAGGAACAGGAATCTCTCCAGGCTCCGAGGGAAGCCAGCATTGCCCAGGCACAGGGAGATGCAGTTCCATGTGGAGCAGCCTCTTCAGGGAGGAATTTGCTGGCTCAGCCACTGCTGACTCAGCCACCTCTGCTTCAGGGGTTTGGAATCCCTGCACAGGGGAGGGGTGGCAGGAGCTGAAAGGTGAACAGGCACCTGGGGCTGCAGGAGCCCCAGGAATGGGGCAGGACACAGGGAATGCCATAGACTGGCAATGGGCCCTGCACCTCCTCTGTCAGCCAGTGAGAGAAACATGCAGAGAGAGGAAATTCTTGGTTTGCAGCTCCAGGAATTGAAGTTCATCTTTCATATTTATTCATCTCCCTGGTGCCACTTCCCCCATGCTGAAGGACACAGAGCTGCTCTGAACTGAAGCAGCAGATCCTGGTTTGGGATCAGGATTCCCACAGCCCCTCTGCTGACACAGGGAAGCAGCTCTCTGCTGCAGCTCACTAAATACCCATCGTGGAGAAGGCTAAAATGCAGCTGATTATTTTTTTAAATTTACTGACAGAAAGAAGAGCCTCTCCCTGAGCCCAGCCCCTCACGTACCACATGGCTTGCACAGACACAGGCTTGAAGATGTGCATCCTCCCTGCAGTGCTCACGCTGAAGCCACTGATGGAGAGAGGGAAAATTGAGTCAAAACCTGCTTTTCTCTCCACCCCAACCTGCTCTCTACAAACAGCTACTGCACTGGGGCGCTCACAGACCAAAAGAACCAGGATGAGAATTTCCCTCACTGATTTTCCAACCTCCCAAGTAAGAATGGCAAGAGGCTGCCAGGAATAGGAGCTCCAGCCCTCGGTGGGGTTTTAGAGCATTCCCTGGAACCATGGGAGCAGTGTGAGGGCAGCAAGACAAGAACTCACTGTCTGAATAAGAGGAACTCTGCAGCCATGAATCCAAACTGGGCACTTCATTTGCAAGGTGACGGAGAATCTCTCCTAGAGCAGCCCCCAGGTAGGGAAGGACATTCCCATTTATCCTTTTAATGTGGTTTCTTACCCATCCCCATCCAGATGGATTTTAGTATCACTCCACAGGCGAAGAACCATTCCTATAGTGCAGCTTTTACTGGAAGAGAGATGGTGAGACAGGATGTTAAATATAGGCCACGATGTGGTCATGCCAATAGCCTAAATTATTAATACTCTTTAATTTTTAAAATCCTCAAGCCTTGCTCTAGTAATCCCTCGTAATATTTTAGGCCATCAAATAAAACTGGAGGCTGGAGTCTGAAGGTCTGACAAGGTGATAACTCATGGTGATTGCTCCATGGGATCACTCTAGCTGGTGGAACAGATAAAAATGGATTTCAGAGGTTTATCTGACCCAAAAGAACACTTTCAGTTCAGACAGGCAATCTGGCAAGAAAACCCTGCTATAATGAAGGCCAGGAACTTCCAGCAGTAAATAATTAAGCTACTGAGATATTCAGGTTTTAAAGGAAATTGGGATGCAGACAGCAACACAAATCCATCTTTCCTCTTGTCTCACACCAGTAATTACCAGGAGCAAATTAATGCCAGGCTGGTTCAGAGTGGAGGTGACACAGCAAAGTTCCACTGCTATGGCACACCAAGGGAATGCCACACGGGAATTTCAGAGCAGAACAGAGGCAGCATCAAAGCCAATGACAATAACCTGATGAGAAAGGCACAGCTGGGAGCTTCCCTACAGATCCCTCTGCTGTGCAAAGCTTCCCCTTCCCACTTTCCAGGGGAAACCACCACTAAGGTTTTCCAGAATTAAACAAAACTCACAGTGGCTGCACCACAAGGATGGGGCAGCTTGTTAAATCCTGGGAGAACACACACAACAGCCTGGCAGCTCCAGCCTCTGACTCCAGCTCTGCCAAACCAGTCCCTTCTCCCTGAGCCCAGAGCTTTTCTGCCTTGGTTTACTCACCAGAACTGGAATTATCTGAGAGGGGCTGCGATAACAAAGTATTTCACTTGCTTTTCCAAATACTGTGTGCTCTTATCAGTCAGACAAAAGGAACAGCTCGTTGCTGACACAGTTGTTTGTTGGTTTTGGAGCTACTTCTGCAGTATTGTTTTTTCACGTTATTTGGCAACAAAGCTACTCCCCAAAAGCAGCTCCATTGCATCATTCCATCAACACACTGGGGGAGAGAGTGAGCTCCAGTTTTGCAAATGTGTCTGCAAGAGCATTTTTCAGGGAGCAGACAAAAACTCCCACTGGTGAGGTGGACGCCATGGCCCTGGATTCCACGGAGACTGAAAACTTTCTAGAATAAAAATGTCAGAAAACTCAACCCCGTGTCCTTTCTCTCGCTGGAATCTGCAGATGCAGGTAACCCAACTGCTCGGGGACAGTTTGGTGCTGCCAGAGAGCCCATCCTGCCTGGTTCCCAGCTCAGACCTACCTCTCCTTGCTGGAAAAGTCCACTCCCAGCAGGATGTTCTCCTCGGTGTCCTGCCGCCCGCTGCTGTACACCACCACCATGTAGCGCACGCGGTCGCTCCACACGCTCTCCAAACGCACGGCCTGCAAACCACCTCTGCCTCATTAGTGCTGCCACTGCTGCACGAGGCTTTTGCAGTTTTGATTATGCCCAAAAGCTTTATTTAGTGCAGTATGGAAGACACAGCAAGGCTTGTTGCCGTTTTGGTGAGGGGAAGATTAGCCGAGATTATCCTCTCCGGTTTGGGGAAACGCTACAAAATGTAACCCAAAGGTTTGTTCTGAAGTTTCAAGCAGGAAGTGTAAGAACATTGGTGATGCACTGAGCTGAAAACAGGCAGGCTCAGAGGATTCTCCCACTCCCAAGCCTTCACTGAAATAGGTCAGTCCTGCAGGAGGTACAACTGGCATCGACTTCTCTGCAGAGAAGTGACTTTTACAGCAGATTTTTATCTGCAGATTTCTTCAAAAGGAAGCCCAGCCCAGCTGATGCAATTTCAAGGCTGACTTAAAAGTGTCCAAGAGCATCAGCAAGGTCTTGTCTCTCCTCCTGTACTAGTGTTTGTCAGCTGGCTGGAAAAATAAATCTAACGAAACAACACATTTCAGGCAGAGCGATTCCCTGACCCAACTCATCACCTGGACACAAGGACCAGAGCAAAAGGAGGGCTCAGGGAAATGGGGCAGGGCTGGAAATCAGCACAGAGTTAAGGCAGCTCTGAAATCTAGGATTTGCCAACGCTTTTCCTGCTCCTCCACAGGTCTGTTGCAAACATTTACAACAGAAATGAGAGCAGGAAAATGCACCAGTCCTTACCAGTTTGATCCTGTCCTCGCAGCGCAGGAGGTTGATCATCACCTGGAGGTGCTGGGGCAAGTCACCTGCACAGAAAGCAGAGCAATCATCAGAAAGGTGCTCTTGCTGCACTAGGAATCAGCAGTGTCTTGACCTTTAAAGAAATTGGGTGTTTCCAAGTCAAAAAATACTAATTAAGGGAGGTCAATTAACTTTGCTGTCCCAGAGAACACTAAGAGCAGTGAGATTCTTGGATGGGCATTCCCTGGATGTGTGAGAACCCAACCTTATGGTATTTGGAAGCCACCAAATCTATTGAGACCATCTGTGCTTGGCACAAGTGAGGATTCTCTTCCTGTCACAGCACCTTGGAGAGGACAGAAAGGTTTGGCCACGAGAACAGGTGAGGAAGAAGAGGAGGAGAAACTCGGATTAAAAAAAACAGGAACAAAGGAGAAAAGAACACCCGTGAGCTGTGAACCACCCCCAGCATGGTGGGACCAGCCCCACTGGCCCTACAGAGAGCGACCTCCAGGGGGATGAGCTCTCCAAGTTCTGCTCATGCACCAAGTCCCTTCAGCTCTACGTCTGTGGGTACATTTCTGTTTGGGGAAAGCAGACGAAAGGAACAAGGAATCTACAGGAAAACAAACCAAGTTCCCATCTAATAACTCAGTAATGTACTCATAACTTTCCATGCGAGATAAAATTCCTTCCGTAGGCTGTTTGCTGGGTATATGGAATTGCTGACAGTTAAAGAAACCCAAAGCCAAGCCTGGCATTCAAACACCCCCTTTGTGCTGGAGTGTTTGCTAAGCAGCACCACACAGTACCACACTGTGCCTTTCCCACAGGCTTCTGCTCTCAAAATGCCCCAAAATCCCAGTTCTTCCTGCCCAGTAACCACCTATTCCCAAACTGCCAAAGGCACAGGGTATAAAACACTGGGGAAGCAGAATCCACTTCCCTGAAAGCCCTTATCTGCCTCCAAATCCAAATGTACACTCACCACACCACTCCCTACCGTTTCTTCCCACCAGTTTGGCAACTGGAAGGGACTGGGGGAAGCAGGACAGTCTGTTCTTAAATCGTGATAAACTCCTACAGATTGTGGTGAGCTGAGAGGAAAGGGGGTTTTCCTGAAACCAGGATATGAGGAGCTGAGAAATGTAATTCTATCCAGCCACCCAAATCCTGATCAAACATCCCTTCCCCTGACCAGCAACATCCAAACAAAACCAGCAACAGGAAGTTTCAATGCAAAAAGTCCCAAGCTTCGTATTATTGGAGGCTGGGAGAGCCCCTGGAGAAACGTCCAGGACATCCATGACTGCTCAAGGGGTGCTGAGCTCTGTGACTCAGCCCAGCCACTTCTCCTCCCCACGGGCCCAAGGGGAGGCAAAGATTAAATCACTGAAGCACAAGTGACATTTCCTCATCTGTAGCTGGGGAAAATAGGGAGAGAGATCCCACACAGCCCTTCTGGCTGCACAGGCTTCCCTGCCTAAAGAGAGCCATGCAAAATGCCATGATTTCCACAGAGAACAAGTTTCTACTCCAGTCACAGTTCCAAGAGAATGATAAAAGTTTAAACCAAAACTCAATGATCCCAACAAAAACTCAATAATTTGAATATGGGCTGAAACCCTGGGTTTGCTCAGCAGGTTGTACAAGGCTCACCAGGACAACCTGGGGAGTCACCCACCTGTGCCATCAGCCTGTCCCTTCGGATGGGAGGGAAAAAGGATCTCCAGAGGTGATTGAATCCATTACCTGCATGTTTGTGGGGATGTTGGAGGCTTCGCTGGCCCTGGGAGCTGTTTCCTTGCTGTAAGAAAAGGGCTGCACCCTTCACCATGAAAAAGCTCTCGCTGAGGCTGGAAAAAAACCACACAGGAGTCAGCTGAAAGGAAAGAGCAGCAAAATGTGCACATCTGGGGAAGGAAGGGCTTTCCTCACTAAAACAGTAGGACTTTGCCACAGCCACTTGCACAGCATGACTCTGGGATTATTCGTCTGTCATTTTCCACCACCGTTTTCTTACTCGGCCCCTGCAGGAGATACCTGCCTGAGCTGTCATGGGCTGGAAATGACTTTATCACTTGATTATGGAATTCTGCAACTTACAAGAAGCAGAGGGTTGGACTTGTTACAGGCTGAGACCTGCAAAGGGACTGGAGAGCAGGTTCCGAGCCCATCGCTTCCTGCTGATTGCAGTTCTTGACGTTTCTTTGGAATGCAAAAGCAAGAACCTGCAACAGCGTAGATTTAAAGAGGAAGGGAGATGGAACCTGCACATCCCAGG
The DNA here is from genome assembly GCA_013397865.1 of Struthidea cinerea. Lineage (NCBI taxonomy): Eukaryota > Metazoa > Chordata > Aves > Passeriformes > Corcoracidae > Struthidea > Struthidea cinerea. The sequence goes on along the minus strand of VZTI01000402.1, from coordinate 537,101 downwards.
GGAAAGGACACGGCTCTGAACCCTCAGGGAAAAACAATCGGCCCAAGAGCAGAGGTGTGGCTCTGCTGTGGCTGGATCAGCATCCTGGGACACAGAGTCTGGGCAAACACAGTGACATTTCCAGAGGGAAATGACACCCAGGGCTGGAACATAAAGGAAGAGAAGGCAGAACAGCACCAGCACAGCCGGATTTTGCCGCTCCCCGACGCACACGAGAATCTCGGAAATGGTTTGGAGCAGAAGCAGTGAAGTTGCATTTCCCACATGGCTGAAAATCCCTGTCTCCTGAGGTACCTTTTAGCTGCACAGGAATTGCTTAGGATGTGTTTCCTCCACTCCCCAAACAGCACAAGAGCCATTTGTTGTTCCAAAGCCCAATTTTCCGCCGCCCCACGCCCGCAGCCATAGATCACCGTTAATTACTGTCTGCATCTACTAAATAGAAATGCTCCATTATGAGACCGTGCTACTTACGCTCCAGCAAATGATCCCACTGGAGTTACTACTCCCAGCACTCATCTATTCCATATTTTATCCACGGTCTTTGCCTTGGGGCAGGAGTGAGCGTTAATGCTCCCAATGCTCTGTTCCACCTCAGCATTTTTGTGAGGACAGACACGAAATTCACACCATTTCAGATTTTCCAGTCTCTCAAAAACACAGCCCAAGTTCCCAGGCAAAGCTTCTTCCTCTTTCAACTGAATTTCAAGAATTCCCCAGACAAAATCTGGATCAGGTTTAAATTTGAGATTTCAGTTGCTTTTAAAAAATGAACTAAAATTTTTGCCTAAATTTCAGGCTCCACAAGATCAATAAAACGCAGCAGGAGAAGCGCACTCGAATTCCTACAATTCTCCACTTCCATTCCCACAGGATTCCAGCACTCCCCCCTCACCTCACTGGCTGTGTCTGAGCAGGAGCCGTGCGGGGTTTGCTGCGATCCGAGCTCAGCCCGGCTCGGGATAACGGCACCCACGGCTGCAAACGGGGACGTGGCTCCTTCCAGGAGCCAGCCAGGAAGAGCCTTGTTTCCTTCTCACCCCAGACCTCACAGGAAAGCGTTAAAAAAGGCCAGAAGTGACACAAAGGCAGCGACCCCCACACAATGTATGGGATATTCAGCACTCACAAGAGGCAGGGAATGCTTAGATCATGCACGAGGAGATAATTCACAGCATTCCCATCCCGAGAATTTGGGGAAAAATTTCTTTGGGAAAGCAAAAAAATATCCTGAAATGGGATATTTTACCCAAGTCTTTTACCCCCAAAGGATCTTTGATCTCAAAGAAGTGACTAAGATTCCTACAGCAGGAAAAACCTTGGAAAAGACAGAGCTCCTTCCCAAAGTTATCAGGGTCTCCTGCTCTGATGGTACATCTTGCCAGATGTTCTCCTCTCCTGCAGCCAGGAAATCTGTGACAATAAAGCAGAATATTCCCAGCTGCAGGCAAAAGGGAAAGCTGTGCTGCTGGAGTAGCAACTGGTCCAGGAAAAGGACAACTCACACGGCAAAATTTTTGTTCCCGTGTATCCATGTGCGTGGAAATGAACCGGAAAGCAAAGCCAGGAGCCTGCTGAGAGCAAGGTTTCCATTTCCACTGAAATCCCTGTTCCCACCCTGCACACAGCCCTCCCGCACCCCCAGCATTCCCCATCTCCGCACCAGCTCCCGTTTCCATGTGCCCAGCACGGTGCCGGACACAGGGAACACACCCAAACGCCTCTTTGCTCAGAGTTTACACCACATTGTAACAACAATACCCAACCCCGGCCCTTATCTCCGCTCTGGGAACTCTCTGCGCTCTGCCACTTCACACAACTGCTCTGGACACAGCTCAGTGACAAAGGCAAGGCACGAGATTCCAGCTCTCTTAAATCCTGCAACTCCAGTAAACAACTAAAACTCCGAGCTTTTTTTTTTAAAAAAAAAACCCTCTCCTAAAGAACACCCAAATCCTGGCATTAAAAACGTCCCCAACCTCTGCCCCACAGCAGAGGTGACAGATGCCCCAAAGCAGCACAACCCCGTGGCTCATACATACTAATTCGGGCTGGTTTTCTTTGCACGGCGGCAGCATCGTGCTGGCCCCAGCGTCAGACAGAAGTCAGGGAATTCGAAAAGATTCATAACCAGCTGTAAAACTCACATCCTTTTGCTTCTAAACCCATAAAAAACCACCAGAAGGCAAAGAAAAACTCGACCGTATTTTCTGTGCGGAGCAGAGGAATCGCGGCCGCTGATGCTCCCCGGGAACTGGATGGCTTTTAGGGAACACTGTGTCTTCCACTGATATCCTGGCTTGAAAAAGCACTTGTCCCAACACATCCCGATGAAAGAGGGCCATTCAAGAGGGGAAACAACCAGCTGAGGCTCGGCTAATCGTTTCCCTCCTCCAGACTTGTTTGTTTGTTTGCTTCCCCCCGCGTGCTCCGGAGCCTCCTATCAGCACCCACACAGCCCCTCGCTGTGGGAAGTCCGTATTCCCTGGGAGGGACAGGACTAGAGGAAAAGCATCCTATGGACTGATGCCTGTTCATTTCTTTACAGTTAAAGCAATGCTTTAATATAGACACAGGAAATTAAGATGGTTCTCCCCTCACTGTACAGGACCCCCGTTGGATTTTCAGGCCATTCCCGAGTTCCTGAGCTCCTGCTGGATGAGGAGTCTCTCAGATGCTCGGTGTTTGTGTGTCAGGGGCTGGCTGGCACTGAATTCCCTGAAGATTTGCTCCTTATAAACTCGAATTCTGTCTGCAGGCACACACTGTAAGGCCACACTGGTCCCACCAGCCTGACCAGGGGCAGAAGGAGCCCTCTGTGCAGTTCTCATCCAGTTTTCACCCAGTTTGACTGGCACACACCACAGAAACCACCAAATCCCTGGATGCCCTTCCAGGAATCCTGACCAGCACAACTTCTCTACAAGGAGTCACTTCAGTCTCTCAAATAAATACAGAGCCCACGAGTTTTGTCACAGCCCCTGATGCTCCAGTACAGCTGCAGACCAGTTCTCCTCCCACTCCCTGACCTCAGCTTACCAAACAGAGGGAATTATCACCCCAAGGCAGCAAAAAACCTACACTTCCAGCACCTGGGAAATGCCAGCAGTATCAGGAGGAGGGTACAGACAGTGACAGTCCCTCCTGCCCCCAGGGGCTGGCAAGGAGAGGGTGCTCATGGCCACGGCCCGGTGAGAGCTGGCTCCAGAGGCTGTTGCTCCATCCGTTGGCTCCGTGCTGCTCAACTTGAAAAGGAAATATTTCTTCCCCCTTGGGAAAACTCCAGAGGAGCGTGGCTGCAACACACATCAACCCCATTTCAAGTTGCTGAAGAACACAATAGGCAGCGCCTTCTCGGCGGTACAAACTGCCACCCCCCGGGCCGGGAATGCCAGTAAGCAATCCCTTAAAAATACTGCATTTTGGGAAAAGAGACAGAGCTGCTCATGGTACTGGACAGCCAGAACGAGCTGCCAGTCCCAGAACAGTTTTCCCCAGGCAGTTTGCTTTGCCATCGTGGCTGCAGCTGTGGGGTGTCCCAGGAGGAATCCTCGCATACCTCGGGTGCTTGAGTTCCATGTGTTAATGGGGAATCTCACATAAGCCATAATCATCTCGCAGGACACAAGAAACCACTCTATGAATACATCTCACAGCTACAGAACTCCTCTCAAAATAAAGATCCACACACAGAAGTCAGGAGAGAGAAAAACACTTTTCCTGGGAAGACCCAGGCAAGCTTGAGGTGAGTGAGCAGTCTCCCGCAATCAGGTCCGTGTTTAAGGAAGAAAAAAAACCCAAACCCCCACAAGAAAAGGAGTATTCGCTTTTCTCAAAATGGGTCATGAATTTACAAAGGCAAACACGGCAATGCCTCCCAGTTCCTTGGGTTTCATGGCATCTTCTACTCAAAACATTTCCAAACTGATAAGGTGAGGGAAAAACCGGCCTCCCGAGCACCACAGAATGGAACACACTTCCCTTTTCCATAGCCCAGATGATAAGGAGGAAGAGAACTGATTTTTTCCCCTTTTTTCTTCCCCCTGTTTGCTGCTTGGTCTGGAACAAGCTTGGCCACCTCAAGGCAACTGAGAAAGAACACAGAACAGCCCTGGAGAGGGGCCGAGTCAGCCCTGCCAGATGCTCCCGCAGCCCAATATTCCAGAGGGTGGATTTTAGGCAGGACACTGCTGCAGTGAGCAGAGGGGACTGGCATTGTCCCACAGCCCCACCGAAACAGCAGCACAACCCAGGCTGGGAAGGAGCACATCAAACAGGAAGGAAGATACAGGGAGAGAAACAGGAAGAGTCGAGAGCAGCTGTGTGGCTCCTGCTCCCCAAGAAAGCTGATGGTTAAGGCAGAGGCACTGCTTGCTTTGGCTTGATACAGGCACATCTGATAACACTTCCTGACCACGAGAGGGGCCTTCGGAAGGGGCCTGAGCAACGTAAAACAGCACTGGGGAAAAAGGGACTTCAAAGCTGCTCCTTTCCATGGTACTGCACAGCCCCAGGAACAGCCCTGGGGCTCCAGCAGCAGCGAGTTCCTTCTCCCACTTTTAATGAAGTGTCCCAGTGGCCTTTGCTCCATGTCACACAAGGATTAAAGGCCACACAAAGGAATCACCCGGACAAACACAGGTGGAAAGATCGCCACAGCCATTCCAATTTAACCCGACATGGAGCAGGGCTGCCACGGGAGGGATGAGCAGCGCGCTCGCCCCCCCATGGAGCAGCACCTGGAAAAGCCCAGCTCCAACACGTGCAATGATGGTTTAGAGCAAAGTGCTACTGCACATGTGAAGGATTTGTGATATGCTGACAAAACCTGTGGTCAGGATTGCGGGAGCCCAACATGCCTGGCAAGGTGGTGAGAACTGCTCAGGAGCACTTGAACTGAGGTGTTTTTACTACCAGAAACGCGAGGCAGGAAAGCTCTTTCCATACCTGTGACTTCCATACCCAAAGCCATCATTCCCAGACTTCCTGAGCTGAAGACAAGTCACCCCCAGAAGAAAAGCAAAACGTGGGCTGCAGGTTCACAGGGAGAACATCTGCCCTTCCTCAGACACAGCCGGGGCATCTTCATGCTGGGAAGGGGCCAGGCAACAGCTCCAGCTGTGGGGGGGCTGTAAAGCCTCCCTGCAGGAGCAGACATCTCTCCCATCTCTTTTGAAGGAAGTGAGATGTTGGGGAGAGAGGAAAACTCAACACGCTTTGCTGTTCTCAGCAGAGCAGGGACCAAGGGGAGTGTGAGTGTGCATTGTTGGGCTCGGAGGCATGGGGATCGTGGGCCACATCCCAGCAGGAATGCTGAGAGGGCTGCAGACACTGCAGGCCATTCACACACAAACGCTCCTCTGGCACAAAGGGCAAAAAGAGAAAAATGAAATCAATCATGAAGCCCACAAAAGCCAATTTCCCAACAGAAACAGACTGCTGATGATGTCCCTCCAGCCGCTCCTGGGATGCGTTGGGCAGCGATCAGCAAGCGATCAGCAAGGATCCACACGGAGCCGAACCAGCTCAGCTGTGAGTATCCCACCCTGGGGGCAACCCCAGGATCCAGGCTGTGCCTGCAGACAACCCGGGAGCAGCTTGGATAAACCCTCCAAGAGAAAGGGCAGGAAGAGGGAAACAAACAAATTAGCAGGATCATTCCCCATTCCAGCAGACTTGCGCAAAGTAAATTGACAGAACTGCTCCCAAACAGCCAGGAATGAGAAAATTCTAGGAATCCCTAGTACTTGGATGGTGAAAAGCCAAATAAAATAAGAGATTGTTTCACAATGAAAAAGAAATCCTTTCTGCTCATCCCATTAATCGCAGAGTTCAAAAAGGCACGAGGCTGATGCCGGCATCACCCAGCTACGCCATGGGCTTGGAACTCAGTCTGAATCCCGAGGAGCATTTCTGAGATTCCCACTGAAACACGATGTCATTTTGGTGACAGTCCTTGTCTCAGGAGGCCAGGCCAGATCCTCTCCAAACCTCAGCCAGCACGAGCTGCTAGGAAAAGAAGCATTAACCCTACAGAGCCGCCCGACCCAGTGTCCCCGGTGTGCGCCCCGGACTGGCCCCACACTGCTGTGCCAGCCCCAGGGCCACCCTCCCTGCCATGGGGGCTGGGCAGAGCTGCCCCACACAGCAGCTCACACTTGTCTGGACTCATGGACTCAGAGGACAAGGCTTGGGAAAGCAGCAGCTGGCACAGGGGAAGAGCAAGAGGCACACACAGAGATCCCAGCATCAGCAACAATATGGATTTCCCTGGTGGTCTGAGGGAAGCTGGCTATTCCCAAAAGACCGGCTCCCTGTGTTTTCCTACAAGTCACTGCTCTGGATGTTGCCACGTTACTACCACAGCTGTTCACAGGTAGTGGGGAGCCAGAGCACAAGCCCTGGAGTTGTTCTGGAGCTGTGTCCAAGCTGAAGGAGAGGTGGGATGATGTCCACCATGAAGGACACACCAGAGGCGGAGCCTCTGCCTGCAATCCCGGCAGGAGCAGATCCTGCTCCCGGTCGAGCTGTCAGCACATGGGCCCATCCTCCTGCATTCCTCCTGTCAGCCCATTGTTTTAATCCTTGGAACTATTTTATTAAGTCACCCCACTTCACCCACTCAGCAGCATTTCCCAGAGACAGGCCAGAGAAACAAGTGGAAACTCTCCAATGGCGCCACTGGAAAAGAAAAGGAAGGTGAATAACAGCTTGAAGGATTAAAGGAGCAGCTTCCAGGCGATGCGAGCAAAGGTCAGCCAGGACACAGACAATGGCATCGGAAGCACGGCTGGGAATCTTGGTGGCACAGCAACCCAAAAACCAGCTGAGCTGCCGGGTTTCAGAACGGCTCCAAAAAAGGCAGCAGAGACCAGGGAGTACTTGACACTTTGGTAATGTGGAAAAACAGAATAAAGTAAATCCAGGCGGATCACGCGGGGTAAGAGCAGAGTGAGAAAAGTTCTGACTCAGCCCTGACACCTCGAGTGTTTAACTAGACCACAGCCTGCCTTCCCAGACCCCTGAGGGTATACAGCCAACATTCCCAAAATCAGGAGACTGGCAGGCAGAGGCAAAGCTCACTTGCAGTGGAAAAGTGGTGGTAAAAACCTCAGGATCATGCTTCTTTTCCCCCTCCACTCCAAAGGCATTTTTTCCAAGCAGGATGGTGTTGCAGAGGGAAGCAGACAGCTGGAGTTCAGGATGTTTTGCAGGGCTGGGAGGGAGATTCCCAGCCATGGGCAGCAGTCTCCACTGGGATGCGAGTGTTGGACACGGTTGGATGTGACCATTTGGATGGCAGACAGGGCAAACAAGGAGCCTGGCAGCTTTCCGGGAAATCTGAACGGGACATTTTGTCCCATTCCCTGCATTTCTGGCTGACTTGGTCCCTGATATGAAGGTTTCCTTCACCAGTAGCTCTTGCAGCAAGAATTACTTCAAGAGACCAAAATTTTCAGAGAGGAAAGACAAGCTCTGCAGAGGAGAGTCCTGATCCCAGATAAACCTAAACAACTGATGGATGTGGTGTGTACCCTAATCTGTTTGAACCTGGTCTTATTTTTGGCTTATTTTTGCGCAGTGGTGAAGTGATTCTGCATCAGGGATTTAAATGCTGCAAAGGGATGTGTAAATGTTCGGGAAAAAACTCAGTGCTCTCAGGAAATAATCTCAACACTCTTCGTTAGAAGTAAAACCAGGCCTAGGAAGGTGTTCTGTCCATTCCCCATTCCAAAAACATCTTAGGAGCACTTGCCAGGCAGAGCACAGCTCCGATTTGTATGAGAAATCCCTGACTCACAGATCTTGGCAGACCATTATCAAAGATTAAGATATTTAAAATCAAGAGGCATTTGGAACCAAAATACTGTTCTGACCCAGCTCTAACACCTAAATAAACAGCGACCACACTGGCCTTTTACAGAAACAAGTGCTCAGGGTACAGCCAGCACCTCTGATAACAGGGCCTCGTGGTTCGGCTTCTGCTAAACTGCTGAGGTTTCATGGAAGAAAAAAAACCCAAAAAGATTTAGATACAATTCCAAAAGAATCTGATCATCACGTCTTCAAATTGGCAGCTCTCCTGCTGTTGCTCTACCTCCATCCAAGTAAACTCCTCATATTGCTCAACTTCAAGTCAGCAATGGTTTCCTGGAAAGGCCAGATCTTAAATAAGTGTCAAATAAGTGAAGGTTTCCTCAGCTCTGTGGCCTTTGAACATCCACACACAGCCCACCACAAAACGTAAAGGCCTAATTATACCTTCCTGAGCTTCCAGGGCCACACCTCCGGGCTGAGAGCTCCCGAGGGCCGGGGGGCTGGGCCGCTGCCTCCCCATTGTACGGAGCACGCTAAGGCAGGATGCTGCCACCGGCCAGGATGTGATTCAGCATCCTGTTTTGAACACTTCATGAAGTCAGCAACTTCTGCCCCGAGATCTCCCACCAGCTCCCCAGGACACAATCAATCTGCAGCCAGCAGGACCTGTCAAGGCTGTAATGAGCTGCTGTCCCCACAAATAAATCCTCAGGGCAGCTGCCCCCATGGTCCCCCCGCCCTGAGCGCCTGCCTGGCACCATGAACATGGCCCTGGGTACAAGGCGTTCACTCAGTGCTGCTCCAGGAAAACGTGCTCCTAAATCCCCAAAGAAATTATGGATCAAGGTGTTAAGAGAGAATTTTGGTGCATTAAAATATAATACACATTAAATATATAAAATATATACATATATGATATATAAGATATAACGGTGTCCTGTGGTGTGTGCCAGAGGGATGATCATGGAATCATTTAGGTTGGAAAAGACTTCCAAGATCGAGCCCTACTGTTCCCACAGCACTGCCAAGGCCACCACTAAACCACATCCCCAAGTGCCACATCCACGCAGCTTTTCAACTCCTCCAGGGATGAGGACTCCACCACTGCCCTGAGCAGCCTGTTCCAATGCTTTACAACCCTTTCCATGAAGGAATTTTCCCTGATATCCAATCTAAACCTGCTGTTGCTCTGTTTAGAGTTTGTCTGCAGCAATGACTCCTCCTGTTGATCACTGATCTGCAACTGTACATGAGCCCAACCCTGAAAACCTCTACCTCCCACAGCTGCTCTTGCCAGCTCTTAAAATTTGGTTTAGAGGTGCCAAACGAGAACAATTCTTTCCATAACCATCTTCACGCTTAATCAGAGCCTGGAGATACCCAACTTCCAGGCCCTTCCACAGTGGTTCAACCTCTATCTCCCAGCAGAAGGTGCCTGAAAACATTCACCCGGCCCTGCATTCGGGCTGTGACTGGAAAGCCAATAATGGCCAAGATTACAGAACAACTGGCTAAACAAACCTATTTATATTTGTAATTAAAACCAGTGATTATCTTGCTGTGTTTGCCAACCACATCTGAGAAACAGCCAACACTCACAGAGCGATTTGGGTTGTACAACATCTCCTCTGACTCGGTGTGACAGAGCCAGCACACGGCCAAGGCTGAGAATCCACCGGGTCGCACCAAAAAGGGGAAACTGCTCATCCAGCCCTGTTGCCGGAGCAGGCAGCTGGGAAAGAGCTCGGCTCTGCCCTGCCTCCTCCTTGATAGCATCTCCTCGGAGTCTGCTCGGAGCTGGAGCAGCAGGATGTGGGGCTGAGATAAGGCCACAGGCACCGCACGCACGAGGCTCACATGGAACTCGATCTCAGAGAACTTAAGGCCGTGCTCAAGTCCAGGCTAACATGTTCTCCCACGAGCTTGGCCTAGCCCTGACAGCAGTTTTAGTAAGATCTGGGTGAGCTGTGGGTGCGCTGCACCCTTAGGGGAAAAAAGGGTTCAAGCCACAGCATCTCCCTGATGGTTATCCAGGAGGGAAGGTTTGAGCAGACACTGATAACACAGCTCAGACGTGCAGCTTCTGGCTGCACTGAGTCCAAACGGGGCTCTCAGATCTCTCTGTGCCCTTACTTTTCCTTCTGCTCTGAGACTTTATCCTCAGGGAGCAACGCAGACTCCTGGCTGCCTGCTGGGAACAGCGTGGATGTTACATTGTCAAGACTTCCACAAAATTTTTGGAAACAGAGAAAAAGATGACTTAAAGCAGATTAATGTCTAAGAAAATGCAGATAGCAGCAATATCTTTGAAAGCAAAGCTGAACCTAGAGCGTGTTCCCGTGGTCTTTGCTGGGGTAGAAACTGTTTCAGGGAGAAAGAAAAGCATTTTGGAATGACAGAAACCATAAGGAAGGATGACCAGGGAGTAGCAAGACGTAGCTGGGTGCAAAACCATGATACAGACCTGTTCCTCCAAGAAAACAATCAGATGGCTCTTGGAACCAGATCCAACTATGCAAGCTCAAATGAAAATCCTGGAATGCTTTGGAATGAACAAAAAAAATTTGTTCACCAGGCAGATGAATACGTTATGTCATAAATGTGTACTAGCACGGCCATCCTGTATTGATGAAACACAGCCTGAGCTGGCAGCACGCTGGGGACAGGTTTCCAACAATCCTTCCTTTTCCCTAACCATTAGAATCTCCAAGGTCTGCAGAGGCAGGAGCTGGACTGCTGACCCCTGTGCTCAGGGTACGTGTGACAAAGCCCAGCTGTCACCAAGGCCAGACCGGGATTGAACGGGGCACAAACACCAGCACAGGCCATCCTGCAGGGATTTTTCAGAAGAGAAGCAGCACAATGAAGTTGAACAATTCTGCCACCCCCTGGGCACCGGGCAGAGTCTCAGCAGATTGATCCGGAGCAGGGAAGGGGACAGCAGTCAGTGGGAACAGGACAGGATTGACCTACCAAACGAACAGGAGCTTCATTTATCATCTGTGTTGCGTCTACACATTTCCTGCAGCTCTTGGCAGTGTTTCCCCCTGAGGACAGCAGAGGCTGTGCACAAGAGCCATCTGATTCTCGAGGTCTGTCTGGCTATTTAATTACCAGATTCTTATCCTGACAATCGTATACGGAAGAGCAGCCCCAGGAGACTGAAGGACGGAGGAAGCTCATGGGATCTCAGCGTTCAACGTCAGTGCTGCAGCAGTTTTCAACAGCCAGGAGAAAAGCATCAGCCTTTAAGCCTGGTCTAAGTGCATCTACACTCCTGGTGGCCTTGGTCAGTGGTGGATGTACATGTCCAGCTTGCAAAGAGGCCAGACAGACCAAAGGTGGCCACAAATCCAAGTATCTCCCCAGGATTTATTTGTACAGTAAGAACATTTGCAGTGTAGAGGATAAAGCTGGATTTTCTCTTTCAGCACAGAACTGTATATCCAAAAGAGGATGCTGCCATCCTGCTTACATGTTACTGTTTAATACAATGTGGGGAAAAGCACAAGAATTGAGGTTCTATGGCTTCAGCAGGTTCCTGCTGGGGCCCTGCACTGTACAAGGAGCAGAACTGGGAATCCTGAATTTTGACTGAATCAATACAAAATCCATTCTCCACAAGGTCAGCTCTCAAATGGCATTACAGACAGCCATGAAATGCCCATACACAGGAGAGCACACAGAGCAGACACACAGCACTTCTGTCTGCAATCCACGTGTGTGCAGACAGGACAGCCGTGGAATTCCACACTTCCCAGGTGGGCTGCAGCCAGGAGACACCACCCCAGAACACAGAAACAAAAAAGTCCAACAATTTCCTACTCTGTCCACGAGAAGCCCTGCTTTCTGGTCTCTGACTTCACTTGCAGGGCAAACACAGCCTAAGCAGCAGCACGAGTGGCTTTGCTTTTCCTGAACCCAGGACAATGAAAGCAGGAAGGAGTGACAAGGAGAAGAGACTGACTGCTGAACCACTCTTGTGCCTTTATACTTCTCCCTTGGGCTGTGGTTTACAGGTTAGAGGGTAAGAGCTGCCTGTAAGAGCCAGGCTTAGAGTGAGCCATCCACAGCATTACTCAGCCCCCATTAGCCAGGGCCCCAGCCCATGAGCTTGTGTCACCACTTTGGATCTGCACAGTGTCAGTGAGAGGAGCCTCTCTCTTCTCTGGCAGGACAGCTCAGCCCTTTCTTCCCCTCACACGAACACAGTGGCTCTGCCCAAGGAGGCAAATTCCTGGCAGGTAATACCCAGGAATTAGCAGAGCTCTCCCCTCCCCACCCTGGGAGTAGAGCCCCCTTCCCGAGCGGAGCCCCAGCCTCAGGGAGCAGCAGCAGAGCCAGAGATGCTGTGATAACATTAAATTGCTGTGGCCAGAGCTGACCAGCAAGTTTCCAGTGTCTTCCCACCAGGGGAAAAAGGATCACAAACTCTCTTTTATGCTTTCAGCTCGTTAAATGCTCATCTCAAAACCGATGAGGGAGAGAACATCCCCAGGTTCAGCTCTCTGCAGACCATGCCATCCCCTCCAGGCAAGGCATAGGCTCGGGGATCTCTGTGGGATCAGGACTCGGATGCTTGGCAGACAACAACAGTGGAAACGATGTTTAGAGCCCAAAAGCTCTGCTTACCTCACATTTAGTCTACGCTCTTCATCACTGCCGACCTCCGCCTGAGGGGAGAAAAGGATACAAGAGAAAGTTACAGGTTTGTTGTTCCCACATGACACCTTTAAATAAAATCCCTGCTCCAACAAGGTGTGAGGGGCTGTTTTCTGCGGGGTTTTTCTTCCCGGTTCCAGGGATAAATGAACCTCCCTAGTCCTGTATGCCACCAGCACCCAGCGCCGGGTGACAAAGGGGCTCATGGGGATTTTAAAGCTATTAGGTCCTAATCCTGCAAGCTGGTCCTGGAGCGCAGAGCGCTTTGTAGAGCGCCAACCCCGACGTCACCGGAGCACACACCTCGCTCCCACTGCACACACACGTGAGGGCAGCAGCTGGCAGCCACGGCTGGGCACAAATAACTGGGATTCGGGGTGTCCCAAGAACAAGGACACAGCCAAAAGTGCTCCCTGGGACTGTCCCAGCTCCAGCACCCGATGTGCAGCTACAGGGCTCACACCGGCAGGCCAAGGAGGCCACCTCCACCTGGATGCTGGCACACGTGTCCCCAGGCTAGGACAATGCCCACTGCCTTGCACGTCCTCTGCCTTCCTGGGGAACACGCTGCTTTGGTGGCAGACATGGATTAAAATAGGCACTTTTGCACCAGGCACTGGTGGAAAGTCCCCACAGAAGCAAATCTGGCTGCTCAGGTGACACTACACTTTATTTAGTCTCCTCAAAAGAGAAGCGTGACCTCAGCCTGCTTCCAAAACCAAGCGTTTTCACAGAGTCGTGCTTTCCAGCCATCCCCTTCAACTGCCCTATTAGCTTCTAGACAAAATTCCTTATTAAAGAAAAGCAGAGTTGGGGCTAACTGCATCCAGAACTGACCAAAAAAAACCCCAAAACAACAGGCTCTAAAATAGTTCTGCTTTGGTCCTGTGTGAATACACAGAGGAGAAAGGGCTGGGAGCATCCCCTTGGAGGGCAGGGCTGTGCTAAGGGGAGAAGGTTTGGGCCCAAGAAGCAAAGCAGGGACCTTACAGGAAATCCTTCACCCTTCACACTCACAACACAAAGCTGGAGGGACACAAGCCTTGAAAGAATCAGGCTCCACCAGTGCTGACACTTGGGGAACATCCTGGTATTTCCTACAGCATTGCTCAGAACCCACATCAAATGAGGGTCCCCGTAAGAGTTACTTGTTTCCAGGTGGTTTTGTACAAGTTAAAAATAAGCAAATTGTATCATTTCAAATGTTCAAGACTGGAGCTTTGGGGGGTGGGGGGGGGGGCACCTGGATTGCTCCCCACCCTCTCAAGTGAGGACTTGGGAGGCTGGGGGGCACAGGAGCCACTCCGCTGACAATCTGTGGGAACCAAGTGAAGCCAGGCAAAAAAAGTCCTGCAAATGCACCAGCAGAGGCCGGATATTGGAACTGCGGCCATTTGGAGGAAGGGAGATGCACAAGGCTGTCCCGACTGACCCAGCAGAGGGTGAGGAGCATACCATGGCTATTTTTAGTCTGTTTACAGTGCAGAGCTGGGCTGCAGGCAGGGCCCCAGAGCACCCCGAGTCCCAGTGCCCCCACTGGCAGATGCCCCCGCCCTGGGAAGGTCTGGCAGGTTTGGGAACTTTGCAGGGTCACCCTCCTGTTTGTTTGGGGCTGTCACGTAGCAACAAGGGGGAGAAAAACTCTTTTCCTTTTTAAACAAACGTGACTGTGAGGATGACGACTCTTGGATGTCGTCAGCTGGGGCTCAGCAGCAGGGCTGGGCCTGAAGCTGCTGCGGGCTCCTCTTCTGCAGGAGCTGAGCTGTTCCCAAAGCCGACCTTCCCCGTATTTCCTACTAAAAACTGCAGGAAAACCAAAGAAAGGCTGCAGCAAGGCTGTCACACTGAGCCTTGTCCTGCACAGAGCACTTGGAGCTGGCAGGGTTTGGGGTGCACCACACACTGCAGAGATGCCGTGGACCTGCAGCTGCTCATCCCACCATGGCCAGACCCCACCAGCCACTGCCACGTCCCTCCCTGGGGACTGTGCTGAGTATGGCCACACTGGAGGGCCACAGGGAGTGGGAGGTGTGTGGAAGGGAGATGCACGAGCAGTGCAGGTTTGCAAGTGTGTGTGAACCACTCTCTCCTAAGAATTTATGGCACCCTATGTCAAGGCAGCAGCAAAACTCTTGCAGGCAGCAGCATCCATTTTATAAATTCCTTTAGGTTCGTGAGCCGGGAGAGGCCACAGCAGCACAGTCACAATTAGCAAGGATGTGTGGTCATCATTTCCCATTAAAATATCTCCTAGTAATTATTCACATCTGCTAAAAGCCCCAGTGAGCCCTGATTTTCCTTGCAAGAAAGATCCTAAAAGAACAGGAGCAGGCTGGCACTTTTTGACAGGATTTTTCTTTAAATTAACTTTGCAAAAACAACATGCTGAGTCTGGAAAAAAGAATCTGGAAATCATAATTTTATGGTATTTCACGCCAGAAGAGACCATTCTAACAGGATTCAGTGTCTTTCTCTGGCAGCCACCACAGCACACCTGAGCTGTGGGTGATGGTGGCAGAAGTACCCTGCTGTGGACAACACCTGGCAGCAAATTTGGGGCAGCATTTTTGGGAGGAAAAAGGAGAATTGTATGGTCCACCAGAAAATACAATCACCAGCAGCAGCAGCTCTGACACAAAGCACTGCCTAAGACAGATGTACATGGCAAGGCCTGCTTTGACTTCTCTCCCACCTGCACCAGTTAAATCCAGTCTAATTCCACTGCCTGCTCCACAGTTGCAGCTCATTTTCATCTCTCTAGATTGGGTGGCCACTAGGTCTTCTTTAAGACTCTGTCTAAACCAGATCCCACAAAATTCCTCCCAAAAACTCCTTCCAAAAGTGCAAGTCCCATCTCCAAGTTCCTCAATGAGCACAGTGTGGCCCAAACTGGGTCCCTGCAGCCAGGGACCCCCCGCAGCCCCTGGGGCGAGGGAGAACCTGGGAGCTTTGTGGCTCCCCCCTCCTGCTCCCCCCTCAGACCAGCTAATCGGGGGAGTCACAGGGATGTGACAGGTGACAAATAGGATTGTTTACCTGGCAGGAGTGGGGACACAGCGAAGCCAAGGGCATGAGCATCAAAGGAAAGAAGTGTGGGGGGAGAGGGATGCATGGGGAGGATGTGCAGAGAAACACCAGGCCTGTCTTTGAGGGTCACAGAAGAGATGGGTTAGGAGGGAAAAAGGCAAGAAGAAAGAGAAACCGGAGGTGCGGTTGTGTTTGGATGGCATGGGGAGGCGGTGGTGGGGGGAAGCAGAAGCCCAAGGCCGGGCAGAGGCAGGAGAGGGCATTTCTGGGGCACGAGAGGGGAAGGGGCGTGCAGCAGAGCTGGGACATGCAGAGTGCCGTGCCAGCAGGACACGGATGCACAGATGGCACCATGGGGCAGGTGAAGTGGCAGGTACACGTCCCTGGAGCAGCAGAGCTGGGGGAAGGAGAGGGCAGCAGCACGGTGGAGGCTGTGCCACAGTGAGGAGTGGCACAGGTACGGCGTGGAGCAGGATGGGAGCTGCTCCCGGAGAAATGACAATGGTCACCTTGGGAAAAGGCTGGCGTGAGCTCCCTGAGGGGCAGGAGCTGCAGCAGATGTGGGGAAAGGCGGTGCCATGGCAGGGACAGAGGGATAACATGGGGCAAAGCAGAGCATCTCCGGGGCAGGAGGTGGTGGCAGCTCTGGGATGCCAAGGAGGGACAAGGTCGAGGGCCAGCACAGCTGCTCCATGAAGACAGGCCCAGCACTCTGCCCAGAGATTTACCTGGCCAGAGAGAGGTGAAGCAGGCTACCCCACGGTTTAGGGAGCTCAGGCTAATGCCAGCTGAGGGCTGGAATGGGGGACAGCCACGGGGGAATGGGGCTGTGGTGGGGGGGGAATAGCAGGACAGACCCAGGCCTGGCTCAGCCTGGCAGCATCAAAAGGCTGGGGCTGGGCAGCACC
>VZTI01000402.1:488804-520068 GCA_013397865.1 Struthidea cinerea | reverse complement strand
CCCTTCCCTCTCCGTCCCTGCCCATCCCGTCGCCGCTCACCTCGCTCGTGCTGGCCGAGGAGGCGGCGCTGGGGGTCGGCGAGCGCTGCAGGGTGACCAGCGCCATGGCTGCGGCTGCGGGGCCGCAGCCGCCTCCCCCTCACGCCGGGAAGGGGCCGGGCAGGGGCCGGGCCGGGGCGGGGCCAGCGAGGGGAAGGGCGGGGCAGGAAAGGGGAGGGGCTCGCTCTGTGGGCGGAGCTTGTTGGGATGGGCGGGGCTTCCCGGCCGATCCCACCTCCCCAAATCCCGCCCCGTCCCACCCCAACGTCCCATTCCATGGGCAGGGACACCTTCCGCTATCCCAGGTTGCTCCAAGCCCTGTCCAGCCTGGCCTGGGACACTTCCAGGGATGGGGCAGCCACAGCTTCTCTGGGCACCCTGTGCCAGGGCCTCACCACCCTCACAGGGAGGAATTTCTTCCCAATATCCCATCTAACCGTGCTCTCTGGCAGTGGGAAGCCATTCCCTCCTGTCCTGTCACTCCAGGCCCTTGTAGTCACTCTCCATTTTTCCATCAGGCTGCCTTCAGGTACTGGAAGGCCACAATTAGGTCCGTCTGAAGCCTTCTCTTTTCCAGGCTGAACAACCCCAATTCCCTCGGCCTCTCTTCCTACCCCAAAACTGAGCCAGAAACACCCAATTTTTCCAGATCCCACAGGAATCTTGTGTTCAAGAAGCAACTGGATGTGGCATTAGTGCTCAGGTCTAGTTGACAAGATGGTGATCAGTCAAAGGTTGATCTCAGTGGTCTTTTCCAATGTAAATGATTCTGCAAATCCAGACGCCTGGAAATCCTAAAATCATGGACGTTGGAAAAGACCTCCAAGACCATGCCCACTAAAAACATCCCTGTGTCCTGGTCTGCCAGTGGTCACCATGGAGACAAGTGTCAGGGATGGCGTTTTGCCACCGATGGTGGTGACCCCGTTTTCCGTGACTTCGGGGCCGCCTGCCAGCGGCACCACGTGGGAACTCCACCTCCCCGGGGCCAGAGCAGACTTTGGCCCTGCTGCCTTGAACGCTCAGACCTTGCCCTGCTGGACTGTAACAACAGCTCTGACTCTGTGAAGCCTCTGGACACGGCAGTGACTGCTCCAGGGACCCCACACTCTGCAGGTAAACTGGTGGAAAATGTGTATTCCCGTTATTTTTTGGTGGCTCCTCCTCAGCTGGTGCTGCAGGGGCAGCCGGGGTGAGTCCCTGTCCCAGGTGGAGGAGCTGACCCTGGTTCCCGTGGGTTATAAAACCACGGCAGATGGGAAGCAGCTCCCGCTGCGCCGTTCCGATGACTCATCCCTCCATCCCGGCAAATGTCAGTCCTGCTGTTGTCACAGCAGAGATGCTGGACTTCACCTTGTCCAAAAAAATCCTGTGGGCTGGAATTTATTCCTGCTCCGAAAACCAGCCAAGGATCTGCACCCCCAGCCCTTCCCCAAACTGGTCTTTGTCTGCTCCCTGCACAGGCAGTGACCGCAGGGCTTTTCCAAGGCAGGAAAGTGCTGTCAGCAGGGAATGAGAGGATGGAGAGAGGCTGCAGCCCCTCTTTGCAGCTTGAATTTACCCACAGCCGTTCTCCCAGCCGTGCCTGGAAGGGTTTGGGGTGGTGGCACAGCCACCCTCTCGTGCAGCCCCGAGGGTGACAATGGTGTGAGGATCCAACCTTGCACTCACCACCCCTGGCATCGCTCCCTGGAAAATGCCTGCTGATTCCCATCTGTTTTATCCGTGCCCACCTCTTGCCTCCAGCCTGTGCCAGTGGCTGGGAAGGATTGTGAGCTGCTCAGAGTGGGTTTGGGTCACTGGAAAGGGAGGGTTCACGGTGTCCCTCGGGAGATGGAGCTGTGCTGGGTGCTCCAGCATCTCTCCAGCTGCTCAGCCCGTGGCTGGTGGGAGGCAGAGGAGGATCCCAAGGCTGTGCCACCCTGTCCCGGGGCACGGCACACCTGGAGCTCCTTGTGCCAGGTGAGGAGTGCAGGTGTGGCAGCTGAGCTGCAGCTTTTCTGCTGGCACAGCCAGGGGTGGAGACACATTCCCCAGACGCTGTGAGGAACCACAACCCCCCATCCATGATCCCAGCGACTGGTCAGAGCTTGAGGAGGACCTGGGAGACTTTAGAAGGAATGCACACAGACACACCACGAGGACCTCAGCCCTTCCCTGCTGCTCCTGAGGGAGCTGATGTTCCCCCAGCTTGTCCAGCAGCCCCAGCACTGCCCTTGGAGCCCTCCTCCCTTCCAGGAGCCGGAGCCATGCGCGTGGCCGTCATCGGGGCCGGGGTGATCGGGCTCTCCAGCGCCCTGTGCATCCATGAGCAGTTCCACGGCCTGGTGCCTTCCCTGGAGCTGGAGGTCTACGCTGACCACTTCACCCCCCACACCACCAGCGACGGGGCGGCCGGGCTGTGGCAGCCCTACCTGAGTGACCACGGCAACCTGCAGGAGACGTAAGGCAGGAGGAGGAGGAGGATGGTGCCCTGTCCCTCTCCGTGTGTCCCATGAGCTCTCCTGGCACAGCTCCATGGGGGGCTGGCAGAGCCACCACTCTCCCATTCTCATCACAGGCTCTGGAATAAAGAGACGTTCGATTACTTCCTCGGGCACCTGCAGTCTCCAGCAGCCAAGGAAATGGGACTTTTCCTCATTTCTGGCTACAACCTGTTCACGGAGCCGGTGGCGGTAAGCAGCAGGGCACAGCCAGGGCTGGGAAGGGCTCCAGCTCAGTCATGGGTGGGCAGGGCTGTGCTTCTTCCCAGCCAGCGCTTCCCAATCTTTCCAAGTTTGCCTTGTGGCAGTGCCTGGGACACGGTGTTTTCTGTGCTCCCGAGGCAATACTGGTGTGAGGAAGGGCTGAGCCCTCTGAGGGTGTGTTAAGATCCAGTTTTAAGGTTCTTAGAAATGCCTCTGCCCAAATTAAGGTGCAAACGAGACCATATGCCGGTGACAATAGTAAGGTAAATATGAGAGAGAAAGAGAGAGAGAGAAAGAAGTAGAAAATAGGTGGGGGGGACAGAAAGAGTGACAGGGACAGAATAAGGAAAATATCACCACTCTGTGGATCCCAACGATGTTCGCTGATCCTCTCCAGCTGGTCCTCTTGGTGATGAAGGTCCCCCCTGAAAGCATAGAGTCCGATGGGTATATATGCTCAGGCTAGGTGGACATGTCCCCCTGGGGGAGGGGGGCAGTCTCTTACAGCAGATCCGGGTCTGTTGCATCGCGTGCAGTCCTGTGGGGCCAAGCCTTTCCTGTGAAAGTCCCGTGGATGTGCCCTGTGGGGCTGGGGGTTCCACAGCTGGGCCAGTTTGGGTAATGGAGGATGGGCGTTTATTGCCTCTCACCAGAGGTTACACCATGCACCCAAAAACCTCCTCCTCTCCCCTTGGTTGAGGGGAGTCTGTGTAAACCTGGCTTCTGTGAGCTGTGCTCTCCCCCACCCACCCCAAACTCAGCTGGAGGCTTTGGCCTGTTGGGGATGCATGCCTTTCCCTCAGCCCGAGGTGACCGAACGATGGGTTTCCTTTTATCTAATCAGCAGTTCGACTTACATTCCGAAGTTCTTTAAGGAGGTTTCTGTGGCTGCAGCTCCTTTAAAACTTTATATCAATGTTTGAGGCGTGAACTATTTCAGTCTCTGACCGGGTGGGAGGGACAGAGCCTCCCAAGCTGTGCCGGCAGCTGCACATCCAGCTGTGTCCCTCGGGGATGGGCTGTGTCCCATGATTCCCCCACGGCTTCTGTCCCGCAATGATCCCGGTTCATTAATGATCTCAGAACTCTTTCCCTGCTGTAGGACCCATCCTGGAAGAACATTGTCCTGGGATTCAGGAAGCTGACACCAAAAGAACTCGAACTCTTCCCTGGTTACAGGTATTTTTCCATCTGTTTTCTGGAGACTCAGGTAGGACAGTCCTGGATTCCTCCTGGCTACATCCCTGGCATGGGGCAGTGGGACAAGGAACTGCAGGCATAGAAATTTCCTCACTTCTTTACAGCTGCTTCCCTTAAAATAAGTAGGAAACAGCTCAAAGGGCCAAAAAACCAGCAGCCCAGCACAGAAACCATTCCAGCTCCTCTCTCACCTCACCAAAACAGGGGAGGAAAACCAACAGAAGGTGTTTTATGCTGGAAAAAGGGGGGAAAATCATGCGCTCATTGTGTGAGGAGGATCCCGCGGGGAATTGGGGTCCCAGATCCACAGTGGCTGTTGGGAATGTTGGGGTAGGAGGCTCCTGTAGGTCCTCACAGTTTCCTCTCCTCCTGTTTCAGCTACGGCTGGTTCAACACGGCACTGATGCTGGAGGGCAGGAGTTACCTGCCCTGGCTCACCAACAGGTGAGTGCTGCTGCTCCTGGATCCTCTGGCTGCAGGTGTGGATTTTCATCCTGCACATCAGGATAGGGGAGGCAGGGATGCATCCCCAGCAAGCAGGGAAGAGGGTCTGGAATTCCTGCTCATTGCCCCAGTGGGGTATCAGTTTCCCCACTTTAACAGTGAGCCCAGGAGTGTATTTTTGCATGACAAAAATGAAAGTATTGGGATACTCAGAGCTGCATCCAAGTGCTTTTGTCTTTGGAAGAATTTGGGGCTTGATTTTATTCCCGTAGTTTCTAACGCTGAGCAGGTGTCCTGGTATTGAACATTCACTTTTAATTTGCCACTAACAAATAAATTTGTGGTTCCCAGGCTGACGCAGAGGGGAGTGAAGTTTTTCCATAAGAAGGTCGAGTCTTTCCAGGAGGTGAGTGGGGATGTGGAGCCAGGGCACAGGGCACAGCCCCATCCCAGAGTGGAGAAGCAGCATCCAGCCGGCAGGTGCTGCTCTGCGATATTCCTTGGCATGAGTGATGTGCCAGCAGCAAGGCTATGGCAAAGAAATTCTATCAGGAAAGATAAAAGGTCTTGGGCATTGAGAGATGGTTGATAGAGGATGGGGTAGAGCATTTATCCAGCATGGACTGGCAGCTCTCCCTGGAATGGCTTGGTGGCACACATGGGGTGTCAGCAGGAGCTGGCTGGGGAAGCTGTGTCCTGGATCTGGCCCTTATGGTTTATCCATTTCCTGACCGTTGGAAAGAGCACTTGGCTCATTTGGAAGCAGGAATGTTGTGCCTCTGTGGCAGCATCCCTGTGTGCTGCTCCCAGCCGTGTCCCTCTCTCCTCAGCTGTTTTCCCAGGGTGTGGATGTGGTGCTAAACTGCAGCGGGATGCGCGCGGGGGACCTGCAGCCTGACCCGGAGCTGCAGCCCGGCCGGGGCCAGATCATCAAGGTGAGCTGGGGCAGGCCTGCGGGCTTCCCAAAAACCCATCTGTTACCACGAGGAGTGGGGAAAACCATGGGCTTGTGGCTGGACCCACACTGCGATCAGGTCCTGATTCCCAGCAAACACTGCTCATGTGAAACCAACCAGGATCCCATTCCTGGTTCAGCTGTGGGAATGCCCTCAGTCTCCAGACTGTTTCTCCATAGGGTGAGGACTGGGAGAGGTCAGAGGCACAATGCTGACAATAAAAAGACACAAAATCTTTGGGAGAAGAGGATGGTTATTTGGGGAAACACAGGCGAGTAGGAAGCTGCTCTCTACCTGCACTCTTGTCTTCCTCTCTTCCTAGAGAAGAGAGCCCAGGGAACACAGAGCTAAGGGAGGGTCCCACATCCGGACCCCCGTGTCCCTCCCGCTGCCCCCTAAGCCTGGCACCCGCTCTCCAGCTCTGACTTCCTCCCCTTCATCTCCCAGGTCCTGGCCCCGTGGGTGAAGCATTTCATCATCACTCACGACTTGAAATCCGGGATCTACAACTCGCCCTACATCATCCCGGGGTAGGTGACAGTGGCCGAGGCAGGGCTGGCTGGCGCTGGTGACATTCCTCTGTCAGTGTCCCCGAAGCCCTGGCTGGGACACGGCTCCTGCTCGTGTCTGCCAGGCCTGGCTTCATCCCTGGTGCTTTTCTTGGCTGCGTGGAAGGAGAGCAGAAGGATGTGGGCAGCAAAGTGCGGGAGCTCCTGGTCGGCACAGAGAGCACCCTGCACCACGGGGCTTCCATGTCCTGTCCTTTTCCGAGGATCAAATCCCACCAAAGCAAACTCAGCCCTGGCCAAGTCCCCAAACAGCCAAACACTGACAGTGGAGTGGATATTTTGGGGGAGATCTTCTGTTTTCACATTTATAGCCATTGTTATTATCAACAGCGTGGACCAAACTGTGGTGCAGCAGCTCAGGGTGGGGAAAGGCACTGCTGATCCATGCTCCCATAAAAACAGGGCAGGAATTCTTTTTACTTCAACAAAACCTCCCTGGGAAAGCTCAGCCTTCCCCTCACTGTCCCCTGAGCTGCTGGTGAGCCTGGGGGCATCCTGCTGGGTTTATCCTAGAATCATGGAATATCCTGAGCTGGAAGGGACCACAGGGATCGAGTCCAACTCCTGGCCCTGCCCAGGGAGCTACACTGTGGGATAAATAAATCCATCTGCTGTTCATCCCAGCTCTGCTTCCTCCCGAGGGCCTGCAGCGACCCTGCTCTGGCAATGGAGAGGGGTCTTTAAGCTGGAATTTGAATGCTGCATCTCTGGCACTTCCTATTGTCCTAATATTTCGGGCTTAGGCAGTAAGCCAGGATGTAAACAGGAGCTTTGCAGGCTCACAGCCCCTATTCTGAGTGATTCCCGATCACAGTCCCAGCCACAGATGAATTCCTCTGCCTGTGCTTGTTTTAGCTCGAGCTGTCAGAGCTGGGCACCAGGCTGATCCCAAAGGAAGAGCTGGATCCAGTGTTCACGTGGAGGACACCCCTTCCCTGCTGGACAGCTCAGCCCTGGAGGGTCCCTCCTTTTGCTTTTGTGCTTCCCAAAGATCAAGCAAGGTTTTGGAAGGGTCCAGCCAGTCCAGACCCCTCCAGGCCCCCCTCAGTCTTAACCTGCCTCTTGTCCTCTGTTAATCCACAGGAGTCTGGGGCAGCAGCAGCACCAATCTGTTCTGTGTTCCACTCCAGAGCCATCCCATTCCTTCCAGCTCTTCCTGAGCCAGGCAGGAGCAGACCTGTTTGATAAGGATGGAATGATCTGTCTGCTTTGCCCAGACAAGGAAGGGCTGACAGGATTTAATGAGCGGCTTGCTCACGAGCAGACGTGCAGGCACCGCTCTCCGCCTGCTCCGTGTGGGAGTTTCTCCCACAGGGATATTTTGCAGGCTCAGGGTGTAGCAGGATCCAACACCACACTCACACAGTGCCCCTCCATGTGGTGGCCCCCAGGGGACAGCTGGGGACAAGTCACCACCGTGTGTCTCCTTTGGCTCTCGGTGCAGGAGCGAGTTCACGGTCCTGGGAGGGATTTACCAGCACGGCAACTGGAGCGAGGACAACAGTGCCAAGGATCACAAATCCATCTGGGACAGATGCTGCCAGCTGCTCCCGGCTCTCCAGGTGGGTGTCCTGACTGCCAGCATGGGCACGGGCAGCTGAGAGGCTCGGGATGTGGGAATGGGCGCTGGGACAAACCACAGGACCTTGATGTTTCCATGAGTCGGGATTCCCGTGTGTCCATCACAGACACCCGGGGCTCTTCCACCTGGCTGGGGCTGGCACTGAGACAAGGTTTGTAGGGATAATAATTACTCATGTAGCTGCTGAAAAGTAGAACCAGAGCTTTGGGAGGTTCCAGCCCTTTGGTTGTGGTGTCCCCACACCTCTAGAGAAGGGCTTTGTGGGTGGACTGGTTTGTGTCCACTCCCAGTGCTGCTGTTATTCCCTGGATTAGCAGGAAAGGCGGCGTGGCGCTTGGGCACAGGGATTTGCCTCAGCACTGCGATCCCAAATTGTTCTGCCTGGAGCTGCTGCAGGATGGGGAACCCCGTGTCCCCACTCATCTCAGGTCTCACCTGGGGTTTGGCTGGTGGGATTCCAAGGAATGCTGTGCAGTGCTGATGTGCTTTTGCTTCCAGAAAGCAAAGATCGTCGGGGAGTGGAGCGGTCTGAGACCAGCACGGGCCTCGATCCGCCTGGAGCGGGAGAGCATCCGCCTCGGGAATCTCCAGGCAGAGGTACCTGCACAGCCCCGGGGGCTGAGTGTAATTAATGACTGTGTTAACTGTGCCCGGGGCAGTGATAAAGCCTTCACTGTCCCGTGATCGTCCCTCGCTCCATCCCTCCACCAACAGCGAGGGAATCTTTGAGCCCAGGGATAAATGTCAGAGATTCTGAAACCAATTATTGATGTGGCTGCCCCATCCCTGGAAGCACTCAGGGATCGGTGGGACAGCAACCTGGGCTAGCAGGAGATGTCCTTGCCCACGGCAGGGGGTGGGACAAGATGGGCTTTGAGGTTCCCCCCAACCCATCCTGGGATTCTGTGGTTCTCCCCCAGGTGATTCACAACTACGGCCACGGCGGGTTCGGGATCACCATCCACTGGGGCTGTGCCATGGCCGCAGCGCGGCTCTTTGGGAGCATCCTGCAGGAGAAGAAGCAGCTGGCCAGCCCCCCAGGGCCCCGCTTGTAAGCACCTGCTCCCCTGGAATGTGTGACAAGAGTAGCTCAGGAATCACAGCAGAATGATGGGAACAACACAGGGATACACACGTGGGCTGCTCGACCCTGCTCCAGCTCCGGCTCACAGCGTCGCATTTCCAGGTCGCTGCCATTTTCCAGATGGCTCCGCTCTCTCCATAGCCTGCCTGGATGAAGGGCTGTCAAATATGGACTAATTATCCATGGCAAAGTGCACCAAGCGCTGTCTGGGGTCAGGCTGCAAAGGGCAGGCAGGGTTCAGCTGAACCCTGGACACTCCTGCAGTTCATCTGCACCATTCAGACGGGATCTGAAACGGAGCTGGGGACGCCTGAGGTCTCTGCTGGCTGCTCCAACACCCAGTGTGTAATTAGATTTACAGGCTTCCCCCCAGGAGGCAAAAGCTCCTTAGTAGGAAGAAGCTCTGAGGCTCCCAGGGAAGTAACAGCAGCGCTGGAAGCACGTGCCTGGGTTACACCAGTTTTCCTCACATTCCTGCCAGGACACAGCTCGGGCCGCAGCACCTGGTTAGTGTAGCTGGCCCCAGACAGCAGCACTTGCCTAAAATGGCCTTTCCAAACAATGTTTTTAGCAACAAAAGCAACTTGTTCCAGCCCCGTGGACTTGCCAGACTCTATATATAGCGGAGAGCATAAGAAAACAGGTCTTCTTGTCCCTAAAACTCCCACGGGCCCCTCAGCTTCCCATTTCTCCCAGCTGTGGGACACAGCTCAGAGAGAGGGGCCGGCTGGGGAAGGGTTGTGCATCCCAGAGGAGGAGCAGGGCTTTTTGGGGTGTTCAGGGATGCTGTTGGGGACCCAACACGTTGTTCTGAAGATGCAGCCTGGCTGATTTTCCCATGCCATGTGCCTTTCCTGCTCTACAAACCATCCCAGACAGGGACGGTCAGGAAGCCTCAAATCCAAAGGCTGTTCCGAGCCCAGCACAGTGCCTGGCTGACTCTCCTGTGTGGATAAGCCAAGTGTTCCTTACTCATCCGTGATGCAGCTCCTCTCTCCCGATGACTCCATGTGCCAGGAATAGCTCGGCAGCCTGGGCCGTGCTGCGGCCGCACCTCGGGAGTGGGGGATGCCCGAGTGAATCTCTGTGCTGTGCTTGGGGAAATTGGGAGCTGGACAGGGGAAATCGGGAGCCACTGCCATGCCCAGGCTGTCCAAAGAATTCCCAACATCCCTGGTAGCTCACCTGAGATGTTGCAGTCAGTGGGTAAGATCAGGAAAAGGGTAGGAAAAGGAAAACAAGGGCTGGAGAAAATTCCCCACTGATTAATGCTGAATCTGTGATCCCACCTCAGGAGAAGCCATTCAGGGGAACTGGATCCCCTTGGTTTCACTTGTTCCAAATAGGAGACATTCCAGAGCACGTTCTCTGCTGTAAATCCACCCCACGCAGGTGATTTTGGGAAAATGCCGCTGGACAAACAGGGATGTAGGAAATCATTGCACTCCTGGCAACGAGCAGCTGATTGTTGTGATCTCAGAGCCTACAGGAGCCACTGCCCTGTGATCTCCCACGGCCTCTTGGCACACGGGAAGGAGCTGATCTGTAATTTTATTTGCAGGTTAATTCTGGTTGTTTTCTAAAGGCCGCAATTTAACCAATAAAGGGAACATTCAAATCTCTTGTGCTTAATGTTTTTTCCTCTTAGTGATGGCACGGGAAGGGCCTCAAATGCTGATTTCGTAGAAACCTCCCAGCAGATCATCATTCCGTGTCTCCACACACATTTTTCCTAAACATTTCATCCTGGAGGAGTAGGAGTCATCACCCCAGATTCTGATCAGGGAACCTGGAATATCATCGTGTGAAGGTCTGTGGTTGCTGACAATGCCCAGGGCATTAAGAACTCACAGAAATCACAGAATCATGGATTTGAGTGGGAAGGGACCTTAAAGCTCATCCAGTGCCACCCCCTGCCATGGGCAGGGACACCTTCCACTATCCCAGGGTGCTCCAAGCCCCATCCAACCTGGCCCTGGACTTTTCCAGGAATGGTGTAGCCACAGCAAACTCCCCACCGAGGGACTGAAGTTCACTCCTGAGGCCAGGGAAAGGTCAGGGAGTCAGGGAATGGGGTCTGGGCAATTCCTGCATGACCTTTGATGCACACAAAACATCACCTCCCGTGTCCAGTGTCAGCACATTTTAGGAACTCCCAGTTCTCCACAAGGATCTCCTGTGACCCAGAACAAAGCTGGAAGCACATCAAGTATCAGGGAAGTGAGCAAACAGCAGCTCACTGCAGGAGCATTTGGACAACACTCTCAGGCACAGGGTGGGATTGTTGGGGTGTCCGTGTAGGGCCAAGAGTTGGGCTGGATGATCCCTATGGGTCCCTTCCAGCTCAGGATATTCCATGATCCTGAGAATGAGCTTTAGAAATGCCTGAGGATGCCAAAAAGTAACCACAGAAGAAGGACTATTCCCCCCAGCATTGCTTCAGCCACACAAACCCTTCTAGCTCCCAAATATTTCCATTCCCAGGAACAAGGTTCTGCATCCCAGGCTGGGAGAAGGAAGCTGGATGCACTGTGGGATGAGAACACCCTGCATGAGCACGAGAAGGATTTGCAGCTCGTTAGTCATTTTGACTCATCCTTGAACCACCCCCTGCCTGTAAATTATTGGACATCAAAATAAGAATATCAGTGACAGGGCAGTGGAAAACAGGGTTGGGCACTTCATTATGGTTTAGAAGAATGATAGGGAAATGAAAGGTTTGTATTAAAATGTAAATTAGTAGAAGGAAGCCTCCCTGTCCAGACACATGTGGAGCCACCTGTTGCCAACACACCCAGGGAAGAGGCCAAACTGGCTGGGGTTTAGTGTCCAAATGGAATTAAATATGAAAATCAATTAAAGATTTAAGAGAATTTTAAAAATCATAGAATCCCAGAATGGTTTGGGTGGGAAGGGACCTTGAAGCTCATCCAGTTCCACCCCCTGTCATGGGCAGGGACACCTTCCACTATCCCAGGTTGCTCCAAGCCCTGTCCAACCTGGCCTGGAACACTTCCAGGCATGGAGCATCCACAATATTTAACTGTAGTGAGGTTACTTACAATGGGAACAGGAATCCTTTGACTTTTCTCTACATCTAAATTCACAAAACAGACAGAAAATGAGTCAGACCTGCAGAGTGCTGAGCCCAAACAGGATGTCAAACCTCTGAACAGCAAGACAAAAAAATTACAAAGTCATGACCCCTCCTAAACATCCCCCAGGAGAGCCAAAAATGTATTTCCTGAAAAAACTATTTATTTGTTTAACATAAAATATCTAATGTGGACTTCAACTCTCCGATGTCGCGTCAGGAACAGGAACCAGAGGAGTATTTTACAACAAGCTCGAGATACACCAAGTTTTTTCAACATTAAAATGTAAATCCAGCTTAGAAACTGTACATTCAGACATGGAAACATTCACTGCTCTCTCGGCAAGTATTTGGGAATAACAAATCATTCCATCCAAGCACGCAATTGGGGAATTACGTTCCCACGCCAGCTTGGCACGTTGACATCTTGGACACTTGGCAAATCTGAATCCCACAGTTCTGTTTGAATTCCAAAGGATCTCACTTCCCAGTTTGAAATTAAGCAGTTGCAGTAATTCCTTCACCAGTGAAAAACAGTGTGGAAAAGGATTCTTTGGAAGTTGATGTTGTGCCTAAACGGTGCTGCCCCAGTGACAAAACCTACGGGTGGTGATTTCTAACTGGTGTGTGTCAACCCCAGTGTTCCCAGTGAACAAGCTAAAATGGCCTTCTCTTATTAATTATATGCAAATTCCTGCAAATCCTGAATTCCAGCTCCGTTTCTCAGGTGCCCAACGGGCTCCTGCCGAATTCAGCCAGGTGGGATCAGCTGTGGTGGGCTCCTACCTCTCTCTTTCATTCAGCTGATCCAAAGCCCATGAATATCCACAGGGGATTTGCAGTGAGCTTTGGATCAAGCTTTAACAAAATCAAAGACCCAGCAGCACCAATCTTGGTATTTCTATCATTCAATAGATTTTTCAGTGCAGAATTCATAAAAAGTGAAAAGCCAAAATCGCCTTCCATTTTTTGGTTAACACTGTAAATGTCACAGGTGAAAACTGATCTATTCAACAGCATGGAAAATGTTGCATTCCCTATAAATCTTTACCTGGGAAGTGGCTTATCTGTAGGATCCAGGCGTGCACGTACAGATAAACTTCACCTAAAACTCTCTAAAGGCCGTTGAATGCAATTCTTTAAAACTGCTGAATATTCACCTAAAAAAAGTGAAGCGAGATGTGAACATTAACCCTGGGAAAGCAGAATTTTAACTCAAGGCATTGAGTAACAAACTGGGCGGTGGGGTGGGTTCCTTCAGGCCAGGCCTGTGCTGCACTTTGGATTCTCTGTCACCTCTACCCAGGCTCAATTCCAGAGTTTTGGGATGCAAACACAGCTCATGGCAAGCCCAGGGAAGGAGGGAGTGGAGCACCTGGGGGACTGGAATGGCCTCGAGGGCCTCCACCAGCAGGAGGAAGAGGATGGAATGTCAGAGCTGTCAGAGCTGTCACTGAGGGGTGAACAGCCTGACTGTGCAAAGGCAAACCCAGCTCCAGTAGATCCCAGCTCCAGGACATCCCAGCCCAGCAGGTTTTCCAGCTCAGTGGCACACATGGGATAATACCTGATTAAACCCATCCAGGATCTCCTTTCTCACTGCCGTGTCCCACATCCAGCACATCAGAGGCCAGTCCAAGGGAAAGCAGAGAGGTTCCCCATCCGCAGAAGTGTTCAAGTTCACGTTTGGATGGGGCTTGGAGCAAACTAATCTAGTGGAAAGTGTCCCTGCCCACGGCAAGGGGTGGGACTGGATGAGCTTTAAGGTCCCTCCCAACCCAAATCACTTTGGGATTCTGGTATTCCATGAAACAAGTCCCTCTGGCTCTGCTCCAGGCTGCCCCGGGCACACAGGGAGAATGACCCAACTCCAGCCTGGCAGAAGGAGGTGAACAAATGAGTTGTGGTTGCTGTCAGTGCCACAAGAGCCCTGTCTGTTTACTGGGATCAGCTGGAGCTTGAGCTTGCTGGAGAGTGAGGACCCAGGGACACGGGACACAAAGGGAACCAACCTAGCTGGAACGGAGGGAGGGTTCTGTGCCCTCACCCACAGCTGAGCCCGGGGATCCCAGGGATCCCTTGGGAGCTGAATTCATTTTCATCTTGCTGGGAAAAGCCAAGTTTGCCTGTTTCCACCAACCATTCCTGGAATCCTTCACTGAGTCACCATCCTCCAGTGGGACTGGATGGACACTCAGTGCCTTGGCAAACTGCTCTCAGCAGAACACTCCCCCCCTCACACAATATCAACAACCTCTCTGGCCTTTTCCATCAGCCTGAGTTTCCTGGCTTTCTTTAAGGAATTATCCACTCCTGTTTTCCCCTCAGTCTCCAAACGAGCAGCCTGGCACATGGTGGAGCACTGCAGAGAGCTGTGACCCTCAGTGACAGCCGAGCCCCACAGTGCTCACTTGTACTGCACCAAGCACGGACTTGGAGACCTATTCCTGACCCCAGGAACGGGACCTGCTTCCCAGGACACTGAAAATATTCAACTGTAAAAATGTGTTGCACATTTACCTGTGTCCAGGTGAGACACCTGCTCGGGCAGACCACAAACCCCCACAGCCTCACCAAGTCCATCTCACCCACAATTGGTTGTGTGTCCCAAGGTCTGGAATCCTGAAAATACACTGAGACCTGGATGAGGCACGTCTCAGATCCTTACACATTCCCACAGCCTCTTCCACTTGCCTTGTGCCCAGGGACAGGTTTATGACAAACCAGACAAGCTTGTCCTCACCTGAGCTCCGTTACATTCCCTGACAAGAGCGGGATCATCCCTTGAGAAGCCACACCTGAAGCAGGGATGTTCCTCATCCAAGGTCACTGCAGATGGGCTCTTCCCATGGTTTTGTTCATTTATTCCAGCTACATTCCTTTGTCACCAATGTACAATCAGCAGGAAAAGTCCTGCCTGGCTGTCAGGGAGCGGCTCCATCCCAAACGCAGCGCTTCCGACTCCAGCTGGGGCCACCCCACCGTGAGGATGTGCCCAGGTAACAGAGCAGGGACACACCTGGATCCATGCAGAGAACCACAGGAGTGAGAACCTCCCCACTCCAACAACAGGCAGAGAGCTCAAGGGCCCTGGCGATGCCAGAGAAGTCCAGTTCTGCTCCAAACCACGAGGATTTATATATTGGACTTGACGAGCTTGGAGGTCTTTTCCAACCTTAATGACTCTGTGATTTACATTTCTGCTACAAGGTCCTGGCTCTGCAGCAAACACCACCCTCCCTGCTGCAACTACCCACCTGGGATGGGAGAAACAGGCAGGAATTACTTTCCAAGCAATCCACTCCTATTAATTCTCCAGGAACAGAACCCAGCTGGAAAGCCCGGGTTGGTTTGCCAGAACCACATTTTGGTGGTGGTTTTGATGGCTAAAAGTGCAAGGCAGGCATTCAATCCATAGTGTAGGGTATGGAATCCACCCTGTGCCAGGCCAGGGCCACACTAAACATGAACCTCTTGGTTTTAGGCATCAAGAGCTCAATGTTTTAATGACAGCTTATGCTGAGCTGCAGTCACTTGGCATTTGCTTGGCACGGGACATTTTAAGCGGAAGAGCTGACCATGCAAGCACGACAGACTGAAGAGAAATCCCTCCTGCTAAACTTCCAAGGATATCTGGATCAAAGGCCTCTCCATCCAAAAAGTTTTTATGAGTATGAGCAAAGAGCAGCAGAAACACAACTGGCTGAGGTTCAACCCCAAACTCCTGCAGTTTGACACGTGACGTTGGCAGTGATGGTGGTCAGCTTTCCATGCTTCAGGCTCGGAGGTTTTGTGAGACATCTTGCTCCTATCCTTCATTCTTCCAGCAGGTTTCCACATCCCCTCATTCCTGTGATTCCCCTGGGGAATGAGATCCTCTGCCCACCATCTCCTGGCCCCATTCCTTGTGGCTGGACTCCTGGAGGCCACGGCCCTTGGTCTCGATGGGCAGGAAGCAGGAGGCCAGGGCAGCCAGCAGGCAGCAGCCGCTGTAAACCACCAGAGTCAGATAGACTGAGGATTCCAACATCACCTGCAGGAAAAAGGCAGGGAATGCAAAACAGCACCTCAGCATGGAAATGCAGACACTGATGGAGCAAGAGAAATTTTAACTGTAGTACTGGGGAAAATGTTTAACTTGAAGCTTCTGGAAAGGAGGAAGAAGGACATTTTATAGATAGTGCCAGGACAAGGAACAGTGGTTTTAAACTCTCAGAGGGCAGGATTAGACTGGATTTTAGGAAGGAATTCTTCCCTATGAGGGTGGGAGGTCCTGGCACAGGTTGCCCAGAGAAGCTGTGGCTGCCCCATCCCTGGAAGTGTCCAAGGCCAGTTTGGATGGGGCTTGGAGCAACCTGAAATAGTGGAAGAAAAGCAGGTTCTCCATCACCTTCATAGAATCATGGAATTGTGAAAGCTGGAAAAGACCTCCAAGATCATCAAGTCCAAGCTTCCTGTGCCTCCAGTCTCAGAGGAGAAGGGATTTACCTGTGCAATGAACGGGGTTATGAGGGCTCCCACTCTGGCCATTCCACTGCATGTTCCCAGGCCCAAAGCACGTGTAGCTGTGGGATAAACCTGTGGAGAAAGCATCATCCCATCAATCCTACTGGGAAGTTCTCCTCCTTCCACTCCTAATGGGAATTAGAAAGTGGTGCCACAGCATATTCTGTTCAACAGTGACAATGGGATCAGCTCCAGCCTGGGGTGAGGTTCATTGGGAATGGGTCATCAAAATGAATGTCCCACCCTGTTCTCACTCCCCTTAAATATACCCATCACCACAACATCCCCCTTACCTCGGGAGTGTAAACATAGGCAGCCTGAAATCCTCCTGAAATAAAAGCTCTTGCAATGAAGAGCAGCACAGTAAGAACATTTCTGTGAGAAGAAAGAGGAGAGCAGAGTTTGGGAACGTTCAGTACAAGCTGCTGGGTTCACTTGGAATTTCACTTTTACTTCCCTCCCAAACTCTGGTGAGAAAACCCAACCCCAGCCTTAAATCTTCCTCCAGCTGAGCACGACCATCCCACGGCTTTTCAAACCACCACTCCCAGTTCTCCCAACCACAAACAAGAGAGAACATGGATAAATCCTTTACTCCAGTTGTTCCCTGTGCAGGACTCACCTTCCAACGCAGAGAAAGAGCAGGAGGCTGCAAAAGGAGAAGACAAGGAAGGACAGGGCCATGGTTTTCTTGCGGCCGATGCGGTCGATGATCCACAGGGTCACCAACACACCTGTGGGAAGAGAGCAGGAGACCCTTGGGAATCGAGCAGAGAGGGGCTGCAGCAGATTTAACACAGCCTGGGTGGTTTAGATTGGAAATTTTGGTCTCTCTTTCCAACCCTTTGCTGGCCCCAGGCAGGGCTGTAGGAGGGATTGCACTGGTGTCGTGTGAAACAGGAATTCCGTGTCCCAGCTGCTGAGTCCCGCTCCATGCTCCCAGATCCACAAATCCACACTCCCACCCAGGGATTGCCAACGTGGATGCCTAAAACACCTGCTTATGGCTCACTGGAAGAACTTGAGTTCAACTTCTGGCCATTATTCCCTGCTGGATTGAAGGGCTCTTTAGAAGATGGTATTTTGTTTCTATTCTGCTATTTAGATGTTGCCACTGAATTATTTCTCAGCTGCTTTTTGGTAGGAAATAGATCAAGCTCAGTAAATCTCACACTGTTAAGTCTTCCCTCCAATACAATTTTCCCAGATCCTTTTGAAGGCTGAAGCACAGCAGGAGTGGGGATTATTCCAGCATCAGTGTCACATCCAGAGGTATCCTGTCAGTATTTCTCACTCCCCCCTCAGTGTGTGTGTGAGGATCAAACCAGACCTTTCAGCCCAGCACCACTCCAAGGTATGCACTCCTTTTTCTGGGAATCCTTCCCAAAATGCCTGTTTGGCAGCAGACTCCTCTTAGGAATGACTGTGCATATTTATCAGTCATCCTTGCGAATTATCATTAATTAACTGGCTTCTGCCTGAGCTTTTAGCCCTGGAATTATGATCCAGAAGAGTGAAAATCACCTGATCCCTGTCTGTGGTGGTGTTTCAACCAGATTAACGCTGGGAGATCACCTCCATCTGAGGGCTCAATGGCTGTTTCACACCACTTTGCTTGTCCTGTGCCAGAGCAGCCACTGAAATTCACTGGAACTGCCCGAAAATCACAGGATCAGGACCGAGGCCGGACACAGAGATTTAGGGAGCAAGTTCTCCATGGATTCACTGCACCCATCATCCTTCGGAGATACTTCTGGAAAGTCATTAATGGATAGAAATTCCAGCGTTTCTGCCCCTTGGATTTAGTTGGTTTTCCTCTTCCTGGAGAGGAACCCACAGCCAGAGGGGCCATTCCAGAGCAATGACTGATTTTTTCTGGAGTGATCCCAGGGCAGGGAGGATCCACAGCCACAGCAAGGAGCTCTGAGTGCTGTGGGAAGCATCAGGACAGACATCCCAGCTCCACTGCTGCTGCCAGAGCCCATTCCCACACCCTGAGCCACTCCAAGGAAAAACTGGTGCTTCTCCTTGCTCCTTACCAGGGAATTCTGACAGGGTTGTCCAGAGCAGGTCGGTGTAATCTTCCTCTGTCAGGTACTCACAGGTCAGGCTGCACTTGGCTTTAACTTCCTGCCTTCTGCTGGATACTGGAGGGGAAAAAAGCAGAAATATTTAATGTATTTTAGGAAAACTCGTCCCTGTTTACCTTCCTGCTGTGTCTCTATCACTCTTACTGCTGAAATTTAGGAAGGGATGCACTGGAAGGACTGGCATGGATTCACTGCACCCACCAGCCTTTAAAATACTTCTGGAAAGTCGTTTAGGTGTAGAAATTCAAGTGATTCTGCCCCTTTGATTTAATTGTTATTCCTCTTCTGAATGCCTGATGTGCTGCTGGGATGGAATTCAGAGTCAGAGGGGCATTGGAGAGCAAAGCTTGGTGATTTTACCTGGAAACGCTGAACATTTATAACGTTTTCTGTGACAGGATGTCTCAGCTCAGTGAAAATTCCACCTCCTTATCAGCTGTACAGTCTGAATTATTTGCCAGTCCAGGGCTCAGGACAGAATTAACTCCAATAATTCAGTTTCTCCCGACACAAATTGGGATGCCAA
The DNA here is from genome assembly GCA_013397865.1 of Struthidea cinerea. Classification (NCBI taxonomy): domain Eukaryota; kingdom Metazoa; phylum Chordata; class Aves; order Passeriformes; family Corcoracidae; genus Struthidea; species Struthidea cinerea. The sequence goes on along the minus strand of VZTI01000402.1, from coordinate 501,291 downwards.
CACTTCCCACACTCTGAGAATACTGAATTACCCCATGTCCTTATAAAAACAAGGGGTTTTAAGGGCTGCATCCTCCCCTGGGGAGGCAAACCTGAGTCAGAGCTCTCAGAGCTCATCACTGCTGTTCAACCCTGGCATCGGGGGCTGCTCCAACACTCCCCATCCTCCTTTTATAACTTCCCAACTTTCAGGCAGTTTTCCCTAATTACAAGTGCTCTGAACGCAATCATTCCTCCCCTGGGGAATCAAACTGTTCAAGCCTCTTCCTAACTCAGTCAAAGCGCCTTTTCCCCTCACCCCAAAAAAATTCTGCAACACAAAGGACGTTGATTTCCCACCACTATCCTTTTTCTCAGCAGGTTTTCCCATCTTGAGAACCCAGGAGCTCCACAGCAGCACTTTTTCTCTCTCAGAACTAATTAGGCCTATCAAATCTGCAAATTTATATTTATTCCATCACTTTTTTTTTAATCAAGAAGAAGAACAGATAACAGTCCTGCCTTGAAGGTTGTCTTGCTGTTTTACATTTTGGGCTCAAAACCATTGCAGGACCTCTCTGCACTGGGCAGAGATGAGGAAACATTTAAAATGAACTTAAAACTCAGCCACATTCCTTTTTCAATCCACCAGCAGAAGGTGATTTGATAAAAGATATTATACCAGCAGTTTTAACAGGACATATGTAGAAAGAAAAGATGGAGCAATACTCACTGCTGCAAACATCTCCTGCTTGGAAGAGCTCTGTAGTTAATAAAACTAACCCATAATATGAAAAAGCATTGGAAAACCTGCAAGGAAGCAAACGAGAGAGGAAATTTCAGCTGGTCCAACTTAAAAGAAACACCACGAATCAAAAGTCCTACCTCAAAGCTATTTCAGCCATCAGAAAATGAAAGGGCAGTTTGGGAATGATTGGGTGGTTGAATAAATTACAAATCAATACAGGTTGGGGTTTTTTTTGTTTGGTTGGGTTTTTTCTGAGGAAGTTGCCGTATTTGAGTAAAATCCCTTCAATAAACCCCATTTAGAGCTGTGCTGGCACAGAACCTTTAGGTTTTCCCTTACCAAATGAACCAGAGCAACAACGTGGTCCAGCGGAAATGGGGGGTGAAAAGGTCCCTCATTTTGCCTCGGTCCTCCTGTTGGGAACAAGCAGAGGTTGGATGATGAGGGACAGCTAAAGTGTCAAATTCCATCTTGTCTCACGAGTTCAGACCCGGGAATTCTGACCTGAGCTCTTCAGCAACCTCAGGGTTTGGTTTCCTTTAATAACAGTGAGGTTAAATAATATTAATGCCCATTTTAAAGCTGCTTTTTACTTCCAAATGAGAAATTCCCTCTTCCTCAGTGGGAAAGAGGCCTAAATGATCAAACTTCATTTTTTTAATGCCTAGCTGAGACATTAAAATTGAACAGAACATTGATTATTTGCTTACAAACACCCCCAGTTTCATTGTCCCTGTGACCTGCACGTACCTGCCTGGAAATCACCAGTTTTCCCAAGGGCATTGGAGCTCCATTTTCCGTGGCTATCCTCTTCAAAGTGGCCAGAGCTTTCTCCTGGTTCCCAGATAACACATCGTACCTGGCGCTTTCTGGCAGCCACTAAAGGAGCAAAGCAGGTCACACACACAGGAGGGCGTCACAACCAGCAATGGGATTTTCCTTGGGGGAATCCCAGCAGATTCCCACATAACGAAAGGATTACAGGACTAAGCTCGAAGAATTCCAAGAATTATCTCATCAGGCTCTAAAAACTGCAACCCCCCCACTTTCCCCATGACCTCAGAACTCTTTCCCTTCCACTCCTCTGGGTTTATCCTTGAGAAACGTTGGGAATTTCTGCAGGTTTTTGACATTATCCCTTCCCTGTAGGAATGGCAAAGCATCCAGGGCGGATAACGAGGTTTTGACATTCCAAAATTTATGGGTTTAAGCTCCTTTTAATTTAGAACAAGCTTGTGAGCACCTGGATAACTGGAGGTATTCCTGAAAAATTAAGGGAAATTACAGGTGCTAAACCACCTGCCAAGGACATTTATCTGCGAGGAGACTGAGTGATTGGCAAATATATCACCTAACAAACAATAAAATACAAAATCTATCACTGAAGCTCAGGTTTAACTTATTCTGGAACCTGACCTGCACTCTGCAGATTCTGTCCCTGATCTGGGAGGATTTTTAAGTGGAAATTGATTCTAAAAGTGACAAAATCGAAAGAGCATTTAGGGAAATCGCAACAGCTTTTGATAAAATGTTGATTGCACTGAGCTTAGCTGAAACAAAGTCATTAAATTGGAGAGGGTTCCAGGCCTGATTTCACAAAATTCCAGCCCACCATTGTCCTCCAGCAGTTACAGTCACATCAACACAGCTCTCCCTGGAATGTTTTTCCCAGCACCCTGTTGAAACTGCATTTTTTTTGGTCATTATTTCAGTTATTTCACAGAAGACACCCCCAGAGAGCTCAAAACTGTCCTGATTTCCTTCAGCTGGGTCATAGAATGGGGCAGAGGAGTGGGAATCGCAGGAATTCATATGAATCCTTGAGGAATACCTACAAAACACAGGCCAGCAAAGAGCAGGAGTGGGAGGGCAGAGAGGATGAGGAGCCAGCGCCAGCCGAGCGTGGGCATCACCACCACTGCCAGGAGCACTTCAAACACAGTCCCAAGGGCCCAGAACACCTGGAAGAGGGAAAACCAACAGCAAAATGAGGATTGGAGTACTCCCAAGGCCTCCTCTTTGGAGCATTCCAGGCTGTGCTCAGCAGGGATGGCGGGAGAGAGAAATTCCAGGGGTGTGAATTCTGCCTTAAAATATTCCAAGGACAACACTCTGCCCTGTGTGACTTTGAGACATTTGGATGAAGGTGTGGAGATGAATTTAGCCCTGAATTTGTGGAGCTGTCAGCTCTCCAAATCCATCCCTGAGATGAGTTTCTCCACAAAATCATGGATACCCAATTCCTGCCTTGGGCTCGCTCTGCAGCCCTGGGTACAAACTAATCTGGAAAAAGGCAAATTCAGCACAAAGAGTGGAGTGTGACAGGAAAACTTTCTGCTGCTTTTGGAACTGGGCTGCTCCCAGAGCTCAGGATTGACTCAGCTCCACACCAAGGGGGACAGTCAAGGTCTGGCTGCAGCTCTGAGGGGATTTCCAGGCAGGAGGATGGAAGGGATGTGACCAACAGCAGGATTTGTCCCTCGAGGATCAGAACGCACCTACTCACCTCGATTAATAAAATGCATTTTGCTCTGGCTTTCATTGGAAGGAATTCAGCATATAAAGTTACCCTAAAAGAGGGAACAGAGAGGAAAAAGTCAGGTTAGCACAGAGAGGGAAATGTCACAACAGGCAGAGGTTCAAACATCCCCTTTGCCTTTCAGATAAAACTGCCAAACCCAGAGCAGTAACTCAACGCTCTCCCTATCCCCAGAGCCAGCCAGGCTGTGACACTGGGTCACACTCCCCTTCCACCCCAGAACAAACCCTTCAACATTGCAGAGAGGACACAATTTGCTCTTTTTGTGTGGTTTTGTGACCCCACAGTTGTCAGTTAAATGCAGATCTTGATGCTCGTGTTCTCATAGCCCTGCTCTGAGCCAGAGCACCATTTAAAATACCATTTTATCTGCTATTTTCAGTGTGGACCATCAGAATTCAACACAAACTCTTGCTGGATAAAGAATTTCTTCAGGGCTTTACAACTGGCTCAGAGAATCCCCATCAGTCACCTGTGTCAGGGTTCAATTCTCCAAGAGGGGAACACTTTCACGTCACTGGTATAAAATAATTTGCATTCTTTTATCGTTGGATTCAAAGAGCAACCACTGAGGCTTTTTTTCATGCCTGTGCCAAGGAGTGATGGCACAGCTTCTCCAGGAGGAATTCCTGAGGGGGAATTCAGGCAGCAGCCAGTCCAGGCTCTGTCATCTCCTTCAAACTGGTAAGGCTTGGCTTTGCTCTGTTGGCATTCCATTGACTCAGCCTGTTCCTGCCCCCAAACTCCTCAGGCTTCCTTTGAGGTTTGGGACAAAATTCCTACTAACTTAAAGAGTGGATTGATCTCTGAGGAGCTGCCCAGGACTCAGTTCATGGAAAGTATAAAGTTTCACACAATATCTCATTCAAGCAGCGATTTAGAGAACTCAAATCACATCTTGAAGTGTAGCTCAGGTCCCTCTGTAGTGCAGAGAAAACAGGAGCTGGTGAATGACCCCAATGAAAGAAGGACATGGAATTGTTGGAGCCAATCCAGAGGAGGGAATGACACTCATTCCATGGAGATCCAGGCACTCACCTCCAAAATCACACAGCCTGCTTAAGGACATTAGAAAGGAGCTACTTTTCCTGCTTCATCCATGTTTACCCCTCTGTCAAATAAATCCTTGTTATAGTCAGAACAGGAGACAGACTCGGGGAGGATGGGATCCACTTGGAGATCTGTAACTGGCTCTGTTTTTTCCCTCATGAAGACACAGAACCTCAGTGAGCCAAGTCAAGTGGCCCTGGCTGGGATGTACCTGCAGCTCTGGATTTTTCACCCGGGAGTGGCAATGGAAAAGCCACTGACTTGCCTTGGGAAGGAATCTGTGAGCCATCAATTCAAGTCAAGCTCCAAAATAGCACCTCCAGAAGGCAAAATATCAATTATTGATAAGGACAAAAGACTACCCAGAGAGAGAATGGCTGTACCCTTCCCTTTACATTTCTAATTAAAAGCCTAGGGCAGGGTTATTTATTGCAGGTGGAAAATTTATGGATCCCTCTCTTCAGTGAAAGGAACCACACAGGGATAGAGAAATATCCTGACACTGCCTTTTCCTTCTGAGCCATCCCAGCATCTCCAGCGCTCCAGGTTTGGGCTGTGTGGGGTTGGAATTCCAGCTCAGGGTGAGATGGGGAAGTTCAGGCTCTGACTGAACAATAATCTGAGGTTTTACAAGCAGAGTCTATCCTGACACTGCCTTTTCCTTCTGAGCCATCCCAGCATCTCCAGCGCTCCAGGTTTGGGCTGTGTGGGGTTGGAATTCCAGCTCAGGGTGAGATGGGGAAGTTCAGGCTCTGACTGAACAATAATCTGAGGTTTTACAAGCAGAGTCTATCCTGACACTGCCTTTTCCTTCTGAGCCATCCCAGCATCTCCAGCGCTCCAGGTTTGGGCTGTGTGGGGTTGGAATTCCAGCTCAGGGTGAGATGGGGAAGTTCAGGCTCTGACTGAACAATAATCTGGGGTTTTACAACCAGAGTCAGGGCTCAGCTCTGCCTCTAAATGTTGGTGTTTAGGTCATGATCTGCCTTGCAACAAGGCCAAGGTTTGGGGTGGCTGAACAGAAACAAGACTTCAATTTGACATGAGAATTTTATAAGAAAGGAACAGAAATGAGGAAGTTTGGATTTGTGAATATTTACTTACGACTGAGGCACTCCTCCAATCCCAAAGCCCACCAGGCCCCTCAGCACCAGGATCCAGCTGTAAATGGGAGCAAATCCACTGAGGATTCCGTAGTAGAGTGTCCACAACACGCTGATCTTTAGGCCCTGTGTGCAGCAAGAGTTAAAAATCACTGTAACACAAATTAAAGTGTAAAACAGAGCTTCAAATGCCTTGTATTTCATAGGAGCTCAGTCCTGGATGTGCTTAATGCTGCTTTGGGCACGTGGACATTTGGGAACACGGAATCCTGGAATGGTTTGGGTTGGAAGGGACCCTAAAGCTCATCCCATTCCACCCCCTGCCATGGGCAGGGACACCTTCCACTATCCCAGGTTGCTCCAGCCTGGCCTTGGACACTTCCAGGGATGGGGCAGCCACAGCTTCTCTGGGCACCCTGTGCCAGTTGCACTGAAATGTCCACGCTGCAGAAATGTTGGGATATATCCCAGCAGGAGCTGCAGACTTACTGTTTTCCTCCCATACTGGTCTGAAATATTTCCCCAGAGCGTGGAGCTGGACATCATTCCCACGAACACCACCTGTGAAACAGCAGGAAAAAAATCTTTCCCTTAACAACAAGTGAAAATTCCAGTGTGACAGACACAGAACACAAACTTCCAGTGAAACCAGAACACTCCAGCCCAACACAGAGTGAGATGTGCAGGAGGTCAGAGAATGGTTTGGGTTGGAAGGGACCTTAAAGATCACCCAGTTCTCTCTGAGTTGGAGCAGGGAAGCCACAAGGGCCCTCCTCAAGTCAGCTTTGCATTAAAAGATCCATCAGTGACAACCCAGACAATCCCAGTTTGGGCTGGACTGGGCACACTGGTATTGTCCCATTGTGAGTCCAGCCCCGGAAGACACAGAGCTCTCCAGTTCCAAGGAAAATATTCCTGAATAAAAGCTGAGGAGCTGTTGGTTGAGATCTGCAGGACAGAGCTCTCCTCCAGCCCCCTACCACCATCCTCAGCAGCTCTCAGGTTTGAAGGGAGATAAAACTACACCTTAAAAGCTTAGAAAAATCTGAAGTGTGGAAGAAAATACCCTGAAGCCTCTTCAGAGGTGACATTCTCGTGCTGAGCTGCAAGAAGGACCCTCTGCATTCAGGGATGGGACATTCATGGGATTCAAGGGCACCATTTCAATCTGCTGAGCATTTTAACCATTTCACACAATCAAAAGGCATTGAAAACAAAGGAGAAGGAAATGCAGGGAATAAAGTCCCTGCATTACCAGTGGCCTATGCTGAGAGAAGGGTCCTAAATTTGTTTTCTTATCCCTAAAGGCATTGCAGGATTCCAAAATCACAGCACCATACTTGGAGGTGGTGTTATAAGATCTCTGCTTCCAGAGATCACTGGATAATCCCAGAATCATTTAGGCTGGAAAAGACCTCTGAGATCATTGAGTCCAACCTCAAAAATCAACTGTTTGTTCTCTCTCGGGGCTCTCAGTCTGTCAGAGAGCTGAAATGAGGGGAGAGAAAAAAATTTTCAAGCAAGGTAATAAAAATTTCCCATTTTTTTAAAAATTAATCAAATAGTTTGAATTTTAGGATGAATCTGAGTGAATTCAAAGATTCACTGGAAATTACATGAAACCTGGAGCCTGAAACTTGCAAATGAAGCATTTCACGACTTCAATCTTTTTTAAAGAACTCCTACAAATATTTTTTAAAACTCCTATAAACTTCCAAGCTGAAGGCAATTTGCAAGTGCCACAAAGAGACCGAATTTCGGGGGCTACAAAGCAAAATGTCTGGATAACAATGATGGAAAAAAGCTCAGGGAAGACAGGAGCTGTCAGGTATTTTTCCTACCGAGGTGAGCAATGCAACCTGCCAGCTGGGTAAGCGCCACTCACAGTGCAGCTGAGGAGCAAGGATACTTAAAATCATCATTTCCATGGCATCTGCCATCTGCAGGGGGAAGAGAAAGCAAAATCAACAACTGCCTGCAAATCAGGTGGATTCAGGAGTCCATAATAGGCCTTGGTGACATTTCGGTGCCATTCCCACCTCGTGGTTGAACAAAAGATTTAACATTTGACATTTAACCTCATTTCTGGTTGTCAGCACGTTTAGTAACTCTGGCAGAGAGGATCCAAAGAGCCAAATCCAAAGAGTTTGAGGAGGTTTGGCTGGTCAGTGACTCAGGTTCAGTCACTTCCACGGTGCAAATTCCATCTTTCAGCCCCTTCACACATGGATTCAGTCAGGACTGTTTAATACCTTGCAACTTATTCCCTTCAACACTCCTGGATTTGGATAGATCACCTGTAAACCAAATTCCACAGCTGATTTAGGATCTAAACCATGGCAGATTCCAGCCCGTTACATGGATAAAAGGCAGTAAATGCAGCTCCAGGTATCAGGATGCTAAAATACACCACAGGAGGTGGAAAACAGAGCTTCAGAAAGAGCAGAAAAATGGAAACCAAGACTTTTTTTTGGTGTTGGTATCAAGGTTAAAAGTGGAAGCGCCGGGTTGCTGTTTCTCTGAAACTGAGATTACAGCAATCCTGACTGATACAGACAACAGAGATTGCAGCTGGTGGGAGGAATGTGGCCAAATCACTGCAGGAAACCTCAGGTTCTGCAGGAGGAGCCTGGAACCTCTTTCATTTGAAACCAAATTTGAAGTGGAGAATCAAAATGGTTTTCCAAACCTTGGTTTATAAAACCTTCAGAGACAAAGAAATCCATCATTACCCCTCACAACAAGGCTGAGTCCTGCTGTTAAATTTGAGAATTTCCAGTAAAATCCCTGCTTTATTGTACATTTATCTGTTGGGAGACTCGCAGTCCCCATTATTTGAGATCCCTGGGATTCTCTGAGGGATGACCATGCAACAGATCCTGATCCCAGTTACTTGCCCATGCTAATCCAGTGATGACAGAGAGCTTCCACTGGAACTTCCCAAATCCAATGGCTTCCACCGCATCTTCCACCATGAAAGTATCTGGAAAGAAAACAATTCCAGTGGATTCCTTCCTTATGAAAGCCAGCCCTTGAGAGAGGATTTTTCTGGTTTAATTGCTAATTAATTGGTTAATCTGCTGAGATCTCAACTATCTAACAGAGCTACTTAGTTTTTATACAGGTCCTACTCAGGCAAATCTCTGTGTTCTTCCAAAGCCAAAATAATTCTAATTATTCCTAGTATATTTTAATCCCATGGAGGTAAATCAGCGTGGCACCCACAAATCCAGCCCATGTTCAGCCTCTTCCTCCTAGGAGTGACTCCTCCAGCCCCTGAAGTGGGGAGAAACAGCTCTGCCACAGCCCACAGCAGTGCTGGGAGCTGCAGGGAATATTTTAGTGCAACCTGTCATTATTTAAATCAAGAATTTCTCCAAATCACACAAATCTTAAACCCTGCTTCTGTTAAAAATGCTGCTGGTTGTTTCCCACCCACTGCCATGACCTCTTTAGTTTGTTCCAGCTGAAGGTGCTGAGATGTCTCAAATGCCTTTGCTCAAATGCCAAATGAAATGACCAAGAAAAGCACATTTTGATATTTGAGTGGTTTAAATCAATTTAAGTCTCACAGTTCTAACCCTCGCAGCAGTTTGAAAAGGACATTCCTCAGCAAAGCTTTGGCTCGGAGCTGTGAGATCCCCACAACAACACAAACCAGGAGGAAATCAAACCAAATCCAAGGGACAAAGCACAGCACAGAGGTTCATAAATAAGATTAATACCCAATTTTCACGCTGTGCTAAGACAAACCCAATATTTCTCATCTCTGCTAAAGCAGTGATGCCTCCAGGCAGGAAGCACAGGCTGGGATGGACATTTCTGCTGTCCTCTAGGAAAAGAGGAGACAGGAACTCTGCAGATTCATCTCAACCTTGAAGCAGAGCCAGGTGTAGCTGCTCCAGGAGCACCGAGCAGTTCCAGAGGGAACTAAGGCAAATTCCAGTGTGGAACAGGGGCTGGCAGCTGGATCCACAACTCCCTAACAGGAGTATCCAGCAGTGGGGACACAGAAAGGAACACAAGGAGCATCCCACAGGGAATGGGTTGATCAAATCCTGATTTTCAGGTGTAACGCAATTCCCCTGTGTTATTATTTTGATCTGGGGATCCTTAACTTCCCCAAACCCCCCGTACCCAGCCTGACTGGGATGAAGAGGCCACACCTTTCTCCACAGCCTACTCCTTGTAGGAAAACAAGAGAGCTTGCTCACCATCCGTGGGGTTGGCGAATTCTTTGGGCACTGCAGCTCCATCCCCCAGCTCCACGGGCTCCAGCTCTGTCCTCACCCCCTCGATCTGCACCTCGTGCTCTCCCGAAATTCCATCCTCGTCCGACCTCGAGCTCTCCCCGGTGCGGCGGAACTTCACCACCCTGAAACCACAGAGACTGGGATGGATCCTTCCAGGGGTCTTTTCCAGCTGGGAGCTCTGCTTGGTGAGCCTTGAAGCCCCGTTTAATCAAGCAGCATCCGGGTTTCTCCTCATTTCCCTGGCTCCGTTCTCCACAGGGAATGCTGGGATTTGTGTTTGGATTTGTGTTATCCTACCTCGGGATGGGATATAATCCTTGTCCTTGGACACGGAGGCTGTTATTGTGCTGTCCACAAAGTTATAAAACCACAGAGGTCATAAAAATATGATGAAATGATGCATATTTGATGAGATCCATGCTTTGTGTGCCTGGATTTAATTGGGAATTAGGCATTGCCACGTCATTGATTTTCGGGGGTTTTATCCCGGCAGGAAGAGCCCAAATTCCATTTTCTGAGTTGTTTTTGTGATTAAAAGCAAAACTCCTGAAATGCACCGGAACTGGAAATATTATTTAGTGAATTACAATTATTGAGCTCATTCAGGGAACGGATGGATTTTTTTTCCATCAGGATGCTGATCCTGTGACTCCGCCTTCATCCCAAACACAATTATTTAATAGCACGTAATTAATTAAATATCTGTATTTTAAGCCCAGAATTTGCTAAGTTGACACAGCTTTGATGTTTTGCTCAGAGTGATTTGCTCCCTTTCCACGGAGAAGGTTCTTTTCCCATCTAGGAAGTTTTCCGTGGCCAAAGATTGGGGAACAGATCCAGCAGATTTAATGGAACAGATCCCTCAAGCCTCCTTCACTCTGTCTGCAGCACAGTGTAACTTTTTCCCCTTGGAAAGGGACAATTCCCCGGATTTAAGCGAAATAGGTTTTTTTGGAAATAGATTAAATTATCACAGAATCACAGGGAGGGACCTTGAAGCTCATTCCAGCTTTGGAGGTGACGGATCCCACAAAATCTGAGAGTCACAAATCCAGGCAGGGATTGCCACGTTCCTCAGCACAGAAAAGAAAAATAGAGGTGTGAAATTTAGGATTATATGAAATAAAGTGACACAAACGAAGGAAAAACACTCCACAGGGATAATTTCTGTTCCACACTTGCCAAATTTTTCACATCTGGGACATCTCAGGGAGCTGCTGCATTTGTTTGCAAGATCTCACAGCACCAAAACACCTGCACTGGAAGGTCCTTTGGAACGTATTCCCAGGTTTTGTTCTTAAAAATGGGGGGAAAAGCTTAACAAAATTCTTTTCCCTGACAAGCTGAAGGCATCCTAAGGAAGGATTGGAAAAGAACTGGAGTTCATGTCCGTTTTCCCAACTTATCAGGAATGTTATGGGACAGGGAGCTCTGTCATTGACACGAGCTCATGAATATTTAACACCAACTTGAAACATTCATTCCCTGCCTTGCAGAGCCCAGGATTTATAAATAGGAATATGTTGCAAAACACCTGAGAACGGAGCATTAGGAAAAAAAATGGGGTTGGTTTTAAAGGAAGCGTTCGGCTTTGAGGGATAAGGAAGGAATTCCTGGGGTTAAAGGCACCAAAGATTTTATCAGGTTTGGGGTTGTTCGTTTTGGGGTTTTTTTTGCACGGATCCAGCACCCACATTCCTGGCAAAAATCAGCATTTTCCTTGGGCAGCAGCGTTTGCCTTTCCCAGAAACACCGGGAATGCCGATGGTCCCCCAACCCCACCTTGGCAGGGCAGGTTCTGCTCTGCAATTCCTCCCTGGCAGCGAGGAGGGTGGGGAGGAAGAGCCTCCCCAGCACAGCGTTATTGACAGGTAAACCCCCCCCTGGACAGGCAATCCCGACGTCTCCTCTCCCAAAATCTCCTGGCACTTCCACGCTTTTATCCCACCCCTGCTGATTTTTCCCCACCATCACATCCACGCCGAGAAAACCCCCCCGAAACGAGTGAATTTATGTAACAAACGGCTCCCGCATCCCTCGGGATGCCGGACCCGGGCAGCTCCACCGGGAAAATGGCCTGCTTCCCGGGGCCTAAGCCGCTTCCCGGCTGAATTCCCCGGACCCCGCCGGCATTCCCGCGGCCGGAGGGGCAGGAGCCCCCCCGGAGCTACTCACGGCAGCTGCTTCAGCTGGAACAAATCCTCCTCCATGGCCGGGCGGCGGCTGCGCTCATCGCTCCCGCATGGCGGGCTCGGGATGCGGGCTCGGGATGCGGGATGGAGCGGCGGGAGCCGGGGAGAGAGAGGCGGGAGCGGCGGGAGATGCTGGAGAGGCTGGAGAGGCTGGACAGCTCCGCAGGAACCGCCGGCCCGCGCGCACCCGCTCGGCTCGGCTCGGCTCGGCTGGGCTCAGCCTGGCACGGCACAGCTCGACCCGGCTCAGCACGGCTCGGCTCGGTGCAGCTCAGCTCGGCACGGCTGAGCTCAGCTCAGCTCGGCATGGTTTGGCTCAGCCGGGCTCGGCTCAGCACGGCTCGGTTCCGTTTGGCACAGCTCAGCTCAACTCGGCTTGGTTTAGCTCAGCTGGGCTGGGCTCAGCTGAGCTCAGCGCAGCGTGCTGCGATCAGCTCACCTGGACTGGCCGTGGCTGGGCCTGGCTTAGTTCAGCTCAGTGGGGTTTGGCCCGCTTGGGCTCTGTTTGGCCCGGCTGGGCTGGGTTTGGCCCGGCTGGGCTCACCTGGACTCTCCCCGGCCGGGCTCAGCCGAGCACAGCTCAGCTCAGCGGGTCTGTCTGAGCTCGGCTCGGCTGGGGCCGGC
>VZTI01000402.1:471397-484809 GCA_013397865.1 Struthidea cinerea | reverse complement strand
ATAGATGAATATAAATACAAATAGAAATAGAAATAGAAATGTGGGCTCCGAGCTGTAATTTTTCCCTAATTTCCTGCGGAATTCCAGCCCTCCTGGAGTGGTTTTTTTGATGTCTCTTGGTTCTGACTCCGTTTCCCAGGATGCCCATGAGCTCTTCCATGTCCTGACCTCTTCCCTGGAGGACGAGCGGGAACGGCAGCCCCGTGTGACCCATCTGTTCGATGTGCATTCCCTGGAGGTGATCCCATTTCTTTCCTCAGCAGAAACTCCTGGAATCTGCCCAGATTCCCAAGCAGAAAGTGTCTGTTTAGGATCTTTTTATTCTGTTCCCAAAGCTATTCTTTAATCCTTTGACAGGAACTCACCAATTGTTGGAATGAAGGCTTCTCTCAGCTTTTCCAAAGAAAAGATCTTTCAATNTAATCCACACTTCTGTGAGAAAAAATACAAGAATAATAAGGAATCATGGGAAATCAGAAGAAGATGCTGTATGCTGCCTGCTGTTTTGCTGCTGCTGCTGTTGCTGCTTGGCTCTATCATGTAACCCCCTTCGAACTCTGCCTTCAAGAAACTATGAGACTATGAAATAAAGAACTTTGCAGAACAGCAGCCTCCTCTGCTCTCTTCTACCCTGGTCCGAGAAGGAAGGGTATCCCGTCAAAAAATCAACAACCAATAAGTCAAATTTAAAGAATTCTCAGCTTTTCCAAAGAAAAGATCTTTCAATTTCCAGCGATCCTGCTTTCCTGAGGGTTTTTGCATCCTTAAATCCATGGAAAGTAGGGATTTGAATTAGCACTGAGCAGGAATCCCTCCAAGCAGTTACTCTGATCTGTAGTTCACACCTGAAAAAGGGTTGAAATCTGCAAAATGGGCATTTCTGGAAGAGCTTTATGGAGGTAAAATTTATCTTATCCTCCAGCTTGCTGCTAAACTTGATGCAGATGGAAAATACCTGGTTTTGCCTATAAAAATATTTTTAGGTCTAAAATATAGACCAAAAAAATTACAAAATCTCCTATTTTAGTGCTCTGAGGCAGAGGATTCTGCAGATTAATGATTCCTTTTATAAGCAATTGTCAATTATAAATTTGTTTTGTAAATAAACAAATTTGGGGTTTTTTGTTCTTCAAATAGAAAGAGCCACTGAGATTCCCACAATTTTTCTAAAGCCAGAAAAGCCCATTAGGGATGAAATAGGAACACATTTAACACTTCATGTATTAAATTTCTACATTTTTTCTATGTTGCTGAGGTAGGGTTAACGAAATGTTTTTATCTCCCTCTGCAGCAACCAGAAATAACCCAAAAGCAAATAAGCTGCAGGACGAGAGGTAGGATTTGATCCCTTCTGGATATTCTGAATATTCATAGTGTAGTTGTTTTGTTTATTAAGGGGGATAATATTAATTGATCTTTGTACTGAATTGAAATAGAAATCAAAAATGTAAACAACCCCCCCATTAATTATTCATCAGTGGGACAAAAAAAAAACGTCCTTTGGAGCCATTAATTTTGTTAAAAGTGTGGGATTGGAGTGCTGAAAGTGGGTGGATGGAAAACCCAAGGGCAATTCCAACTTTTGTGTTGCAGGATCTCTTCCCCCTGTGTCCAACCACTGGAAATCCCAGCACCCTTTCCATGGAAGGCTGACCAGCAACATGGTTTGCAAACACTGTGAGCACCAGGTATGAAAAGAGATCGTATTTGATCTGATTATGAATATCTGTGCAATGTGAGAAGGGACATCCAACCCTCAGAGTGCATCCTGGAACCACCATCCCCGATTTCTGATCGTGGATCAAGCTCCAGAGCTTTCAGCTCAAGGCTGCTCATTTTTCAGGTGTTTATTGTGGTGATGAACGAGGATTTATCCCTAAATAGACTGGAAAAAAAATTCATCTGATGCACTCTGTGGGGGTAACAGCTGTCTCACCAAACAGAATAATAGATGTTTTATTCTATGATTGAATTAACAGCTAATTAATTAATAATATGACCTGAAAATCCACTCACATGGGTGAGTTTACGACTCGCTGCTCATTCAGCACATTTTGCAAAGGCACTTTTAAGTCCAGCTTTCCCGAGTAAGGAGATGAAGATAACCTGGATAAAGGAAAAAAACACAGAAAAGAAACCCCATTTATAGACCAGACCATTTGTATTTTACTGCCCAAAACCTTGCAACCAAATTGGAGTGAGCAGGAAGAGGCCGAGCAGAACATCCCTGGTGTCCCCTGGCACTGTGCTTGGGAAACTGGGGGGGTTTGGACCCTGTTCCACCTGGGAATTGTGGACAGCACGGGGCATAGACTCATTTTGGGAGAGCTGGGTTGGATTTGTTTTGGGACTGACACGAATTCTGGCTCTGGAATGTTCTCTTGCAGAGCCCTGTGAGGTTCGACACCTTCGACAGCCTCTCCCTGAGCATTCCAGCGGCTGTGTGGGTACGTATCCCACTGCTCCCTGCTCCTGGCACCTTGGCTCTACCTTCCCAGGGCCTTTCTCAGGGGCAGAGGACATTCAGAGCTCCTTTAGGAGTTGATTTCCCTGCTCTTTTATAATCCTGTGCTGCTGCAGGACCTTCTCTCCTAATGGGTGGTGCAAGGTTCTGGTGAGCCCAACAAACACAACTTGATGACGCCACCGGAGTTTTTCTGTTTCTCCTTGTGGAGGATTTGCTCTTTTCTGTGGAATTTGAAGAGCCCAGATCATATCCCAAGGGCTTGCAAGGTGACCTTCAGACCCCCTGGCAGGTCACACCTTACCCCATCCAGGCTTTTCCATCGGGTGATTTCAAGTGGGAATTGTTTCCATTTCTTTCTGCCTCTGCCAAACTTCAAATGACAAAACATTGTGGATTTTTGGGGCAGCATTTGCAGGATATTTTTGGATTGTAAGAGTTTGTTATTTCGTGTCTGGTGGTGATTTCTTTCCACAGCTACTGGTACTCATGGAAATCGTGATTCCTACTTGCAGAGTAGCCAGGATTGGGATTTGGACACATCTTCTGCTCTTTGTGTTTTGTTTTATCCAGTCCTTGGCAGGGCAGGATATGAGGAAGGGCAGGAAGGAGGCCTAAATTCCATTAAAAGCTGTATTTCTCCTATGGAGAGGGTCAGAGAGCATAAAGTGACCCCTGAAATGCTGGAACTCGAGAAAAATAGGAACAGGACAGGGATCTGTGGTTTAAAAGCCCGCTGAAGGACTCACACAGGGAGTCACAGCTCTTGTTACCAACAGGCTGCAAAGTTTTCCATGTTTAATCCAGGCTAAGGGAGAATCCCCACAGTTCCATGATCACCCAAAGCCATTTAGTCAGTTCTTTCGAGAAATAAATCTGCACTCCTGTAGTTTTTCTACGGAAGGGATGATTAAAAATCCTTTCCCCAAAATCCAGTGGAATGCACCCTAAGATTCCTGCAAATAATTCCGGCTTTTCTCGGCACTCAGGGTCGTCCCATGACACTGGACCATTGTCTCCATCACTTCATCTCCTCGGAGTCTGTCAAGGATGTTGTGTGTGACAACTGCACCAAGGTAGGTCACTTCAATTCCTGTCACTTCAATTCCTGTCACTTCAACTCCTGTCACCTCCCCACTCAGTTTTGAGCCTGCTGACACAATCCTGGCTTCACTTCCCAACTCCTTTTTCTTCAGGACTTGGGAAAAGCCTCTGGGATTTCAGATGTTTAACAAGGAGTTCTTATCTCACAGAATATTTGAGGCTTTACTTACTCCTACCGTTACCAAATCTACAAATATTTAATTCTGTAGTTACCAGGTATGACCAGGGATAGCTTTTTTTGCTCTGGTATTGTTTAAAAATCAACAGAAAAGGCAAATGAGTGCAGTTCTGAGTGAGTGGAATTCTGTAAATGCTCATTTCTGCTTGATTTTGGTTTAGAATTCTGATCCTTTGGGATAGGCCAGGAATTCTGAAGGTAAAATTAATGCACTGAGCATAGTTCTGAACAGACAATTGCTCCTGTCTGCAGGTGCCTTCATTTTTTTCCCCTTTTGATTCCAGATCCAGGCAGAAGGAATTCTGAATGGACAGAGTATAGAAAACCAGAGAACAACGTTTGTGAAGCAATTAAAGTTAGGAAAGGTGAGGCAAAGAAACCCCTCCAAATCTCCTAAATCCTGTCACGCAGTAACTTCTCTCTTTGATCTGGTCGTGCCCACTTCTTGCTGTTAGACCACAAACGTTTTACTTTTCAAAGTAAACTCACCTGGCAAATATTTGTGGGCACTGAGGCCTCAACTCAGCAAAGCATCAAACATTAAACACTTCAAGAACGTGAATATTCTTCTGTCGTTTAGTAAACCACTTAAACGTGAGTTTGGATCAGTGGCATTTCTTATATTTTACATTAATTCCTTGGAATCCCTAATTCCCATAAATTGATTTATGTTTGCAGGGTTTGTAGCACTGTTAGCAATTCCACATTTCAGGGAAATTGAAGTATTCCAAATAGAGCTGGTGAATAAACATCAGGTGGGATTTCTGTGAGAAAAGTCGGGTTTTTTTTGCTCTGTAATCCTGCCATGCAGAGCCCAGCAGGGCACTGGTGTGTAATTAGAAGCCTCAGGTGCCAATAATAATAATAATATTAATAACGATGATGATGATGATGATGATGATGTACTTCTTGCTACAGCAATGATTTTGAATTTCAGCTCTTTATAACACTTGATGGTTTTGGTTTTCCCCCGTGCAAAGCCATTCATTATTGGGAATTAGGAAACAACAGGAATCCCACAAGAGTTACTGTCCTGTTTTAGGGACACTGTTGCCACTGAGCTTACAAAGAGATAAGGCCAATGCATTTCCTTATTCCCTGGACTTACCACCTGTTTCTTTCCACGAAAAATTGGGATTCTCCTTTCCTGACCACATTCCTGAAGCTGCCCCAGTGTTTGTGCATCCACCTGCAAAGGCTGAGCTGGTCAAACCAAGGCACTCCCCTGAAGAGACACGAACACGTCCAGTTCAACGAGTTCCTGGTCATGGACATCTACAAATATCGGGTTCCTGGTCCCAAATCCAGCCAGGAGCAGCTCAGCCGGAAAAACTCTGAGGAGACAACACCTGGAACAAAGGATGGGAGAGCAGGGAAACCTTCAGGTACCTCCTTTGCCAATTAAATAGATCAGCTCCAGGGATCAAACATTTCTCTGCAGAATCAACCCATGAGCAGCATCTTGATGTGGGACTCTGCAAAGGGGACAGAAATCCCTTTCCCATTCCCAAATTTGCAGTTCAGTTTGGATAATTTTGTTTTGATTATACTAAATATATATATATAAATGTTATATATATATATATATATATATATATATATATAAAATATATATAGTATAGATATATATATAAATTATAAAGCACAGCACAGAATTCACATATTTTATGCCCAGAGGAGCGTTGAACTTGGGATGTCCCAGGGTTTTTCTTCCAAGGCTTCAGGAAGAGCAGAGAAGGAATACAGGGAATGGTGAATTCTTGAAAAACAGTTGGAAGATCCACCCGTAGGAGGTCTGTCCTCAGGCACCTCAGTATTCCTTTAGCTGGGATTTTGGACACATGGGAATTGTCACATTTGTCATGTAAACCCAATTTGGATCCGATATCCGTTGCCTGTGGATTTTACAGCGCTCTGGATCTGTGTGATGAAGTAAAATCAATAAAATACCTTCAGTATCCCTTGGTGAAGGGCACTGCAGGAGCAGGGGAGCTGTTCTTAGCAACAGCGTTAAAGTTAAACCCCTGAATTTCTCCTTCCTCTGGCAGATGCAGAGCAACCAGCTGGTACCAAACCTCTCTTCATGAATGGTGCTTCCTCCTCCTCCTCATTTTTAATGTCCCCAGGAACTTTCCCACTTGCTGCATTCCCTGAGTGCAGGTAAGTTAAGAGATTTGTACCCTCTCTCTTCACTTCTGTCCTTCAAATTGTCTCCCTTTCTTCTGTCCTTGTCCTGAGGCTGCCCAGTCACAGAATGCAACCTTTGTCCCACCTCCTGTGCTCATCTTTTGGGTGATTTTTAGTCCTGGGAGAGGGAGTAGAGCAAGTTACAAGCAAAACTCAAAATCTCCTTCCTCTAGTTCATGGTGCAGTTAATCCTCCTGAACAGCCATAATGTCATTGCTGTTGCTTTCCTCTATCCCTTCTTTTCCTTCACTTTAAAATGGTTGTAAGAAACCCACAGCTTTGGTTTTTTTTCTCAGACGCTTTTGATTTCAGTTGCACCTGCCATGATTCCACTTGGTAAATCACCCCTGGGGCTTCTGCTGATAATCCTTTTCCATGGAATCCCAGAATGGTTTGGCTTGGTAGGGAACTCAGGGACCATCCAGTCCAGTCCCCTTCCCATGGGCAGGGACACTTTCCTCTATCCCAGGTTGCTCCAAACCCCATCCAGCCTGTCCTTGAGTACTTCCAGGGATGGTGCAGCAGATTTGAATCCCATGATCCCAGAATGGTTTGGGTTGGAAGGAGACTTGGAGATCACCCACTCCCTGCCATGGGCAGGACACCTTCCACTATCCCAGGTTGCTCCAAGCTCTGTCCAACCTGGCCTTGGACACTCCCAGGGATGGAGCAGCAGGAAGAAGCAGTTAATCCCAGAATGGCTTGGGTTGGAAGGGAACTTAGACATTATCCCATTCCGCCACTTGCCATGGGCAGGGACGCCTTCCACTAGCCCAGGTTGCTCCAACCTTGAACATTCCAGGGATGGAGCTGCCATTCCCTGCAGTACTGACACATGGGCAAGGACCTTGCTCATCAGATGGAGAATGCAAAGGCCCTTTATTGTGCAGTCAGAATCCCCTAAATCCCAGCACCCAACAGGATATCACATCCTATAAACAGGACAGATGTTCCCCACAGTGTCCCCCAATCACCTGGGGCATTGCACAGATTTCACCCATTATGGTAATAGGCAAACAATGCCCTATAAGGCCACAAACTACAATGAACACTTCTCACAGGCCCAGCCTGTCCATAAACACACAATCCTCTCTCAGTCCATCCCCGCTGACCTGGATGCACTCCCAGGGTCACCTCTGGGCCCAGGATGGAGGCTCTCTCTGATCCTCAGGCCCTATCTCTCTACCACCACCCGGTGCACTCCAACAACTCCCCTCAGGGAACCACCCCCTTGCTCCAGGGAGGACTTGTGGCTGCTCCTGCTCTCTGTGTGTGTGTGTGTGTGCATGCGTGCCCAGGCTGAGCCCGTGTCCCCGCAGGGCCCCGCTGTACCTGTACCGGCTGATGGCCGTGGTGGTGCACCACGGGGACATGCACTCGGGACACTTCGTCACCTTCCGGCGCGCGCCGGGCGCCCGCAGCAGCCAGTGGCTCTGGATCTCGGATGAATCCGTGCGCAGGGCCAGCCTGCACGAGGTGCTGGCTGCCAGTGCCTACCTGCTGTTCTACGAGCGCGTGCACGGCCGGGCCCAGCCCCAGAGCCCGGCCCAGGACTGAGCCAGCAGCGCCGGGATCACCCCGAGCCCTCGGATCGCGCCTCTCCGTTATGCAAACCTCCCCCGGTCCCGTCCAGGATCCCTTCCCTGTGGGAGTGGCTGGGAAGTGTGGTTTGTACCCTAATCCCGCTCTGCCGGCGTCGTGCGGCCCCGGGTGTGTGTGTGTTGAGAAGCGTTTTTCCGCCTTGTCCCCAGGCTCTATTCCACGTCCTGACATGGCACTTTTCCCAGGGAGATGCTTTATCCCACACATTTCACTCGCCAAGGGGGAGCCCTGGAAGGGGTTGATGTCAAGCTGCTGTTGAAGAGCCCCTTCTCATCCCAATCCCTCCCCTGGTACCTCTCCATTATGCACCAGCCCCTCCGGGTTCTCTTCCCTGTGGCAGTGGCTGGGAATTGTGGTTTGTACCCACATTCCTGAAGCTGTTCGACGTTGCACAGCCTCAAGTGTGCATTGAGAAGCCTTTGTCAGGCAGGGATTGTATCCCGAGGCTCTATTCCCAGTGTTTCCCACTTGGGGAGCCCTGGGAGGGGGCGATGGGAAGCTGCTGTTGGCAATTATTTAAGACACAAAGTGCCTTGAGCTTCCCTGAACAGCTGTGTTGCCACTGGCCCAGCCCTCTGCATGCCCACCGTGCCCTGGGAATGCCTCACAAGCATGGGATGAACTCATGGAATCACATTTCTCCTGACCTATCAAGTAAAGGCATCTCCACAAACGGCCACGATCCAAAAGATTTCCCCGTTCACACGATTTTCCTACTTTAATTCTTTATAAAGCCCTTCTCCTGATTTAAAACGCAGTTTGCTTTATCCAGGAGATAATTTTGTATCTATTAAGAGCTGAAACCTTAATTTATTGCTCCATACCTTTGGAATATAGCTGGAATCAGCACGTGGAAGTGTTTGCTAGTGCTCAGTGTTGTCATTTCCTTCGGCACTGTTGAATTCAGTTGTTTTGTAGCATCAACTACAACTTTTAATGCTGTGATTTCCAAGCTGCTGTAGCTGTTCTAGACTTGCCCTTCCCATTTTATTGCTGGAATCTGCCATTCCCAGCACTGGGATCCACGCTCCTGGCTTGCAGCTGAGCTGTAGAGCAGCCCTTGGCTTTGTTGAATGGAATATAAACATCAGGGCCTGGACTGGTGGGCACTTCCTGGTGTCACGAAGAAATCTAGGAATCCTGGTGTCACAGCATCAGCTCCAGGCTGCCCTGTAAATAGAAATAAGGGGAATTCTGCTGCTCTGGATTGTTTGATGTGCAAAACTGAAATCCCAAACAAAGCACAGAGGGAGAAGCAGCAAAAATCCTCCTTTAAAAACCTGCTTTTAAATGACCAGGAATTAAATATGTAGGTTGTTTTTATCCTTGTAAGCTTGGAGGATAAAATCCTTCATCAGACAAGCTTTTTTTTTTTTTTTTCAATGTGAAGTTTTCAAATAACAACTGTCTTAAATAGTTTTTTTAGGGCAACTTTGTACCTCATGAATTCATAGTGCTGCCCAAAGCTCGGGAGTGTTCACACTTCCTCAGGAGAGGCTCCAAACCAGCCAAAGCAGGAGTGGTCAAATGGGTGGATATGCAAAATGATTGACACAACTCATCATTCCAGAGTCTGGAGCACGACTCCTGCTCCAGTTCATGCTCACAGCACATAAATACTGAGAAATCCACTGCTGGACTGGCTCCTGGTTCCTGGCTGTGCTGCACGAGCAGTAGCTTGGTTTAAACCTGTTTTAAGTTCTAGAAAACCAAGAAAACAGCAACAAAAAACCCCCTTGAAGGATGCAAAATGCCAAAAATTTGCTCTGGCCATTGAAGGGAGAGCTGACAGAGCTGGAGAAGGAGGCAGCCCTCCCTACTAGGAGCACTGGGGGTCATCTAAAACCATCACTGCAGCAGATCTGCCCCTGTACCTCAGAACTGAAACCATTGCCAGTGCCAGCAGTGGCTGTCCTGCATCATCCATGCTCAATGCTCTGCTTAGAGGCTTTTCCTGGATTTGGGAGCTCAGCTGAGCAGCCCCTTGGTTTAGCTGTGCTGGAGGAGGGGCAGAGGACACACACACTATGGACTGTCAGAGAGCTGGCAGCTGGGACAGGGACAAAGTCACCTCTTCCTGCACAGCCAGCGGATTTTCTTCTGCCAAGAGCTGTTTCCTTGGGCTGTGGATTGACTCTGGATCTCCCTCAAGGGCTATCAAGGGGAGGGTTGAGCCTTGGTTGTGGCTTTGCCTGGTGGGCAGGAGTGGATGGGCTCAGCTTAACCCTCAGGTGAAGAAGGGAGCAAAGCCCAGCAACCTCAGTCCTGATCCTGAGCCGTGCCAGATCCTCCCAACCCCCCTGTGAGCATCAGATCTGTGCAGGGCTTTGGGAGCTCATCCTCTCCTCTGGAAGTCACTGGGATCTGTTTTCCAGCCAACCACACTTGTGGAGGTCACTGGAATCCTCCCAAGTGTTTGGGAGCCTGTTTTGGGAGCCAGCCCTCCCCTTTGGAGGTCCCAGGGCTCTGTGTTTGCCAGCCAAGCCTCCCCTTTGGAGATCACTGGGATCTGTCTTTCCAGAGGTCACGGAGATCTGTGTTTTACAGCCAAACCTCACCTTTGGAGGTCACTGGGATCAGTTTTCCAGCCAAAACTCCCCTTCTGGAGGTCCCAGGGCTCCCTGCAGGCACAAGGCTCAAACTTGTTACTTGTCCCTCCCAAGCCGCCATGGTGGAGAAGATGTTAATAAACTGTAAAGAATGAAGAGCTCTAAGATGACATCTCTGTGTTTGGATTATTCTGGTCTTATTTTGTGTGTTAATTTAAAAATGTATGTTCCAGTCCAAGCGCTGCACTGCTGTTGGAAGTTGCTTTTTTCACTTCAGGGTATTTTTGTAACTGTACAGTAGCAATAAAAAGAACAAACTTGGTAGAAAAATCAGGTGTGGGAATGTCTTGAAACAAACACCAAGCTGGGAGCCAAAGGGGTTCAAACTACACTTCACAAGCCCTGGATAAAGAAGGATTTTCTGCAGGAGCTCTTCACGC
This sequence comes from Struthidea cinerea, assembly GCA_013397865.1. NCBI lineage: Eukaryota > Metazoa > Chordata > Aves > Passeriformes > Corcoracidae > Struthidea > Struthidea cinerea. Next base: position 474,285 of record VZTI01000402.1, on the reverse strand, counting down.
GCCACGGAGCACCTCAGAGTGGCAGAGGGTGGGAAGTACCAACTCCAAATTGCCTGCACAGGCCTTAATTCCATAGGAAAAACAGACCCACCACTGAAGGCCAGAGCCCAGCACTAATTCCAGTGGCTGTAGTCAGGTTACACAGGATTTGGCTCCCATTTTTCACTCAGAACTTACCATTCCTCGATGCCTCAAGATCTCTTGGTGACTGGACAGAATTCCCTCATTCCAGCAGGATTCGCTGGGGGCGTGGGGGGTGACGGCTTTCAGGAAGTCAGGATGGGATCCCTAGGGATAATTATTCAGGAAAATACACTCTCAGAGCGACAGCCTTCCGATGGAAATGGGACAACCCAGTTCTCCCCCACAAGGGCATTTTTTGCTGCCTGGTTTTTGTACAAAGGGCCTGAGGAAGGAAAAATCTTGTGCTTCCTCCTGCAAGAACAGCCTCCCCCAGGAGCAGAGGAGTTCAAGCAGACAGGAGTCACAGTGACTCAAACACTCATCCAGCCACGCTGCACTCCCCTTCTCCATGTCAGGCTCATTAGTGCTTTATTTTAATTGAAAAACCCCAAGCAAACCAGAGCTTATTGACAGAAAGTGTCACCTGTAGAGTATCAGCTTGAAATGATCACAGCTTGTGGCTCACAGTGTTTGTAAACTGCTGTCTCCAGGCTGTGGAGGATTTTCACCTTCTTGGAAGACTGCTTAGATTAAGATCAGCTGAGAACAAACTTCCTCCCGAGCAAAACAAGGGTAGCAATCGCCAAAAATAGGGACCAGTAGGGCCAAAGCAACATTTCCCGGGGGAAAAAAACCTTCTTGCCTTTAAAATCAGCAGTCACAGGCTTTAGCAGCAAAGTTACCAAACCTCTTGTGTCCATTTGCTCTTGGATCACCACAGGGGAATCCACATTTCCAGCAGCAGGAACTAAAGCTTCACTTTTCAGAGCCCAAAGGCCCTGACTGATGAACGTTTCCCTGCTTGGCCCCGGGCAGGACTTTCCTGAAGGTGAGGTTGACCCTGGGGGCCAGCACCCTCCTGCGTGGGGGCAGGCTGTGGTACCAGTGCAGGTTGGTGGGGTGCTTCATGAGGAGCAGGCTGCCGTGGGCCAGCTGCAGGGTGATCCTCCCGGTGCCCGCCGTTCCTCCCTTCCCGCGGTGATCCCGGCGCCGGAACACGAAATCCCGGCAGGCTCCGAAGGACACGGAGGCGATGGGGCTGCGGGGAACCAGCTCCTTCTCGTCGTCCCAGTGCTCCCCGATGTGGTCCAGGCCATCTTTGTACCTGTGCGCACAACTCGGTTAATTACTACCGTTAATTACTTACCAATAATTAATTATTTACCAATTAAATCGGACGACTCCTCAGCAATTGGCCAAACGCTGCACAAGGGTTTTTTTTTTTTGTTTCATTGAAGAAAAAGTTGCTTGGTGCAACTGGAAAGGGGCTGTACCTGTTGATAAGGACGAAGTTAAAGGTGTGCCCTGTTTCCGAGGTGACGCGCTCCCGGATCCGGGTCAGCACCGGGATCCACGGCTTAGGATGGAATGTGACCCCTGAGTAAGTGTAGGACAGTCCAGGGTCTCCGTAGGTCACCTTCTTCCTGGGAATCTTGTGCCACGTGCCAAATACGTGCAGCTTTGTCAAGTCATCTGTTTAAACGAGACAGGGGAAGGATCAAACCCGGGTCTGTATTGTCTCTGCACAGCCCAACATTCTCCTGGAGCTGCAGCTTCTCGGAATCTCCAGACAACAGGAATGAGGGTGCTCATGTCAACCCAAAAGCTGTCATCCCTGCTCCCAGTGTTTCTGTCCCAGCAAAGCTGGGCACTGCCTTGTTATCCCCCTCGAGTGGGGTGAAAAGGACCAGCACCCCCATCACGTATCTCCTTTCTGCATCTCCAACAAATTCCAGTCACCACTCCGGGATTATCCCTTGACAAACACTTCCAGCTGAGCAAAACCAACCCTGCGGGGTCAGACCTGTGCTCTTGGCTTCTCAGGGCCACGTTGTGCAAACACCAGGTGGCTGCAGAAACCTCCCGGTGCCTGCCAGCTGTGCCCGGGGCCTGGGAATTGCTTGGGACTCACCTGGGCGGGCTGGGCAGGGAAATGCTTCACTGGGAAGGGGTAAGGGGGATATAGAGGGGAATAGAGCTGGACAGAGAAGGTTTGAGGTTGGAAAGGACCAGTGAGGGTGATCCAGGCCACCCTCCTGCCCAAGCAGGGTGTCCAAGAGCACTGTCCAGGCCCTTCGACAGGCCTCTGGAACCTCCCTGGACAGCCCGTGCTCCGGCACCCTCACAGGGCAGGAATATACCTTGGAAATACTCCACCTCCTTCTCCAGCTCCTGGAAGATCTCGTCCGCCTCGGCCTTACCGAAGAGGATGCGGTAGTTACAGCTGAGCCCCTCGGCGCGGATCTCCCGCGGGAGGGGCTGCCCCGGGCCGGGCTCCTCCAGCCGCGGCCTCTTCCCGCCGCCGCCGCCGCCATCCCCCGCCTGCTCGCGGGGCAGTTTAACCACGAATCTGTCCATGGGCGGACCCGGGACCGGGAGCGATGCCCGAGGGAGGGATGGGGGGAGCGGAGGCCGCGATCCCGCGGGAAACGGGAGCGCGCACCAGGGACGGCCGCGCGCGAAACCACGCCCCCTCCCCAGCCGGCCGCGCCTCCCGGCGCACGCGCGCGGTTTTGGCGCNTGCCTGCTCCGCTCCGCCGCAGCCATGATCGGGCAGAAGACGCTGCACTCCTTCTTCAGCCCCGCGCCGGCCAAGAAGCGCAGCCGCTCCCCGGAGCCGGGCGGCGATTCTGAGGTAGCGAGCGGGGGGCTGAGGGAGCCCGCGGCTTTGGGGGGGAGGGGGGAGAGGGGGCTGGTGGCGGCGC
>VZTI01000402.1:435314-465817 GCA_013397865.1 Struthidea cinerea | reverse complement strand
AGCCGCGGGCCGGGCGGGCGGGCGCGGAGCAGGAGCAGCTCGCCGTGTACAACCCCGCCGCGCTGCGCCGCCCGGCCCTCGCCAAGTTCGTGCTGGGCTCCTTCGATGACAACTCCTCCGATGACGAGCTGATGGCCACGGCCTTCAGGGTGGGCCGGAGGCGCAGCAGCCTGGCCGGGGTGGGGGGCACCGTCCCCGAGCCCTCCGCCGTGAGCGCCGTTCTGGAGCCCAGCGCCGGCATCAGGTAGGGATGGCAGCCCCCGGGGGCGGGAGCGTGGCCGGGCAGGGATGTCCCAGTTCGGGAGGGATGTCCCAGTTCGGGAGGGCGGGTGCTTGTGGTGGGTGCGTTGCTGTTGGTAAAATTGGGGTGCACATGTGCTGGTGCTCCTCGGAACCCCAAGGTGATGCCCCCAGTCCCACTCCCTTTGGGGGGAGAGCCAGTGTCCTTGGCTGTGTGACAGCAGTGCCACCTGCATGACTGTGGCAAGGACCAGGGCAGGGGGTGTCCCCCCCAAAATCTCTAGTTTGGATGTGGGGCAGCTCACTCCCTGCTGGCTGCACCGGGCAGCTCCCATGGGAGCGCAGCAGAAACAACTGGAAGCCAAATCCCGCTGCCTGCCTCCTCTGGCTGCTCTGCTCCGGCTAAAAATAACAAACCTTTGGCTGCAGGGACGTGTTGTGACACTCGGCAGCCCGACGGTGGCTCTTGCCGCGCTGGGTTTGGGGTGTTGCCAGCAGTATCCCTGCTGCTCCTCCATGCTTCCACAAATAAGGAATTTCCTTATATCCTGCCTGAGTCACGTTGTAGACGTGGTTGGTGACCTTTGCAGGACAGGCTTTGCAGGGGGTTTGGTGCTGGGAGAGGGCTCACTGGAGTGGCTCTGGGCTCTCTGGGGTAGCCCTGGGCTCAGTGACAGCCACCACATCCCACCACAGGCCCAGCATGTCAGGGCTGCACCTGGCAAAGAGGAGCCACAGGAAGATGGACCTGCAGCGGGATTTTTCCGTTGCCTCCCCAGCCGAGTTCGTCACCCGCTTCGGGGGAAACCGTGTCATCGAGAAGGTCTGTCCCCACACGTCCCTGCTCGTGCCTGGGTAGGGGGTCACTGCTTTTCACAGGGACATCTTTGAGCGCTGCCCAAATGTCCCGTGTCCGCCGGGCTCGGAGCAATGGCAGCCCAGAGCTGTTCATTCCACGGCTTCACTCGCTCTCATGGGCTGGGAGAGGGAACCCCATGCAGCAGCTTTGCACAAACGATGGCCAAAGTCCCATCCTTGGTTATCCCCAGTGCCAGACATCAGAGATGTTGTTGAGGAGCCTCATGCTCCACCTGGATGTACAACCGGCTGTCGGGGAGCTCCTCATGAACACATCCCCCCTGCTTTGCTCCACACCCATCCCTTGGGGCCGCAAGGCCAGGGTTCACCCTGTCACCCCTGTCCCTGTCCCCCCAGGTCCTCATCGCCAACAATGGCATCGCTGCAGTGAAGTGCATGCGCTCCATCCGCCGCTGGGCCTACGAGATGTTCCGCAATGAGCGCGCCATTCGCTTCGTGGTCATGGTCACCCCCGAGGACCTCAAGGCTAACGCGGGTAATTCCTGAAAATATCCCCGGAGGGATCCCCCCTGCCTGGGGCCGAGGCAGAGTGGCCCTTTCCTGTCTGGCATGCAAGGGCTCTGCACAGCCTGGAGTCACACACTTTCCTCCTGTGCAGCCAAATCCTGGAGTAAATAATTCTTTCCCGCTCCAGCCTCCCCAGGATGGAGGATTTGGGAAGGGGTGCCACTCAGGGATCTGGCTCCCACTACCCCCCGTGCTGTCTTGCAGAGTACATCAAGATGGCAGATCACTACGTGCCTGTCCCTGGAGGGACCAACAACAACAACTATGCCAATGTGGAGCTGATCGTGGACATTTCCAAACGGATCCCAGTCCAGGTAGTGGCCATTCGTGTGTCTCCCACCTCCGTCCCAAGGGAGGTTGCTGGGCAGAGGGGACACCCCAAAAGGGGGTGATGTCCCTGCGTGCTGAGGAGCTGGGCACAGTGGGAGATGCCAGTGCAGGGATAATGCTCCCACTGCTGCTCCTCCTTGTGCCAGGCGGTGTGGGCTGGCTGGGGACATGCCTCGGAGAACCACAAGCTGCCAGAGCTGCTGCAGAAAAACGGGATAGCTTTCCTAGGTAAGGTCTCGCTGCTTCTCTGTGCTGGGTGTTGGGCTGGTGTGTGCACTCACAGTCACTGCCAGGGACACTGCACTAGGAATGCCCCTTTGGTGCCTCTGGCATGCCCACCCCATGGAGTGGCAGTCCTCAGGCTGGGGCATTCCCAGGAATCCCGCTGTTTTCTGGGTTTTCCAACTGATGCAGTGTTCACAGAGGAACATCGGGTGGGAGCAGACCTCGCGGGATTCCCAGCCTGAGCTCCCCTTGGAAAAGGGTTGAGCTTCGTCCCGAGATGGGCAGTGGGTTTGGGGGGGGTTCCTGCATACCCAGTCCTTGCAGAAGGCTGGTGGGGTTGGCTCCATGATGTGGGGATGGGCTGGCGGGTTGGGCCCCCCTCAGCCCTTCTCTCCCTCTCCGAAGGTCCCCCCAGTGATGCCATGTGGGCGCTGGGGGACAAAGTCGCCTCCACCATCGTGGCTCAGACTCTGGAGATCCCCACGCTGCCGTGGAGTGGGAGCGGTGAGTGCCTCCTCACAGCCCCCACACCCTCCCTGCTCCCCCTTCCCCTCCTCCCTGCCTCTCCTTCCCCCCAAAGCAAGCACCAGGATTGGGTCCGTGGCCCAGCTGGCCACACATGCAGGGGACCCCACTGCAGCAGCTGGTTTGGGCAGCGGGATTTTGGAGATGGGGTGCATGGAAACAAGGGAAACGATGGAATCCTCAGCTCCCTGGGCACACCCAGTGTGCCACCCCAGCTGTGCCACCCTGGTGGTGACCATAGCCCTGGCCACATCTGCAGGTCTGGTGGCCCAGTGGTCCGAGGAGGACCAGAAGCATCAGCAGGCCATCAGCATCCCCCTGGAGACGTACGCGCAGGGCTGCGTGAAGGACGTGGAGGAAGGCCTGGAGGTAAAGCTGAGCCTGTAGGCAGCTGCTTATCTCTTGCCCACCATGATTCCTCCTCAGAGCCTGCCTGCCCTGGCCCTTCTGGCCTCCCAGCACATGTCACAGTGACACAAGGCTGTGCCATCAGCAGTTTGTCCCTCTGCTGGAGGGATGTCACTCGGGGTAATCCTGCTCAGGGATGCCTGCAGCCGTGTGGGCTGTCAGGGTGGTGGACTGGGGTCCAAAACACTGCAGTAACCCCTGTCCTTGACCCTCTCAGGTGGCCATGAGAATTGGCTACCCCCTGATGATCAAGGCAGCAGAAGGTGGCGGGGGCAAAGGCATCCGAAAAGTGGAGGCAGCGGAGGAATTTAGTGCCTGCTTCCGGCAGGTGAGAGGTGCTTGGAACCCCCATCCCTGTCCCCATCCCAGCAGGGTCCTGCTCCCACCTGGGGCACCTCCCACTTCCTTCCGGAACTCTGTCTCCATCCTGGGATGAATTTCGGGGTATGATGTCAGAGCACGACCCTCTCCCCCGCCGCAGGTGCAGGCGGAGGCACCCGGATCCCCCATTTTCCTGATGCAGCTGGCGCAGCACGCGCGGCACCTGGAGGTACAGGTCCTGGCAGATGAGTACGGCAACGCCATCTCCCTCTTCAGCCGCGACTGCTCCATCCAGCGCCGCCACCAGAAGATCATCGAGGAGGCGCCGGCTACCATCGCTGCCCCCACTGTCACCGAGGTGATGGAGAAGGTGGGTGGCCTGGTCTTGGGGCAGCACCAGGTTTTAGTGGGGAACTGGGCTGGGTTTATTGGGGTTTTAAGGAAGGGAGGGACCCCTGAGCTGAGCAGGACTCCCTGTCCAGGGTGGTTGGGCACAGGAACAACCTCCCCAGGGAAGTGGTCACAGCCCTAAGCCTGCCAGAGTCCAAGGAGCGTTTGGACTCTCAGGCACACGGTGGGGTTTTTGGTGTGTCCTCTGCACAACCAAGAGTTGGATGATGATCCTGCGGGTCCCTTCCAAGCCAGGATACCCCACGATTCCGTGATGCAGGGGTTTCCCTCTCCCGCAGTGCGCTGTCCGCCTGGCTCAGATGGTTGGGTACGTCAGTGCAGGCACCGTGGAGTATCTGTACGGGGAGGACGGTAGCTTCCACTTCCTGGAGCTGAACCCCAGGCTGCAGGTGGAGCACCCGTGCACGGAGATGGTGGCGGACGTGAACCTCCCGGCTGCCCAGCTGCAGGTACCTGCACACACGGGTCAGTGTCCAAGGGTGTTAGAGGAGGCAGTTTGGGGATTTAGGGAAGAGCGCTGGAGCTGGGCTGGAGCCTGGCAGAGGGAAGCTGCCCCATATCCCAGCGTGGAGGGTGCAGGTGAAAGCAGTGGGGCAGCTTTCCTTCTCCTCTGGCTTCCTGCTGGGAACTCTCCATTCAGACTCTCTGTCAGTGTCTCCCTGGCAGCTCAGGCCTTTGTCTCTCCTGCAGATTGCAATGGGCATCCCCTTGCACAGGATAAAAGACATCCGGGTGCTGTATGGGGAGAGCCCCTGGGGGGACACCCCCATCTTCTTCCACAACCCCTCCAACCCCCCCGTCCCCAGGGGCCACGTCATCGCTGCCCGGATCACCAGCGAGAACCCCGAGGAGGTGAGCTGGGGGTTGGGGTGGGGACAAAGGGACTCTGCCACCTGTGGAGTTGATCTGGGCATGGTCCTCCCCAGCCAGACAATGTTCATGGGATCAGTGCCATCCGTGGGGAATCCCCTTCCCTGTCTTGCTGCAAGAGCCTCAATCCTGGTTCCTCCATCTCTGCTCTGGCTTGGCTCAGGGTTTCAAGCCCAGCTCGGGGACGGTGCAGGAGCTGAACTTCCGCAGCAGCAAGAACGTCTGGGGGTACTTCAGCGTGGCAGCAGCTGGGGGGCTGCACGAATTTGCCGATTCCCAGTTTGGGCACTGCTTCTCATGGGGAGAGAACCGGGAGGAGGCCATCTCGTGAGTGTGACGGGATGAGTTGGAGGGTGGGTGTCCTTGGGAAGAGGCACAGTCGGTGTGTGAGCTGGGAAAAGTGGTTTTTATCCAACAGGACCAGAATGGTGCTGCTGTGCTAAGCACCTGGCTGGCTGGTCAAAGCCACAATTTTTTGGACTGCGGTGGTGCTGTGGCCCCAGTTCATCCAGCTGATCCTCAAGGAGATGTTGTAGTGATCTGCTGAGCGTTGCTTAAAGCCCCTGAGCAGCAGTGTCCTGAGCAGCAGTTTCATTCAGGCCTGTTTCATGGCTTGGAATAACCTGGTCTAGTGGAAGGTCTCCCTGCCCATGGCAAGGGGTGGAATAAGAGAATTTTTAAGGTCCCTTCCAACCCAAACTATGCAGTGATTCTACGCTATAAAGAGAGAATTTTTAAGGGAGCTCATTACCTCAGGAGCTCATCACCTCAGGAGCTCATCGCCCCAGGCCCTGAAGCTCCCCTGTTCCCTCTGCTGAGAGCCAAGTGCCACCTTCTCAGTCATTAATGAAGGGTTTTGCTCCCTAAAAGGAACATGGTGGTGGCCCTGAAGGAGCTGTCTATCCGTGGGGATTTCCGGACCACGGTGGAGTACCTGATCAAGCTGCTGGAGACGGAGAGCTTCCAGAACAACGAGATACACACGGGCTGGCTGGACCACCTGATCGCCGAGAAAGTGCAGGTGGGGGTGACCGGCCCCCGGGGTCACCACTCCCCTTCCTTGGGGTAAGACCCAAACCCTGTTCTTTTTGCCCCCACAGGCAGAGAAGCCAGACACGATGCTGGGGGTTGTCTGTGGTGCCCTGAACGTGGCGGATGCTGCTTTCAGGACGTGCATGACCGACTTCCTGCACACGCTGGAGAGGTGCGGAGTGGGGGCTGCCCGGAGGGGGCTCGGCCATGGGGAGGGCACCTTCCACCAGATCAGGTTGCTCCAAGCCCTGTCCAACGTGGCCTTGAGCACTTCCAGGATTGGGGCAACCACAGTGGAGACCTGAGCGTTGCTTTTCTTGGGACATCTTCCTTTCGTTTTTGCTTTGCACATTTAGTGAGAGTAGTGCTGTGACAGGCAGGGACAGGGGTGTCTGCTGTGGCTCACAGCTCTGGCTCCTCAGCTATCACTTTGTCTGGACAGTAGGAAAGGCTTCCCATGGCTGGGAAAACAGCTTGCAAGGGGAAGTGGCTTGGCTGTGCAGCTTGCTTTTGTTGTTCAATATCAAGGTTATTCCTCCAGCCCTGGAGGATGCCTGGGGCTCTCCCATGCACCTTATCGGAGTGTTTTCCCAGTGCCTGGCCTCCCTCCAGATCCGGCTGTGCATGGTGCTCACGTGGGTCACTTAAAGCTGACACTTGTCCCCTCCGGTCACCGTCATGCCCTCTGTCCAGGACAGAGCACTGCTGACATCCCACATGCTTGGAGAGGCCGGGAATCCATGGGGCCTGATCCTTCCGTTGTGTTTCAGGGGCCAGGTGCTGCCAGCAGCCTCCCTGCTGAACATCGTTGATGTGGAGCTCATCTGTGAGGGTGTGAAGTACATTCTGCAGGTGAGGGCAGGGCCATGCTCCCCCCAAACCAGCCACAGCACTTCTCAAGGGCTCAGGGATGTGCTCCTGTCCTGAGGGAGAAAGGTGAAATAAATACAAGGTTGTTCTTTAAAAATGTGCAACATAAAAATGAGGTTAATAACCTCATAACCTTAATAACCTCGTTTTAACCTGACAGACATTTCCATACACCCTGTTGCCCTGAGTTTATTAAGAGACTTCCTTTTCTTGCTTTTAAACCCAATTAGTTGGACTTCATGCAAAACTCCCTACTCACAATGAAAGTAGCAGGTGAGCCATGTGTTGCACCAGCTCTGGGCTGTGAGTTGAGTTAAACCAGCTCTGGGCTGTGTGTTAAACCAGCTCTGGGCTGTGAGTTGAGTTAAACCAGCTCTCGGTGCAGCCTGAGGTTGTGTGCCTCCTGCCCTCCCAGCTCAGCCCCATCCTGTGGCAGCAGCTGTTGCACTGAGCATGGGGAGGTGCCCCCCCAGCCCCAGCCTCGCTGTTGAGCGTGTTTTGGGGTTGCACTGAGGGTGTCCCCTGCTCGCAGGTCGCCCGCCAGTCGCTGACCACCTACGTGGTCATCATGAACCGCACGCACATCGAGATCGACGTGCACCGGCTCAACGACGGCGGGCTGCTGCTCTCCTACGACGGCTGCAGCTACACCACCTACATGAAGGAGGAGATCGACAGGTACCCCCTGCCAGGGCCCCCATCCTCCCTCCCCGCTGGCCAGCAGCCGGCTGGTGACACCTTTCCCTCTCCCGTAGGTACCGGATCACCATCGGCAACAAAACGTGCACCTTCGAGAAGGAGAAGGACCCGACGGTGCTGCGCTCGCCCTCCGCGGGGAAGCTGCTGCAGTACATGGTGGAGGACGGCGGCCACGTGGACGAGGGCAAGGTTTTTGCGGAGATCGAGGTGAGCTTTGCGGAAGAGCTGGAGGAGCAACATTCGGCAAAGACGGAACCCCGCAGCGCTGCCGGGATGCTCGTGGGATGTGCAGCCCGCGGGTGCCGCTGGCTCGGTGACGGTGTCCCCCTCCTCCGCAGGTGATGAAGATCATCATGACGCTGGCGGTGGAGGAGGCGGGGCGGCTGCGCTACATCAAGCGGCCGGGAGCGCTGCTGGAGGCCGGCTGTGTCATCGCCCACCTCCAGCTGGATGATCCCTCCAAAGTGAAGCCTGTGAGTCTGCTGGGGGGGGGGGGGTGCCACGCTGCTGTCACCTCCTACCCACTCCCGGTCGGCATCCTGGGAATGCTCCCTAGGGGACAAAACAGAGGAGCTGCCCTGATGGGGTATCACAGTGATGGTCATGCCATGTCTTCGGGCTGTGCTGAGGCTCAGGTGCTGCTCCTCATGGATTGCTGTGCTTCCTCGGTGTGCAGGGGCTCACATGCACTAAAAATGTGCATTTATAGCGCTAAAATCTCCATTTTTTCTGCGTTATTTTCATGTTGAGACACTGGCAGATCCACAATGCTGAATGTCAGGTGCTTCCTCTCTATCTGACCCAAAGCAGGGGTTATGCTGGTTCCTCTGGGGCAGCTGCAGCTCTCAGGGGCTCTGTCCCTGTCAGCAAGGCCGGTTCAGCCCACCTCCCTCTGCCATCTCCAGGCACAGCTGTTCACAGGGGGGCTCCCAGCCCAGCAGACCCTCCCCATCACTGGTGAGAAGCAACACCAGGTTCTCCGCAACGTGCTGGACAACCTGACCAACGTCATGAACGGCTACTGCCTGCCCGAGCCCTACTTCAAGACCAAGGTGGGTGCCAGGCGCCAGCTGTCTCACCCAGTTGCCACACGTTTGCCACGAGGGCACATCCGGCAGCACCAGTGGGAATGGGCAGCGCCACCTTCTGCTCCCACAGGTGAAGGAATGGGTGGCACAGCTGATGAAGACCCTGCGGGACCCTGCCCTGCCCCTGCTGGAGCTGCAGGAGATCATGACGAGCATTTCGGGAAGAATCCCGCCGGCTGTGGAGAAATCCATCCGGAAGGTGATGGCGCAGTACGCCAGCAACATCACCTCCGTGCTCTGCCGCTTCCCCAGCCAGCAGGTGAGTGGCAAAGGGGCGTCCCGTCCTCGTAACTGGAGCCAGTTGGGAGCTCCTGCCTGAATTTGTGCTGCCAAGATTTTATAACAAATTAAATGAGGGAGGGAAATAAGTGGGGGTTTATATTTTCTACACGTGTTTGGTTTTATTTGTGTATCTGCTTTTATTTGCGGGTTTCTTTTTATATTCATTTGTCACTTTGCATTTTTCACTTCGGGGGAAAAATAAACAAAACAAGGGAAGGGCTCTGTGTGGAGTAAGGAAAGAGGGAGCTGGCAGCCCTGTGCCCCTGAGCCACCCCAGACCCTGTCCCCTCTCCCCACAGATCGCCAACGTGCTGGACACCCACGCAGCCACGCTGCAGAGGAAAGCTGAGCGGGAGGTCTTCTTCATGAACACCCAGAGCCTGGTGCAGCTGGTGCAGAGGTGAGCCCCGTGCTGTCTGTGACCCCCCTGTCCCCCCACGGCCACCTCCTCTCGGCTCAGTGGGTTCTTTGCTCCCCAGGTACCGCAGCGGCATCCGGGGCTACATGAAGGCAGTGGTGCTGGACCTGCTCAGGCGCTACCTGCAAGTGGAGACACAGTTCCAGCATGGTGAGGGCTTGGGGCTCTCTGGGGGACTGCAGGGCTCTCTGGAGGAGCTGCAGGTCTCACCAGGTCCTGCCCCACAGCTCACTATGACAAGTGTGTCATCAGCCTGCGGGAGCAGTGCAAACCCAACATGACCCCCGTGCTGGAGAGCATCTTCTCCCATGCCCAGGTGGCCAAGAAGAACCAGCTGGTGATCATGTTAATTGTGAGTACAGCCCGTGCCTGACACTCCAGGAGCAAAGGCTGGTGGCCGGGAGGAGCCGAGGCAGCTCTGCATCGCTTCAAGTGTCCATTCCTGCCTCGTTATCCCTTTATTTTAATTATCTCCCCTCTGTGGGGTTGTGTGACTACACTAGGGTCAAAGAAAGCCCATTTTAGTGCCTTGGGTCTTGTCCCCATTGGCTGCATGGGGCTGGGGGTGCAGGATGAAGCCATCCATGTGGGGCTGGGGTTTGGGATGAAGCCATCCCATGTGGGGCTGGGGTTTGGGATGAAGCCATCCCATGTGGAGCTGGGGTTTGGGATGAAGCCACCCCACAAAGCAAGGAGCCTGAGCTGAGCCACGGTGGTGTGACATTGCAGGACCAGCTGTGTGGCCGTGACCCCACGCTGACAGATGAGCTGACGACCATCCTCCACGAGCTGACACAGCTCAGCAAGACCGAGCACTCCAAAGTGGCGCTGAGAGCCCGGCAGGTCAGCCAGCATGATGTGACGCCGTCCCATTCCCGTCCCCATCCCTGTCCCCCACGCTCCCAGCTCCTCTCTTCCTGGCAGGTGCTCATTGCCTCTCACATGCCCTCCTACGAGCTGCGGCACAACCAGGTTGAGTCCATCTTCATCTCTGCTATCGACATGTATGGACATGAGTACTGCCCTGAGAACCTGAAGGTTGGGAATTGTGTGTTTTTCCAGAGGGAGTTTGGGTGGCTTCGGGGAGGGCTTCTGGCTGCAAGTGGTTTAGTCTTAAAAATAGCTAAAAAGCACTCAAAGCCTTGCTGCAGTGGCTGTGTGGAGCAGAGGAGGAGGAGGTGCACCCCAGTGCTGCCAGTCCCCATCCGTTGCTCCACGCTCTGTTTGGCAGGGAACAGATGTGTGGATTCATGTCTGGCTCTACTGGTGTCCCCACTGTGGGCTGGGTGTTCCATGGCACCCTAGTGACCAGTCCTGCACAGCTCCACATTGAGGGACCCCCTGAATGGGGCAGGGAGGTCTCACTTCATCCTTGCCCTAAATTTTGCTTTCTTCCCTCAGAAACTGATCCTGTCGGAAACCTCCATCTTTGATGTGCTTCCCGTGTTCTTCTACCACACCAACGAGGTGGTGCGCATGGCAGCGCTGGAGGTGAGGGCTGGGGGGCACAGAGGGGGCCTGAGGGTGCCAGGGGGGGCCCAGGGGTGGCAGGGGCACGGCGGTACCTCCTGTGTCCCCTCGCAGGTGTACGTGCGGCGGGGGTACATCGCCTACGAGCTGAACAGCCTGCAGCACCAGCAGCTCTCTGATGGCACCTGCCTCGTGGAGTTCCAGTTCATGCTGCCTTCCTCCCACCCCAACAGGTACAGGGGTCCCTCCCACACACCTGTCCTGCTCCCCTGGACTTGGTTCTTTTCATAAAGCTGTTGAGTTTGTAATCATCCCTTCCATGCAAAGCGGGAGCTGCCACCGCACTGTCCTGTTGGCAGTGGAGCAGGATGAGCCCCCTCTGGGTCAGGCTCCCCTGTGGGAGCTGTGGTCCCACACGGTGCTTCTCCCACAGCTGACATTTGCTCCCCATGGCAGGATGTCCGTCCCTATCAGCATCTCCAACCCTGACCTGGCCCGGCACAGCACTGAGCTCTTCATGGACAGTGGCTTTTCCCCCACGAGCCAGCGGATGGGAGTCATGGTGGCCTTCCGCAGATTTGAGGACTTCACAAGGTGGGGGTGCAGGGACACGCCTGGCCAGTGTTTGTGCATTTTGGGTGCCACCGTAATCATTGGAGAGCAAAATGGGGTGGAAGAGTCACAGTTCGGGGCAGCTGGGCGGTGCTAGAGGCAGCTCCAGTTCCCACCACAGCTGCAGACTGGGTATTCTCAGTACAGCACTGACCTTGTGGGGACACCAGGTGGCTTTTGGGCACATGTGGAACGTGGGGAAAGCTTACATGGCACAGGTTAAACCCCTCTGCACGTTAACACAGCAGAGCTCAGAGCTGCCTTTCACGAGCTGTGGGTTTGCTGTGGGATGGCGGGGCTGTTGTGCTGGTACCTGTGTCCCTGTCACACTGTCACAGCGGGTCCCTGGCACTGTCCCTTTAGGAAAGGGGTGGGCACAACGTGCTGGCCTGTGACCCCATCCCTGCTGTTTGGGCAGGAACTTCGATGAAGTGATCTCGTGCTTCGCCAACTCTCCATCGGACAGCAGGCTCCTCAGCGAGGCACAGGCCACCGCCTACGATGAGGAGGATGCCAGGGTGGGCATGAAGCTGCTGCTGATACCCCCAGGTGGTGCTGGGACAGCAGTGATGCTGCTGGCCGGGGTTGACTGGGGGGTTTTGTTGCCAGAACATCCGTGAGGAGCCGATCCACATCCTCAACGTCGCCCTCTGCTCGGCTGACCACATGGAAGACGAGAAGCTGGTGCCCATCTTCAGAGCCTTTGCCCAGTCCAAGGTCTGTCGCTGGGGGGCTGGACCCTCTTTTTGTAAACCCTGCAAGCCAGAACGCTGTACCCCAAGGCACTGCCTCCTCTCCACGCCGTGCACCCCAAATTGCTGCAGCTTGGGTTTTGTTTGCTCCCTCGGTGGAGATGTTTAAGCTCTCGTGACTGGTGGCATCTTCTGTTTCCATGTAGAAAAATATCCTCGTTGAGCATGGTCTCCGGAGAATCACGTTCCTCATTGCCCAGCAGGTGAGTGCAACAGCCTCTGACATCTATAAATACCTTACAGACACAGCACTGAGTGATGGATGGACCCACTGTGCTTCAGGAACTGGGAATTAATTAATGAGCCATTCAATGAGTGATTCATCTCCTGTATCATCCTGTATCTGCTCATGTTTCCAGTAACATGGTTCCTGCAGAGCCACAGAAGCCATCACAGAGTAGAAGCCCAGAGTGGTTTGGGTGGGAAGGAACCTTAAAGTTCATCCCATTCCACTCCCTGCCATCGGGTGGAACTCTCCACTTTCCCAGGTTGCTCCAAGCTCCATTCAACATGGCTTTGGACCCTTCCAGGGATGGGGCAGCCACAGCTTCTCTGAGCAGCCTGTGCCAGGGCCTCCCCACCCTCACAGGGAAGAATTTCCTCCTAAAATCCAACCTAATCAATCCCTCCCAGCCCTTTTCCCTTTAAGGGACAACAAAGCCTGCCAGGTTTTTTCTTTTTAATGGAGAAGCAGAACAATCCTCTGCGGGCCAGGACTATTCATGTTGTCTTCTCTCTCCCTTTTGCTGCAGAGAGAATTCCCGAAGTTTTTCACGTTCAGAGCCAGGGACGAGGTGAGATCCGGTGGGAGCAGTGGGAACGGTGCTGGCGTGGCGCCGGCCTGGCTCATGGCTGTGCCTGGCAGTTCGCAGAGGATCGGATCTACCGGCACCTGGAGCCGGCGCTCGCCTTCCAGCTGGAGCTGAGCCGCATGCGCAACTTCGACCTGACGGCCATCCCCTGTGCCAACCACAAGATGCACCTGTACCTGGGGGCTGCCAGGGTGCAGGCGGGCGCCGAGACCACCGACTACCGCTTCTTCATCCGCGCCATCGTGCGCCACTCCGACCTCATCACCAAGGCAGGGTGGCACAGGGGCCCGCGGGGGCACAGTGAGGGTGCAGGGGTGGCCTGGCCCCTGCTGAGCCACCTGCTCCATCGCAGGAGGCTTCCTTCGAGTACCTGCAGAACGAGGGCGAGCGGCTGCTCCTGGAGGCCATGGATGAGCTGGAGGTGGCCTTCAACAACACCAACGTGCGCACGGACTGCAACCACATCTTCCTCAACTTCGTGCCCACCGTCAACATGGACCCCTCCAAGGTGTGTTTTTTGGGGTCCTGCTTCCTCTGTCCTGGAAAAGTTCCCCTGATGTGGAGATGGAGGTTTTGTCATCCCCTGTGCTCGGGACCACTGCACAGATGGGCAGTCACCCCCCACCATCTCTCCCTGTCCCCTGTGGAGCGGGTGGATATCAGCACCAGGCCCAACCAGGAGGCACGGAGAGAGGGAAAGGGCTCACCCAAATCTGAAATGGCTGTTTGGGGTGGAGATGCAACAGGGCTGCTCCAGCTTTGGCATGGTGTGCTCAGTGTTGTCCCTGGGGCCGCCGACCCACCCGTGTGCTGTGCCCTGCGCAGATCGAGGAGTCGGTGCGCTCCATGGTGATGCGCTACGGCAGCCGCCTCTGGAAGCTGCGGGTGCTGCAGGCCGAGGTGAAGATCAACATCCGCCTGACGCCCACTGCCACCGCCATCCCCATCCGCCTCTTCCTCACCAACGAGTCCGGATATTACCTGGACATCAGCCTCTACAAGGAAGTGAGGGACCCCGGCACTGGCAGCGTGAGTAACCCCAGTGGCGACTGCAGGAACCCAACCACGGCTGCCTGAGTGCTGCTGGCTCCGTCAGAGCTCTGGGGGAACTTCTGCAGAACTCCTTGTGGACCTGCAGTACTGGTCTGCCCAGAGCTCCCAGATTTCCAACAGCATTCCCACAGCTGGATTGGTTTCATTCCTACCTGTCCGCATCCAGCTGGGTTCCTTGGGGTGGTGCTTTGTTCAGAATGTGCTGAGCTCCATCCAGTTGGATTCCTCGGTGTGATCCTTTGCTCCAAAATGCATTGAGCTCCATCCAGTTGGGTTCCTTGGGGTGATGCTGGTGTGGAGCTGGGCAGTTTTGAGCACTGGAGGTGAAGGTTGGTGTTAGGGTGTCACTGGTACTGGAAGCACAGCAGTGTGACAGTCCCCTCAAGAGCAAAAAATGGGTGGAAAATCACCTTGGCCAAGCAGGGCCCAGCAGTGCTCCAGCGGAAGAGTCACCATGACATCCAGGGAAGGCAGCCAACGCTCTGCTCTCCTCTCCAGATCATGTTCCAGTCGTATGGGGACAAGCAGGGACCGCAGCATGGGATGCTCATCAACACCCCCTACGTCACCAAGGACCTGCTTCAGGCCAAGCGGTTCCAGGCGCAGTCCTTGGGCACCACCTACGTGTACGACTTCCCGGAGATGATCAGGCAGGTGAGTCTGGCTGAGCAAAAAGAAGCTCCAAATTACTGTGTTTGCTCTTCATCCCCACCCTCCCCAGATACTCCCACCTGAGGAAAAGGTCCCTCTCCTTGAGCTGTCAAATGAGAAAACAAGAAGAGCCCAAGCCCCAACATTTTTGGTTATGTGAAACATTTCTAAACGGAATCCTAGCTCTTGGAACTCCTGAAACTAGATGGTCCTTAAGGTTTCTTCCAAGCCATGTGCTGTGTCTTCACAGGCTCTCTTCAAGCTGTGGGGCTCCTCAGACCTGTACCCCAAGGATATCCTGACCTACACTGAGCTAGTCCTGGACTCACAGGGGCACCTCGTGCAGATGAACAGGGTCCCTGGAGGGAATGAGGTAGCAGGGAGTGATTTGGGAATTGGGCAGGGGAAGCAGGTGGGAATGGCTGGTGGCTCAATCTGGCTGTGTTTAAAGCTCAGGAGATGCTCCTCAACCATTTTGTCTGTTGGTAATGCCACCTGCAGCTCAGCCCCTGTGTCTCTAGGACGTGGCACTCAGTGCTCTGGTCTAGCTGACAAGGTGGTGATTGGACTCCATGATCTTGGAGGTCTTTTCCAACCTAGTTAATTCTGTGATTCTGTAAGTGATTCTGTGATTCTCAGGAGGATTCTGCCCTGTAATCTTGTGCTGTTTTGAGGCAGGTGGGGATGGTTGCTTTCAAAATGAAGCTGAAGACCCCCGAGTACCCCAAAGGCCGGGACATTGTGCTCATTTGCAACGACATCACGCACAAGATCGGCTCCTTTGGGCCTGAGGAGGACCTGGTGTTCCTGAGGGCCTCAGAGCTGGCGCGGGCCGAGGGCATCCCCCGCATCTACATCGCCGCCAACAGCGGCGCCCGCATCGGCTTCGCCGACGAGATCAAGCACATGTTCCAGGTGGCCTGGGTGGACCCAGCTGAGCCCTACAAGGTGTGTGGGCACCTCCCCTCCTTCAGCACAGGGAACAGCAGAGGGTTTAGCTGGGGAAGGAATGACCAGAGCTAGACCGGGATGTCAAATTGTGGGTTCAGAGCAGGGGGTGAGGCCGCACTTGCACCCAGCACTGTGGGAATGGTTCCTTTGGCTTCTCCTAGGTGGTGGAGGTGGAGGTGCCAGCGCTGGCATGGCTGTTCTGTCCAGCTCTGGTCCGTGAGCTGCTCCACAGCATGGTTTGGGAAAGGGCCATGTCCCACATGAGCATGTGTGTGTGGGGCTCCACAACTCATCCTCATCCCCTTTCCTTGCAGGGCTTCAGGTACCTGTACCTGACTCCCCAGGACTACACAAGGATCAGCACCATGAACTCGGTGCGCTGTGAGCACGTGGAGGAAGGCGGCGAGTCCAGGTGAGTCCCATGTCCCGTGAGATACACGGAGCCACCCCAAGCTCTGCCTTACACCCCACCAGGATGCAGCTCCCACCTCAGCATCCTGCCAGGCACATCATGCAGGTGAGTGCTTCCCACACCACGGCTCCACTTTCCCCACAGGTATGTCCTCCTGGACATCATTGGGAAGGACAACGGGTTTGGGGTGGAAAACCTGAGAGCTGCTGGTACCATCGCTGGGGAATCCTCCCGTGCCTACGACGAAATAGTGACCATCAGCATGGTACAGCTGGGGCCCTTTCTCTCTCTGCTCCTCTCCTCTCTCTTGCTGGCTCTTAAGGTCACCCTCGGAGGGGTAATGGGCTGCAACAAGGAGGCCGAGCCCTTCAGAGCAGCCTTCTCCAGGTGCTCGTGGTCTGTGCTGCAGCCCCAGTGAGCCCACGTGTCCCTGTGTGTGTGCCCAGGTGACCTGTCGTGCCATCGGGATCGGTGCCTACCTGGTGAGGCTGGGCCAGCGTGTCATCCAGGTGGAGAATTCCCACATCATCCTCACGGGTGTCACGGCTCTCAACAAGGTACCAAGCTCTGGCTGCGTGTCCTCCATGGCACTGTCCTTCCCACCACTACCTCTGTGGGCTCCTTCCCTGCCCCATGGGAAGAGGTGGCAGCTCCCTGTGTATCATCTCATGGGACCTCTCTGGGGGAGCTGCAGCTGTGCTGGTCTCATTGAGCAGGGAGAGAATGACCCTACACAGCTTTTTGGTGTTGATTTGGGGGCCAGGGAATTGCTCCTGGGGCAGGGTGGGATGGCAGAGGTGCCTTGGGACAGCTGGGCTCCAGCCCCAGGGGCAGGACCCATCTCTGGGCATAATCCCATTGGTTTGAGCTGAATTGAAACCGGGTTCACTAAACCTGTGCAGTAAAGCAGGATCCTTTCACTTTAACATCATCTTGGACAGAGGTGGAAATTCAGCCTCAGCCCAGAGGGAATGTGCCCGTGCAGAGGTTTGAGCAAGGGAGCAGCTCCTATGTCAGCAGAGCCCCATGTGTTTCCCTTGGGAACTCTGTCTAGGTGCTGGGACGGGAGGTTTACACATCCAACAACCAGCTGGGAGGAGTGCAGATCATGCACAACAACGGCGTTTCCCATGTCACCGTCCCAGATGACTTTGAGGGGGTCTACACCATCCTGCAGTGGCTCTCGTACCTACCCAAGGTAGGAGGGTGCTGCAGGGTGGAGGTGGGGGGTGTCACCCATACCTGGCTGGTGACCTGCCCTCGGGGTCTCCCCTGCAGGATAACCAGAGCCCGGTGCCTGTCGCTGCCATAAGTGACCCTATTGAAAGAGAAATTGATTTTGTCCCTTCCAAAGTCCCCTATGACCCCAGGTGGATGCTGGCAGGGAGACCCCATCCAAGTAAGTGAGAACAACCCAAGGCCTCTGCAGCACTGCTCCCAAATGCATCTTGTAGGTGCAGAAGGTGCTCTTGGCTGTGGGTTGGTGCTCAGGAGCACTTCAGTGCTCACCCTTGCACCATTCCATGTTCTCCTGTGCTCCACAGCTCTCAAGGGGACCTGGCAGAGCGGCTTCTTTGACCAGGGCAGCTTCATGGAGATCATGAAGCCATGGGCTCAGACCGTTGTGGTTGGCAGAGCGAGGTACTGCCGGGAGCGGGGATGGAGCTGGGATCCTGCACGTGTGGCCGCTCACCTTTGAGCCCTGGCCGTGGCACTGCTTTTGGGATAGTGGAGGGGGAGCAGCTCTCTGGTGGGGCTGGGGTGGAAGGGAACTGGCCTTGCTGAGCCCACCCTGCCCTGCTGCAGGCTGGGAGGTCTCCCCGTGGGCGTCATCGCTGTTGAGACCCGCACCGTGGAGGTGACGATACCCGCTGACCCTGCCAACCTGGACTCAGAGGCAAAGGTGAGTGGGGTACAGCTGAGGCCAGGTGGCATCTGAGAGGAGGCTGGAGGGGAGGGAAGGGGAATAGCTCAGTGTGATCCCTGAGCATGTCTTGATTTTCCTTAATTCAGGTGAAATCAAGGGTGCTGGGGCACTTTGTTTTCTTCCAGCTGTTTCATGCACCATGCCAGGAAGAACTGGCACAGTCTCAGCTGCTCACTGTCTTTTGTAGATAATCCAGCAGGCTGGGCAGGTCTGGTTCCCAGACTCTGCTTTTAAAACAGCCCAGGCCATTCGGGATTTCAACCGGGAGCACCTCCCGCTGATGATCTTTGCCAACTGGAGAGGCTTCTCCAGCGGCATGAAAGGTACCCGTGCTTGGGATGCCCAGATTCCCGTGCTGTGACAAACCTCTGGCACCCCTGCCACTCTGCAGGGTCCTGGGATGGCCCAGCCTACCAGGGTCTGCACCACTCCGGGATGTGTGGTTGGGCTGCGGAGGTCACGGGGCATCACAGGGCACAGGTCCCATGGGTTGGTGGCTTCCTGCTGGTGGATTTTTGGGGTGCTTTGTGTCTCCAATGGAGGAGGTGGCTTTGGACAGCCGGGAGGAGGCTGGGGCAGTTGGGACACCCAGCCCCTGAGTCCCTTTGGCTTTCAGACATGTACGACCAGATGCTGAAGTTCGGCGCCTTCATCGTGGACAGCCTGCGGGACTTCAAGCAGCCTGTCCTGGTGTACATCCCCCCGCACGCGGAGCTGCGCGGCGGCTCCTGGGTGGTCATCGACTCCACCATCAACCCCCTGCACGTGGAGCTCTACGCCGACAAGGAGAGCAGGTCAGCATCCAGAACACCTTTGTGGGTCGTCCAGAACTGCTGCCTGGACGTCTTGTCCTAGGACTTATTCTCCCATGCAGACCGGTCCTTGCTTTACCAAACTTCCCTTCCAGGGGAGGCATTTTGGAGCCTGGAGGAACAGTGGAGATCAAATTCAGAAAGAAGGATTTGGTGAAGACCATGAGAAGGATCGATACGGTCTATGCCAAGCTGGTGGAGCAGTTGGGTAAGGGAAGGGGCTTTTGGGTTGTGGACATTGGTAGTGTAAGTTAAACGTGAGGCTCAAGCACTTCAGTGGCAACCACCAGGAGTCCTTTAGTGTCCCTCTGGGAAAACTCCTGATGTCTTTTCTGTTGGTGGAGCTGTGAGGATGTGGTGGTGCTTTAGAACACCTGTATCTCCTGGGGACTCTGTCTGGGAGCTCCTTGCCCCCGTGTTACAGCACGGTCCCACAAAGTCCTTGCAAATGCCACCTCCCCTCTCATGTGACAGGCACTGAGCACCGTGCGACCTCTTGGTGGCCATGGCCTCTGTGGCTCAGTGTGCCAAGGAAAGAGCCGTGGCTCTGGGTGTGGTGGCTGATGTGGGAGCACAGAGGGGACCCCGTGGTGGCATCACCAGGGGGCTGCTCAGCCCGCTGTGTTCCACAGGGACCCCCGAGCTGTCCGAGGCGGAGCGCAGGGAGCTGGAGAAGCAGCTGAAGGCGCGGGAGGAGCTGCTGCTGCCCGTGTACCACCAGGTGGCCGTGCGCTTCGCTGACCTGCACGACACCCCGGGCCGCATGCAGGAGAAAGGGGTCATCACGGTGAGCCGGGCACAGGGGAGGGCTCTGAGGTGACACACAAAGGGTGGGGGGAAAATCCCTTTCCTGTGACATCCCTGCCCCGAGGCTGCTCTCTGCCCTCCATCCCGCCGGAGCTGGGAGCGAGCAGCCGCCGGCAAACCCGGGCTGCGCTCCGGTTTCCGCAGGACATCCTGGAGTGGAAGAGCGCCCGTTCCTTCCTCTACTGGCGGCTGCGGCGGCTGC
Organism: Struthidea cinerea; assembly: GCA_013397865.1. NCBI lineage: Eukaryota > Metazoa > Chordata > Aves > Passeriformes > Corcoracidae > Struthidea > Struthidea cinerea. The sequence goes on along the minus strand of VZTI01000402.1, from coordinate 446,251 downwards.
TGCTGGAGGAGATGGTGAAGGGGGAGGTGCTGAAGGCCAACAGCGAGCTCAGCCACATCCACATCCAGTCCATGCTGCGGCGCTGGTTCATGGAGACGGAAGGAGCTGAAAAGGTACCCCCAGCCCCGGCTTCCTGAGGCACCTCCACAGCCGGGGCATCCCGAAGGATCTCGCCTCGTTCTCCCATCATTCCGAGGTTTCAATGGTGCCTCAGTGTGTGGTGGGAATGTGTGAGGATGGGCGGTGAAGCAGCCCTGGGCTGGGGCTGGCTCTTCAAATCGGGTGACCCCAGTTGGGTGCTGGTGCTCAGCGGTGGCAAAGTGGTCCCCAAATAAACATTTTCTACCGTGACAGGGCTTCCCAGGGCAAAAGTGGGGTCTTTAGCATTTGAGCTGCTCTCATTGCTGTGACTGCCTCAGGAAGTAGGACCTGCAAAGGAAACTTTTTTCATTTTAAATGGTTTGCAAATGTTTCCTGAATTTCAGTTTGCAGACTGAACCTTTTATCCCCTGGCTGCAACGTGGGGGAGTGCGCCATGCCATAGGGAAGGAAGATTTTTCTTCTTCTGGGAAGAAAAATCCCATGGCCTGGATTTGAGGCTCCAGGAGGAAGGGGGAGCTTGGGCTGTGCAGGCAGCAGTTCCCCCTGCCCACGGTGCTGCTTTCCCCAGGGTTACCTCTGGGACAACAACCAGGTGGTGGTAGAGTGGCTGGAGAAGCACATGCAGGAGGAGGACGGCACCCAGTCGGCCATCAGGGAGAACATCAAGTACCTGAAGCGGGACTACATCCTCAAGCACATCCGGAGGTGAGTACCTGTGGGAGCTGGGATGGGAAGTGGGATGCTGATCCCTGGCATGGGACCAGCAGGTGGTGGACACCAGGCAGTTCTCACTTTGGCCTCTCAGGAAATTGCCCTGTGCCTTGCAGCTTGCTCCAGGCCAACCCCGAGCTGACCATGGACTGCATCGTGCAGATGGCTCAGCACATCACCGGGCCGCAGAAAGCCCAGGTCGCCCATCTCCTGTCCAGGGTGGACACTGATGACCCCTCCTGAGCTGGGCAATTGCCTCAGGGTAGGAGAAGCACCTCAGACCAGACCTCACCTGCCCACCCGGTTCCTCAGCCCTTGAACTGAAGCCTTGGACTCTTGCTCATATGCCTAAATAAAGGACGCCAGTGCTTGTATTTTAAGCCATGGAGATGGTCTTGCCGTCCACACAGAGTCCCCTCTGGCACTGGGGGTGCTGCCCAGAAGATGAACTTGTCCTGAGCCAAGCCTGGAATCTGGACCTGGTGCAGAACTTGGTTTTAAAAAGAATCTAAAATATTTTCCAGTTTTAGTTGCCAGCCCTGGCCTTGGTCTTTCAAACAAGCACCAGGTCAGACATGTCTCACCAGACTGGACAGAGCTGGAGGCACAGACCCCCTGGCCAGGGCTGGTGTCTGGCTGGCCAGGTTCAAGCTGACCAGGCACCAAGACCAGGAAATGAGAAGCAGCCTCCAAGTGATGCTTTATAAACTGTGAGGAGCAGTTTCTGTCATCCTTCCCCTTGATGGGGGGCCAAGAGTAGGTGGTGACCATGAGCAGCAGATGGCCCAAGAAAGACCTAAGTGAGCTAAAATCTGGGAGCTGCTCCCGTGGGAATGTCCAAGGATCCACCAGGGTCTGACTGACCTGACTGCTCCTCTCGTCCCTCTCGTGTCCTTTCTGGCTCCTGCAGAGCATGGAGTGGAGGGAGGATGGCTCCAGGTGCTCCTGCCCCAGTGACCTGGCTCCTCCTTGGAAGCAGCGGAGCCGGGGGGAGCTGTCACCTGCTCGGACCTGTACCCTGCTGCTCAGGTAGCCTTTAACCATCTTGGTCATGGAGGTGAGATTTGAAGTTTTCCAGTGCCTCTGGCTGTGTCATTTCCCCAGCACAGATTTACCTTGGGCTTGAAAGGAGGAGCTTTGGCCATGGAAGGTGGCACACCTGGCTCGAGCGCAGTGCTGGTATTGCCATGGGGTGAAGGTGTTGGACACCTCCTGGGACTGGGCTGGGGGGGTCCCACAGGGTCTGTGGGAGGTCTCCCTGTTCTGGGGTGGGGATGGGAAGGGTCCTGTGAATCGCTTCCGGGCTGGAAGGTGGCACTGCTGACAGGCAATAAAGTGAGCTCAGCTCCCAGGGACCTCCCTGACCCCTCTGTGTCTCTGTCATTGTCCTGAGCAGGGCCTGGTGCCTGGCCAGGTGGCACTGGGCAGCCCCTTCCCTGTGGCACAAGACCTGTTTGGGGTGGGGCAGCTCCGAGCATCCCTCCTGCCAGCCCCTGTCCCCACTCCAGAGCTTTTCCAGGCATTTCAGAGGGTTTCAGGAACAGAGTGACACTGTGGAGGAAGAATTCTGAGAGTAAATACCTGTAAACTCTTACTCTCCTGGAGGATTTGAGCCAAGGATCCACCTTCAACTTGGCCATAGGGTCTGTAAAGGGAAGGAAGCCTGGGAAAGCCCAGCGTGACACCACAGGAGCTCCCACAGTGACACCAGGGCAGGCACCACACAGCACATCCAGAATGCCCCGGGCGTAGTGCTAAGAAATATTTATTTAAAAAAGCAAAGACATCGTAGGTGACACCAGTCACGGCAAAGGATCATTAAGCACATTTGTCCTTGGACAATAAATTAGCACGTGGAGCATCGTGGTGCCCTTTGGAAGAGGTTGCCATGGAGGGATGCGCTGGGAGGATACAGGCACAGATGTTTCCAAGCCCCTGATCTTCGTATTTTCAAGCAAGAAAGTGCCCTTTGGGGCCACTCCAGCATCCTGCACCCTCCAGCTTTAATCCATGGATGGGTGTGGGAGAGAAAAGCCTGGGAGCACCTGGATACGGCACCGGGAAAGTCTCTGAATGCACAGGAACAGACAAAACCCAAGATATAAATATCACTTTTTGCTCACAGAGGTATAAGTAGACTAAATGCTAAATTCCAACATTTTTCAGATGTTTCATCCCAAGTACAAAGCAGGGTTTGAAAAATTTTTTTAAAAGCTACATTAGCATCAGGGTTTTTTTTTTTAGTTAATTAGCAAAGACTATAATGAAAGGTACAGTGGCAATATTTGGTCTCTGAATTTTTTAAAGAGCATGAGTTTCACAGTATCAAAAGTGCTTCTTAAAGACATGTAGTGTAAAAACTGTGATAAGATGGTTGTGGTTCTGATGGTGAATAATTTAGTGGCTGTAAAACAGGTTACTGCAGCATCATACAAATTGAACAGTGCTCAGTTCACATAATTTCTTTTCATAACAATAAATATAAATAAATTTACAAATAATAATACTGCCTAGCACAAGAATAGACAGAAGCACAATACACAAGACTATAAACAAATCTATTTTTTAAAAAAATCCTAAAAATAGGCGTAATTCCTAAAATCCTCTAGCCAGTGATCAGTTTAATGGTTCAGTAGTACCCCTTCCTTCAGGGGTGAGGACTTTTACAAATCTAGATACAACAGTGGTCTGCTAGGGAGGTAAGTTTTTTCCTTTTTAGTGGTTTTGCTCCTTTTTTCCCTACCTCCTAACAATAAATTAACAGCAGTTACGTCAGAAAAGGGTTAGTGGTGCAAATGTCTCCAGGAACTGTGGGAGGTCTTTGTCCAATTTGGCAAATTAAGGAAAAAATGACACACCAGGGGCACAATCAACCAACTTTGGGGCTGGCCAGCCCCTTGGCTCGTGGTGGCTTCTGTGACAGTGGTGACACAGCAGCTCCACCGCGGTGTAGAATAAATTTATTTCCCTTAACTGGGTGATTTTTAGCTCGGTTACATTCCAGTGGAAGTTCCTGCTGCCTTCCAGGTCCTTCTGGAGAGCTCCCCAGTCCCACAACAGAAGTGTCCGTGCCCTTGCCGTGGGGGAAAAGTGGTTCTACCAGTCCCAGCTTGATTTATTTTGGCCTCACACGCTGCAAGCAGCCAACGCATCCCAAAGCAGGACGAGCTCTCGTAGCTTCCCAGTCGGATTTTAACCGTGGGGAAGAACCGTCCCTCAGGATCCGTGGAACGGTGCCAAGCTCAGAGCAGAGGGATGGGTTTGTTGCCTTGCGGGTTCATGTACTGAGCAGCTGCCACATTGTCCAGGGTGGTGTAGGTGGTGTAAAGGCCAGTGACCTGCAGGTCGGAGAAGGAGCGGTCGCTGCCGCTGGACACGGGCGTGAGGCCGGGCGTGCCCAGCTCGCAGTCGGAGAGGTGCAGGGGGGAGTTGCTGAAGGCACCCAGGGTGTCCAGGCTGAAGCTGTCATCTTTCATCTCCTCCCAAATGTTCCCTGGAAAAGATGGAATCCTGCTCACAGCAGCACATCCCCCACCCTCGGGGTGCTGGGTAGGGTCAGGCCAGGACTAAAGGGCTTCACCCGAAGGGTGGGACCACTGTGGTGCAAGGGCAGCAAGTGTGAGCCCCCAAATTCTGAGATTCCAGACCCTTCTGGGCAGCAAGTGTGAGCCCCCAAATCCTGAGATTCCAGACCCTTCTGGGCAGCAAGTGTGAGCCCCCAGATCCTGAGATTCCAGACCCTGCTGGGCAACAAGAGAGTCTTTTCCCCCAAATCCTGTGATTCCAGCCAGCACCTCTGTACGTGTGCTCACCATACATCCAGGTGCACGTCAGGCATCGCCACAAACTGGGGAAGTTCTCCTTGCACAGAAGGAGAACCCCAAGGCATGAGCAGAGCTCTGTTTTCCTAGGGGCGGAGAGATGTGCTGTCCCAAATCCAGCTGGTTGGACACCCCTGCTTCCACCCCCTGCAGTGCCTGCACTGGAGCCAGGAAGGTGCTTTGCTGTCCCACCTTCTGGGGACAAAATCCACTAAGGGTGACCCAGGAAGTCACCCTGCAGATGCCAACACCAGTCCTTAGCTCAGCCCCATCCCAAAACATCCCACTGAGGATCCTGGTTGGATGTTCAGCGATAACACAGCCACAAACCCCAGCTCTGCCCTCCCCCGGTGCCTTCCCCCCGTACCTTGCAGCGCGAAATCCATAATGCTGGGATCCAGAGCATCCACCTCCGTGCTCATGTCCACCGCCACGTTGGGGAAGTCCGGGGCGCGTCCCATGGGGTGGTGGGGCAGGGGGCTGTGGCTCATGTCGGGCAGGGTGTGCAGAGGAGGCGTTTGTGCAGGTGCCGGGGAGTTGGGGGCGAGGCGAGCCTGGGTCTGGAGCTGGTGGTGCAGGGGAAGGGACTGCAGGGACAGCGTCATGATGGGCTGGGGCTGGAGCTGGGACACGGAGATCCGGCCCAGGGGGGGCCCCTCGGGCTCTGCCTGTTTGCTGGGCCGCCTGCAGCTCTCGGGTCTGTCCGTGATCAGCTTGTCCAGCTCCTCTGCCCGTTCCAAGGAGGAAAAGAGATGCTTTAACCCATTGGATCGAGCAGGGACTGCCCAAAGCACAACCACACACCTGTGCCATGAACTGACTGTCACCGGGTGAGACCCAGCACAGGCTGTGACCGTGCAGGGAGCAAAGAAATGCCACCTAATTCCGTTCCTTCCCCAAATCCACTTCCAGGAGAAATGATCAGGAACCTGCAGAGCAGCCCAGCCACCGCTGATGGCAGCTCGCCCTCAGCTGCAGAACTCTGCTCAGAGGAACACGCAGAATTCTCCTTATCTGCCAAATAAGTACAAAAAACTCCTGACTGTTTCAGTGGCCCTTTTGCTTTTAAACAATTAATGCTGTTATTATTAATTAATGTCAGTGTTATCACTGCACGTTACTGATTTTGTAGCAAAAAAACTCCAGTTGATTTTGTCAATACCGAGCTCCTGAAAGCTTCCAAAGGACGTTTCTTTATAAAGAAGAAATTTTATAAATATGAAATTTTATAAAGCAGGGAGAAAATTGTAAAGAAATTTAAAATATAAACAAATATAATAAACACATATTTATAATAACATATAAATAATTATATTATAAATATATTATAAATATATACATATATTATAAATAATAATAATTTCTATTTTATAAATAACAAAATTCCTTAGGAAAGGGAGACTTTTGCAGAAGAACAGGCAGGAAACAGCATTAAAATGCGACTCCATGAAATGGGCATTAAAATGTGACTCGATATTAAAACATTCCTACAAACAGTAACCCCGGAGGCAGCGGAGCCCCGCAGGGAATGCCGTGGATGTGCGGGACGGGGTGTGGGACCCCAGCCCTACCTGGGTTAGCCATGCTCCTGTGAATAGCAGCCAAATCCTTCCTCTTCCACTTCTGCATCTCCTCCTCCATCTTGTCGATCTTGGCGGGGTTGAGGGCCCACAGGCAGCCCTTGCGGGAGGTCCCGCTCAGTTTGTTCTCCACCTTCTCAAAGCACTTGTTCAGGGACAGGTTGTGGCGCACGGAATTCTTCCACCCGTCGGGGGCTGTCTGCAAGGAGCAGGAAGGGGTTAATGGAAGTAGCTATGGTGGTGGTGGGGGGGAAAAAGGGGCTGGAATGTGGTGCTTTTCCAGCCCGGGAATGCTCGGGTACCTTGAAGTAGGGGAAGTGCTCCTTCATGAAGCTGTAGATCTCGCTCACGGGCAGGCTCCCGGTCTTGCTGTTCTTCAGCGCCATCGCGATCAAACAGCTGCGGGCAGGGAAACGCGGGAATGGCTCGGAATCATGGAATGGCTTGGGTGGGAAGGGACCTGAAAGCTCATCCAGTTCCACCCCCTGCCACCTTCCACTAACCTGGGTTGCTCCAAGCCATGTCCAACCTGGCCTTGGACACTTCCTTGGACACTTCCCAGCTTTTCTGGGCAGCCGGTGCTGGGGCCTCCTCACCCTCACAGGGAGGAATTCCTTCCCAGTATCCCACCTAACCCTGCCTGCTGGCCGTGGGAAGTCATTCCCCTTGTCCTGTCACTCCGTGCCTTCTTCTCATCTAGCAACCTTGGACCTCTTCACACACAAACAGCTGGGACCCTGAGATTTCTCTTCCCGAGGGCTCAGAAGTCACAGAATCACGGGATAAACGGAGTTTGGAGGGACCCACAAGGATCCTCAAGCCCAGCTCCTGGCCCTGCACAGCACCATCCCCAAGAGTCACACCACATTCCCAAAAGGATTGTCCAAACCTTCCTTGGGCTCTGCCAGGCCTGGTGCTGTGACCAGTTGAGATCTTACTCCTCTGTGCTACCCCTGTGCTGCTCTCCAGGAATTACTCTGCTCGTTCACTCCTGCTACCCCTCAGAGGCAGCTTCCACAGAACCCCTGGATGGATGAGGGGATTTTTGTTCCCTTCCGAAGGACTCAGTGTCCCAGCCATCCCAGGATGGGCTGTAGGCAATGGGCTTCCTGCTTCCTGCTCACCTGTAGGAATAGATGGGCTTGGGATAATGCTTTGGATGCAGTTCCTGGGCAGAGTGGGGAGCCAGGCGTGGCTGGGAATAGTGAGGCTGTGTCCCGTAGGAGGTGTTGTAGATTGCTGCTGGGTTACACTGTGTGCAGAGGGAGAAGAAGGGAGATGTTGGATGCAAAATGTCCGTGGGTGTGTAGGTTCAGGGATATTTTGGTTCCCTTTTAAAAGACGTCTAGATTTGATCTTGGCAGGTAGTTCACGACAGACAACAAGCACATACCAGTACCTGCTGGGGGTTCTGGGCCAGGGCAAACACCTGCTGGGAGTGAGGAGGAGGAGGAGGAGGAGGAGGAGGGAAGAGCTGTTGCTGCGTTTGCAAACCGGGGGACAGCTGCCCACCCACGGTGTAGGGGCTCATCTGCCGAGAGAAACACAACAGGCATGGAATTACCAACCCCTTGTCCCAGGAGCTGGGGCAAGAACGAGCCATGGAGGCCTGCTCTTACATTTGCTCCGTGCGTTGAGATGGAATTGAGGCCCAGGATTCCCTGTGGGAGGCTGGCCTGGACGTGGATCATCGCTCCGGGTGTCGAGTGCATCGTGCTGCCCACAGGACCTGGCAGGGAGAGAGGAAGGCGAGGAATGCTCCCATGGAAGCACACAGTTCAGGAAAGGGGGCTGCCACCGGGAGTTAATGGATGCAGCTGAACGCAGGGAAGCTCTGGAGTGGAGAATCCCACCTCTCTGGCTTTTCGTCCCCAGAGGAGCCGGAGCATTTCACAGCTTGCCCAGATGACATCAGCTGCTCCCAAAACTCGTTAGGCAGGGAATGAAAGGTGGCAGCTGTTTAACAGCCCGCGGTGGGGACACAAGCACCGGGGCTCACAAAAGAGAAACAACACACTCAGCATTAGCTGTGCTCCTGGAGGATTTGTGGTCTCGGGCAGGCGGGGTGACACGCTGAGCTCTCGCTGTGGAATGCCACAGGGAATGGTCTGCGTTTACCTAAAGGATGTTCACAAAGGAAGGAAAGGAGCTCGACCAACACATGCTGCTGCATGAAGCAAAGAGGTGTGAGGTAAATGAGGCGCTCTTCCTTTTATCAATGTTGAAACAAAGCAGAATGATTAATTACCTCAGTTCCTAATTTCAGAGCTGTTGAAAGCCTCTGAAACCCAGGACTTAAATACCTCAGCCCAACAAGGCACCAGCAGCTGCACTGAGCAGAAATGCCCATGGGATCCAAGGGTTGCCAGCACTGGAGCTCTCTCCCTCTTGGAATGAAGGGAAGGCACCAGCAGAGCCCTTAGAGAAGCCAACAGGCTGCAGGTCTTTGGACAGGAAGCAAAATGCAAAGCACTTAAAAGGAACCCACTGACAGGAAAAGGGAGCCTGAGGGGGAGTGGCGGGGGCAGGTTGTGCTGTTAAGGAGCAGTTATTCCCATTTCCCATCCCAACAGTACCTGTCTGCTGGAGCATGGCATTCTGGGCCCCCAGGCTGAAATCCATTCTCCCACTGGCCATCTGTTGGAGCCGAGGCACATCCACGGATGTCAGCCAGGACAGGGACTGCAAATCCCCTGGGAGCTCGTCCTCGCTCAGCTGGGACGGGTCTGAAGCCAGGAGTCTGCAGAGCAGCAGGGAAGGTTAACAGGGAGCGGGGATGGTGCTGCATTATCCCTGGAAAGAGACGGCTGGGATGCCACAGCTCCTGTAGGTCAGCGGGGAAAAGCACCAGGCTGGAATTCTGTATCCAAATCCAGCCGTGCCCTGCGGTTTCACAGCTGGTCACTGACACCCTTTACCTGCTCTCGTGTTCCTTTGCCCAGCTGGAAACATTTTTGCTTAAGAAAACTTCTTGTGGAGCATTTGTAGGGGAAGGAGGCCCAGGGACCCAGCAGAGAAACTGCTGGGAAGGGAACCCAAACTGCTTCCTTATTTTCACACCTGTCAGAAATTTGCACCTGTTTGGCTTCAATGGGGGAGAAACCTGTCAGGACTTTGAACCTGATGATTCTGTGTTAACCCTGAAATCCAGAGCCTTGGAAGGAGCTCTGTGCCCAGCTCCTGGAGGATGTGTGTGCTGCTGCTGGAACACCTGGAAAAGCTTTTCCCAGCCACTGGATCCTGTCAGTGCTGACAGATCAGCAGCTGCTCAAAGAGACCTTCACAGACGGAACTGCTGATCTCTTCCATCCAGATACGTGAAGTTATTGATACTTAAAAAACCAAGTTTTAGGCAGTTTTTGACAGAGTAAAGGATCAGAATGAAAGGTTTGGCACTGGAGGCACCGTATCTGCCAGGCTGCCTTTAGCAACAACGCCAGGCACAGCTGTGACAGGCTGCTTTTGGTTTAAAGCTCTGCTTTTGGCACTTTTCACATGGCTCCAGATCACCTGTTTTGATTTGCTTCCGACAGAGTGTGTGGTACAAAACGGGAATATTGGAATATATTTACAGTACTCAAAAATTCCTGCGTGGCCTAAACTCCCCCGTTAGAGTCAATAAAAGAACTCTTGCAAATGAAAGGCTAAACTAATTAATTTATGTGGAACATTATTCCAGGAGTCACTGGTACCTTGAGGAGTAAAGCAGTAATTAGGACATGTCAGGAAGTTGTCATTAGACACCGAGGGTGAGCCCAAAGGGATTCAGATGCATGAAAACGTCTTCATCTCTCAGAAGAACATAATTTAGTTGGATGCAGTTGATTTTGCTTTCAAACCCAAGGCTTTCAAGAGCTCCCAGAGATGTGTTAAAGTGGTGTCTGCTGCTGAGGCGTGTTTGCTGCCAACCGATGCTGCAGAAGCCTTAAATAAATCTGGTCTCTTGCTGAAGCATCTTTTATGTTTTACACTACTCTAAATCAGCTTAAAAGAACAAGGCAGAACTCCCGTGCCTGCCTGCCCTGGAGCTTTCAGCTCCTCTATTCAGCAATTCCAGAAACACCTATCAAAGCTCCCTGAACCACTGTCGGGGAGATCTTTAAAGCAGAATGCCATTTGTTTGCAAAAAGATTCTGAAAAGAAGAAAAGGGGGAAAAAATCAACACAGGACCAAGAGCCAAAAGCTCAAACCCCGGCCAAAAAAAAAAAACCCTCTTCAAATCTCCCTCCCCGCCTACCCCGTGCTCTCTCTCCTACTGTAGTTATAGGGCAATAATTAGCATTGCCATGGTTACGCCGTTCAGTTATTTTGTGAGGCCTGGGGACTTCAATCCATTAAAAAAAAAAAAAGTCCATCAGGTGACGGCTCTCCCGGCGCGGAGATTGGCTGGATTGGAAGAAAACAAGGGGCATGAAATGATTTGAAAACTGGGCAGGCTCGGGGTCGTTTGCAACAGTTGGTTCCATTGAGGGGGAGCCGCCGGCCCTTTGTGCGCCCAACGCCCGCCGCCCGCGGCACGTGGCCCCCATTGTCTTTGGGGACCCCGCTTAATTGTCCGGCCCCCCCCCTTCCCCCGCTCCTTTTTACAAACCTCCCATTAATCTGCCCGACTGACAGGCGACACACAACACACGTCCCCTCGCCATCTGGCACCCCGCGCCCTGCCAGCGCTGCCGGCCCAGGCGGCACTAACGGGCTCGGGCGGGCGGCGGGGTCAGCGCC
>VZTI01000402.1:404458-426500 GCA_013397865.1 Struthidea cinerea | reverse complement strand
CGGGAGGAGAGCGGAGCGGGGTGGGGGAGCGGCTCGGGGGAGCCAGTGCCCAACGCCCGGTGCCCGGTACCGGTGCTCAGTGCCCGGTACCCGATGCCCGGTACCGGTGCTTAGTGCCCGATGCGCAGCGGTCGGTGCCGGGTGCTCAGTCCCGGTGCTCGATGCCCAGTGTCCGATGCCCGGTACTCAGTGCCCGGTACCGGGTGCTCGGCGCTGCGGGGAGCGGAGCGGAGGCAGCGGCCGGAGCCGCCTCTCCCCGCTCGCCGCCGGTGCCGGGATGGCCGCGGGAAGGGGCGCGGGAGCGGCTGGAGCGGGAACGGAGCCGGGACAGCCCCGGGCAGGCAGCGCCCGCTCTGAGCCTCAGCGCTGCGGGAGGGGAGGGGTGAGGATGGGAGGGATGGATGAGGATGGGAGGATGCTGAGGCCCTGGCACAGGGTGCCCAGAGAAGCTGTGGCTGCCCCATCCCTGGAAGTGTCCAAGGCAAATTTGGACGGGGCTTAGAGCAAGCTGGTAGAAGAAATAGAGTCATTCATTCTGAGCACCATAATTCTGCCTCCTCTTTCACCAGAGGCTTTTTAAGCGTGGTTCAGCCACCAGAGAGTGAACTCTGATGATAATGACACGAATTTGGGACAGTGTTCATCCAAGTACCAGAGAGACATGGAGCAAACAGCTGAGCCAAGGTCAGATCCCACATCAGCCCCAGATCAGAGATCCAGCCCCAGAAAATATTGGCGTGGACTGTCCAAGTCTCTTCTTGACACTAGATTTTTCTCCCTGTAAGCCCATCATCAAAACAGGGACCAAGCTTCTTCGTCAGCAAAGTGGCCTTTAAGTAGAGGCAGTTTGAAGGCAGTGATGACACCGGGTCCTTTGGGCTCTGCCCAGCGAAGCCGAAATGTGGAGATACTCCCAAAATCCTTGCACAACAAAAGCCCAGAAGATCCATGATAAATGTATTTCCTTGTGCTTGCCAGTTTGCCACAGAGTCTGGAGGGGATGGAATGTGAAGACAGATCTTTTTTTCTGCTCCTAATGAGAGCCGTTCATTTTGATGAGCATCAAATCTCTCTCTGTTAATTACTGTCAATAGAAGTGGAGATTAATCAATACTTCTATAAATCAATGCCTTTATCAGGCACCTCTGGAGGACTGAAATAAGAGGAAAAGTCGCGGTGCTGGCAGAGCCTAAGGCATGGAGTTTGCACAGTTGCAAGTGTTCCCTTAATTACAGGCTGCATTAATTAACGTTGGGCTGTAACTTATTGAAAGGTCATGTCAGAGTCGTCATATCCTTACCCTGTAACCTAAAAAACCCTTCAAAAAACGCTCTCCTGCAGCTGAATGTTTGCAGGAGGGGTGAGGATAAAACACAACGTTCCTTTCCGCTCTCCTTGGAGCCTGTTCAAGCCATTGTGCTGAGCTTTTCCCCTGGCTGCTTTCCTTGCAGGAACGCATTCCATGCCACGGGCTGCTTTCTCCAGCTTCAGGAGGTTGGCAAACCTCGGAAGGGCAGGATTGCACCAGGCGGGGAGCAAAGGGTGGCTCCTGCCCCGTTTGCTCACTGGGGGAGCTTAACCTGCAGCGGGGAGGGATAAAGGGCTCATTTCTCCCAACACCGGGAGGAGCAGGGGCAAGTTCCAACAAGGAAAATTCCGGTTAATTGGAGCAAAGAGCGTTTTCACAACGAGGGAAGTCCAACACTGCAACGGGCACGGGGAGGTGTTGAGTCCCTGCCCTTGGAGGTGCTGGAATTGGACAGGACAGAGCTCTGAGGAATTCGTGGGATCACAGAACGGTTTGGGCTGGAAGGGACCTTAAAGCCCACCTTGTTTCAGCCCCTTCCACAGCCCAGGGAGTTCCAGCTGTTCTGTGTTCCATCAGGTCAGCTCCAAGCTGGAGCTGCAGGAGAACTGCAGGTTGATGGTTGGACTTTTTAAAAATTGGGTTTTTTTCCTTGTTTTCGATGTTTTCTCGCCAGTTCCTGTTAGGCTGGAGAAACGATGCTGCCCGTGGGAATAGCGTGGAAAGGAATACTGGGGTGTGTTGTCTCCGGGTCTCCATCAGCTGTGGTCCTTTCTGTGGTTTAAAGCACACGAACACAAGATGTGGACAATTTCTGGTTTCATTTGTAGTCTTATCTCACTTAAGGAAGAGTTCGAATTCTCCTGTCACCACTGAAGTTGTTTTTACAGGGAACAGTAGCAGAGAAATGTGCATTCGGCTTTCCTGTTGATCCGATTTCTGTCTGATTTATTTGGTGGCATAAAAAATCACACGTAGACTTTAAATCCACGTCGTTCAGCAATTAACTCCTTCCTTTCTTTGGACTAACGACTTTGTAGCAAACGAATAATGCAATGAAACCACAGCGGTAAAGTGGGGATTTGTTTTTCAAAGGCATTCGCTTTCTTGCGTGTGAATTCCTCCTAAAGTGCCTTTAATTTTTATAGATTTTTAACTGTAGGAAATTCTTTTGGATGACAAATTGAATTCATTTTGCTGCCAGCTGAGGTCCTCACAAAACAAGTTTGGTTTATTTTCCATGCTCTCTGCTGCTTTAGGAGAAATTAGGGGGGGAAAAAAATCAAGATAGAGTTGAGAAACCCTCAAAAGCAGAGATTTATGAGAAGTCTGTGAAGATTTTGGTGACCTCTGTGTGGTCAGGCTGGAAAAAACCCAAAATATTTCCCCCACCTCAGGCAGTTTGGACTGGGACCTGTGGTTTTTGTGGTGAACCCAGAGTGGCTGAAAAGCAGCTTCATGTTTATTCATCGTTGTTTTTGTGTGAAAGGACATCGGTGTGTCCTGACCCCGGCTCTTCCTACTCCTCGCTTGGCTTTTTTTTTCCGATTATCGTTTTCATCCTTCTCCTCCTGAGTATCTAAAACTTGTCGGGGGGAAAATACTGATGTGAATTCAGCTCTAAAAGCGTTTAGTGCTTCCTAGAGAGGAATCATTTCCTTGCACGCTTCCAGCCAGCTTTGTTTGATGGGAAAGATTGGATTCTTGAGCTCCTCCTTTATTTACTCAGTTAAATTTGTCCCTCCAGTCCCCTCCCTGCGGAAGTGAGATATTCTATTCCCATTTTAAACTGCAACTTCATCACTCGGATTCTCAGTCCTGGATGGAGATGGGAATTTGGTTCCATTTTCATCCCCTTGCCAGTGCCCAGAATTGGGCTTGTACCCTCACCCCAGGAATAAAAAGCAGCTATTCCCATTACCCACAGGCTCTTTTCCCAGGATGCATGCGTTCACATGGGAATGAAAACGTGCAAATGGATTCTGTCCAAGCCACTGGAAACACAGGAAACTCGACAAGCTCCCTCCTTTTATCCCCCTGCAAAAGCCCCGACCGTTTGTTTCATTTCGGGATACTGTATCCTAACAAATTATCCTTAAAAATCATTTAGTGTGAAATTGCAGATTAATCCCACCGGGATGGGGGTTTAGCCCTCGTCTGGCCACTCGGGAGCACACAGATGGTGGCTGGGAGTGTGACAAAAGGCACAATCCCTGATTACATGCATGGATGTAACGGACAGAAAGCTTTTCCTCACGGCCAAGGTGAGGAAAACACCGGAGGTCCTAGAGCCTGGCTCCTGCCGGGAGAGCTGTCCTGGAAAATCTGCTCTGGAAAAGTTTCGCAGCATCCCACAAACAAAGGGAAACCTGCTCTGACTCCCTCTAAAATCCCATTTTTGCTTCCGAAGGCCATTACTACTTTTCTTACGATTTTTTTTCTTGTTGTTGTTTTGTTTTATTGCACAACACATGGGGATTCCTTTTGGAGTCTGGCAGCTTCTTGTTCCCAAAATCAATTCTCTCTGTCCCACAGGGAAAATGTTGTCCTGCTTGTGAAGTGCTGGAAGTCTGGCCTGGAAGAAATTAATCTTTATCCTTGTGAAGTGATGTTTGCTGCCCTGCACCGCCCTGAAAATTCCAGCTGCCAGCTGAGCTCCTCACTGATTTTAATGTGAAATTGTTCTTACTGAGGAACAAAATCCATCCTGCTGCTTGTTCCTGGTGGGAATTCAGGTGTGTGAGTACAATGCCTCACCCCTGGAAGTGCCCAAGGCCAGGTTGGACCAAGCTTGGAGCACCTGGGATAGTGGAAGGTGTCCCAGGCAGGGGTGGAACGAGAGGAGATTTAAGTCCCTTCCAACCCAAACCATGCTGGGATTCCATGATTTGCCTGGAAAACTGGGCCTGGGGCTTCCAAATGCCCCTACAACAGAAATCCTGCAGAGCCAGGATTGTTTGTGCTTTAAGAGCTGGCAGAACCCCAAACCCAACCCACAAAGACACACAAAGCCTGACAATATATTTATTATTCAGCCAGTTAAAGCTAAGCTTAGCACCATTTTTATGTCTCTGAGTGAACTACAAGACTATTTTGCCCCAATTTATGTCTGGTCTGGGGCAAAATGAGTTTATAGGGCCTGTAATTGTGCAGTGTTCATATTCTGTACAATATGAAGCAGTGAAATGAGAACAAATCCTTGCATTATGGCAGCATAGAATTAATATTTTAATTTTGCATTTGGGGGATGAAATAAATACTCCTGAAATTATTTTTTTTTCCCAAAAAATAGAGGGAAATCAAGATGCTGTTGGCTGATGGATGTGATTGATAGTTTAGTTTGTCATTGGAAGAGACAACTTCAGCCCCAGGGCACACAGAATTGTCTCTTCTGGTCTCTTTGTTGCTCTTTTGTAGCCTGTGGCTTATTTACAGCTGAGGAACCGTGCAGAGGATCCTGTGTAGGTCTCACCTATTCCTTCGTCACAGAAATGAGCTTTTCCTTAATTAATATCCCTCATTGTTTCAGCAAATCCCCACGGACCGTGTCGTGCAGATAACGGCAGTCAGTGCTTTATCCCCACCTGTGCTCACATGAAGTTTTTTCTCTTTGTAGGTGAAAAGGAAAGAAGGAAACAAAAGGAGATTTTGGAGCTCTCTGCTCCCATCTTTGGGCAAATGCAGAACTTTTTGTTGTAGGAGCAATGAATGCTGAGTGACTATGGAAATATTTTGGGAAATTCATCGCTGAGGTGGCCTCAGCTGGAGGCACAGCTCGTGAAGAACCCCGTCAGCTGCTGCACCCAGAGCTGGAGCACAACATTCAGAGAGCCCAGTCTGGCCCATTCTGCTTCCCAGTGCGGGAATCCCGTTGGCACAGGGACAGGGATGGTCTGGGGATCCCAATGTGGCCACGGTTAAATTGATGTTTCTTACACAGAAATGTAGGGATGACAGAGAGTGCCAAAGTCTGGTTTGGGACTGGAAATGTTGCAGAACTCAAAACTCCTGATGGCAGCAGGGTTATCAAGCACGACTGGAGATACTCAAGTAGAACATTCTTCAAGGTTTCTGGGGGAAAGTGTTCATAAGGAGCACACAGTTTTTCCTTGGCTTCTGTTTCTGCAATATTTTCAGTGTATCACAGACTCATTTTCTCTCAAATAGAAAACCAGCACCCGCAGGATGTCGGAGTGACACCAAAATGTGCAAAGCCCAAATTCAGTGTGATAAACCCTTCCAGAAGGGACAGTTTGATTTCCATTTTCCTCCTGGTTTCTGTAAAACTTTGGTGAATGTGTAATTAGTCACACCCACGCATCATCCCTCATAAAAGAGGGATATCATCCCTCCTTTCCTGCCAGGCGTTCCAGAGCGTTGGGTGTTTTGTGGGATTCCTGGTTCTGAGGATTTGTGTGGCTGTAACTATTCCCAGGTGGGAATATCCATCAGAATCCATCAGAATCCAGCAGTGACCATTCCTTTGGAGCCAGTGAGAGCAGCCACACGAGCAGAGAGAAGCCTGTGGGTGTTTCTCTGAGGTTTTTAAGAGGGAAAAGTTAAGAACCCTTCTCTTAACAAGGCCGTCACCAAATGAACATAATCAAGAAATCGCCAGCTCCGTTATGAGCAGCTTCTCCTGCTCCCTCAGCAGCTCTGCCCTCGCCAAGCCCATGATTTAGTGAATATTGTTTCCTGCTTCCACGGCACACAAGTCTAATTAAGCCATTTCTGCACCTTCCCCGGCCATAACTCTTCATTGCAGTAATTAGAAGACACCCCAGTACAGAACACACTGCTTCATCAGCTTTTAGGCTACGAGACTTAAAACTAACATTTTCAAAAGCATTTCATGGTTTGAAAGAATGGTCAATTAACCTTCAGTTTCCTGGGGGGAGCCCTGCAAAGAACTGTCAACAGTTCAGTTTAGAGAGATTTGTCCAGTGACCTACGAGGCCACGAAGTTCACGAATGCATGGAACGGTGTCATCATGGATTTGTTCCCTGGGCTACTGTCACAGGAGAATAAACTGATTTTTCTGCTACAGTAACAAGTGGCCAAAGGGCCACGGGACGACCCCGGTGCTTCCGTGGGCTCCTGGGCAAAACCAGGGCCGCTCAGCAGGAAAAACCCCCTGGTATCTTCGGGATGAATGATGTGTCTCTTTCTCTTCCTCCCATAAGGTTCTTTTTTAATCAGGGGAGCCCGGGGGTGGGGGGGATTCCTCGGCCGCCTGCTGGGTTTCTTTGTGTTTGGAATTCTCTGCAAACGGCAGCGTAAGATAAACGTCTGATTGTTGTGGTGGTGACAGTCTTCAGATTTAAGTGATAGCAACGTCTCTCCGTCTTTATAGCAAATTAAGGGCTTTCTGTGGAGCTGCAGGGATCGATTTGGGGATGCACCTGCTGGAGGAACCCGCTCGGAGCCTTCCCGAGAGGTCTCACCGTGGAGTTGATTTTTATTGGGAGATTCCAAAGGAATCCAAGGGTCTGCTCCTGGCCACTGAAGGTAAAACAATCTCTGGCTTCATGAGGGAGGCAGAATTAGCCATAAAGAAAACTGTCTTCTGTGTAGGATTTGAGATGTGGAAATTCAAATCTTCGGCTTTGCTTTTACTTCAGTGCTCTGCAAACACAGGGTTTTAGTGCCATTTCAGAAGCTGAAATGGAAGCATTGATTTTATTTTCTTCTACTCATCATCAAGACGTTTTTTTCCTTGGCCAACCTGGCAAATCCCTACATTAAATCTGATTTTCCTGGCTTTTCTCTTTTTGTCCCACCCATGACACACAGGGTCAGAGTTGTTGCACCGTGGCTGGAACTGTCTCTAGTAGAGTTTCAAACATTTCAGTTGATTCCCTGTAATGCTCCAAACTCAAGATTTTCTGATGTGAATTAGTCAGGAGGATTTTCTTAAGGACACACATCCTTGTGCTTAGAGAATCCTGGAATGGTTTGGGTTGGAAGGGACCTTAAAGCCCATCCAGTGCCACCCCATTCCATGGGCAGGGACACCTTCCACTAGCCCAAGGTGCTCCAGCCCTGTCCAGCCTGGCCTCGGACACTTCCAGGGATGGGGCATTGCACTCACCCACCTGAATTCCCACCGGGAACACTCAGCTGTGAATCCCAGGCGCAGTTTTTGTACTGAGTGCAAATTCCGGAATTCTCCAAATCCCGAGTGCTGCACGACAGGAGCTGGGTATCCCTCAGAGGAAAAGGAGACATCTTTATAGCGGTTTTTTAAAGCTGGATCATACCTAAGGGCGGTAATTGAAATTTACTCCCTGTTTTTGTGACTTTCACACAGGCGCAGACTCGTGGCTCCGGCTCCAAAGCTCTTCCTGCCTGTGGCGATTCCCATCTGAGCACATCCATCGGGGCAACTCAGGAGGGTTCTCCCCAGACCTGGGGTCTGTCAGAGCCTTCAAACCCGATAAAACCCTGCAGGAAGGGAATAGCATTGGCCCTGTGTGTCGCCAGTGACCCTTTGCTGCATTCAACAGTGACACATTTGTCATTCCCTGTCCCCTCACGAGCTTCTTGGTGAGCGAGCAGGGAAGGACGAGGAGAAAGAGCGGCTCTGATTAGAAATTTGCCCATTTTTTCTGAGCAGCTGGGGAGAAGCTCCGACCCTGCCCCGTTTCCCTCCTCAGAAGCCCCAGAGCAGAGATTGAAATTCGAGGCATGACTTTGCAGGCTGGGCTGCCAAGGGGGGGAGGGCAGCAGGGACGAGGAGCCGCGGGCGCGGCGCTGGACGTGGAGAGAGATATCATTAGATTAAAAAAGTGTCTTCCCAACACAAACAAAAGGAGAGGCCGGCTGGGAGCCTCAGGATTGCCCAACACGAGCTCCCGAGGCACTGCTGGGACAGGTCCTGCTCCTGCAGTGCCCGGAGCGTGCACACGCACGGAACGTCCCCCACGGGCCCTGGGCTCTGCGTCTCCCTCCCCGCTCAGGATCAATTACTCATCCAAAAATGACAGCCACTGCCTGGTGACCAAGAGTTGTCACCCATTTGTGCTCCCTCGAGGGCGAATGGTTTCGCTCCTGAGCTGCTCTGACGGCCCTGCCACGTTTCTCGGAAGGAAAAGTTGGCAAATTTTTCCGATTTTTATTGCTGGAAGCAGTCAGTTCATCGCGCAGAAGGCCTTGCTTGAGTTCTTATTATATTATTATTTCAACACCTTGGTTTCTTACTACGTTCAAATCATCATTCCTGGGTTGATTTTTTTTTAATAAATCAAAAGCTCAGTGGTTTTGCCACAATTTTTGCCTCAGGAGAATATCGATCCTGCTAAACTCCTGGGGATAAGAAGTTGGGCCCTTCTTTTTGGCCTTTCCCTTCGGCCCTTGCCAAACAGGTTTAACCTTTATTTGTCCTGCGTTTGGGCTCAGAACGGGCAGTTTAATGCTCAGATGAACTTCGATACAGGGGGATGTAGCAGGAAAAACAACAAAAAAGAGAATCTGTTGGGGTTATTCATGTGCTTTTGGATTTTGATTTACTTCCTACTTCCTTATTTAATAACCAGGTTCCTTAAGACTCCTTAAGCTTGACTGACCCGTGTTTTGTTGGCGGGTCTATTCCACTGACCCCTGCCAAGACCCCTGCCCCAGTTCATCTATCAGACAAAAATGAATCTATTCCAGGAGCTATCACTTCCCATTATCTCTAATTGAGCCTGACAGTTGGAGACAGGCCTCATTATTTTTAATTGGGCCCTATAGTTCCAGAGTTAAAATTAAACACAGTTTAATGCAGATAGCTCATCCGCGCCGCTCTGCCAGAGTCAAAATTGTCTTTTAAGTTTAGTGGAACAACGGGGTTTGTTTGCAGGCCTTGCTTTTGCTGAGCTCCGTGTCGTGCCAAACCTGCCTGGGGTGGGAGGACACGTCTGTTAATTAGAACCTGACCCGGCCCTGCACCTGTCGGACCTTTTCTCTACGTTTTTACACCAAAAATCCGAACGTGGGCCCAGGGTGGTGCTGAACAGCTCTTTAATCAGCCCAGGCTGCCTGTGAGAGCTTCACACGGCTCAGGTAGTTTTAAACAGATTTGCAGGGGTGTCGTGCAAACAGAGAAATTGCTGAAAGTTTTCCCCAAAGTCCTGTGGGAAGGTTTATCCAGGATTTAAAAGTGAAGATACCTCTCTAGACCTCAACATGGGCATTTTCACTGCTCCGTTCAGAGATTTTTTCTGCCAAGAAGGGGCATTTTTATCACTCTCAGGTGGGGCTTTTCTGTGAAGACACCTCTGAATAAAGAAGGAATTGAAGCCTCCTGTTGCTGTAAATATTATAAATGTTCATGTCTTGAGTTTTCTTTGGGAAGGAACATTCCAGTCCGTGCTGAGGAAGGAGTTGTCTCACCCTTCTGGTGGTTTTCAGCCACACAGGAGTTGGAAAATCACTTTGGTAAATCATTCCCTGTGCTCTTTCTTCGAGTCAGCTGTGGGCTGCAAGACCAAGCCATTTTTTTAATTGAACCTTTAACTTTGCCAGAGTTCTCAAAGCAGTTAATCCATCACAAACCTCTTTAGATTACTCATGGAACCCAGGTTCCTAATTACAGGAGGCTTTGATTAAATATTGGATTTTCCTTTACACGGGTGAGGTTAAACACTTGTTTCCAAGGACGTTTCCTTTGATATATTTGTATTTTCTGTACTTCCCTCTTCAGCTGGGCTTGAAGGTCAAATAAACAAACTACAGCACTCCCAGTGACACCCAGTGTGTCTTAAGGAATCCGGGATGAAGATCCCTCAGTTTGGATCAGCGGGATCTCTACTCTTCCTAAGGGTTCAGGCAGCTCGCATTCGTAATTATATACTGTGTGCTTAATTAACAGACACTTAATCATGGGGATTCCATGACATCAGGCCTGGAGGCTGGGATTGTCCTGGAGAAAATGAGCAAGGATTACCCAAAGTTTGCACAGGCCCTGCTCCTTCCTGGCTGCTCTCCCTGGTGTCAGCCACCCTTCCCAGCCCAAGGCCAGCCGTGCCTCACTTCTCTGGCATCTTTTCTGGAGGAGGGAATTCCTGCAGCCTGGAGGAGCTCCTGGATGAGCCCTTTGCTCCCTGTTTGTGCTGGATCTCCAGCTTTTCTCCTGGCATTGCTTTTGCCGGGCACAGACGCCGTCAATTCTGGTGGGGGAGCAAAAATAGCCACCAAAGCAGTGCCTTTTTTTTTTTTGTCAGCCCAGCCACTCCCTTGAAGGTTGACGTGATGGCACCTCTGGGATGATTTTCCATGCCCGCAGCCAGCCTGGAAATGCTGCTCCAGACAGCACCAACTGCACGAACTTCCCAGCTTTTCCACTCATGAGGTGTTTTTGTTGGCTTTATCCTGGCTGGCAGAACCCCCCCTCCTTCCTGGCCCTGCAGGAGGTCCCTGCTGTGACAGCCCAAAATCCCAGGAGATGCAACGGCTCCGTCCTGTGCTGCTGTCCTTTGGATAGAACTTGGAGAGAAAAAGGCCTTTGTCCAGCTTGTGGCCAGCGAGCAGCACACTCCCAAAATTATGGCACAGATTTAGTGGCCTGTGCGAGGAGTGAGACTGAAAGAGGTTTATTACAGCTTTCCACACCTCTGTGTACCAGTATTTGGGATTTATGGCAGCTTTCCATGATCCCGTGTGTCTAAATTTGGGATTTTTAATGGTTCTTGCACGTCAGCATTTGGGCCCTGCAGAACAATTCCCGCTGGAATATTCCCTGCAGCCACACAAGGGAGAGGAAGGATTGTCAGCCACGTTGTGGATGTGCAGCTGAAGTTTTGGGGGTGTGCTTTTGTGGGAAGATTGAGGTGAGGGAGTCTGGAGTGGTTCGGGCGATGGGTTTTATACAGGTGCTTGTTCTGTACAGCTTTTTCTGGGAAAATTCACTCCAGAGCTAAAGGGTTTCAGTGTCTCCCCTTCTATTTTTGGCAGAAGAACAGAGGTGCCAAAATTTCACTCCCGTATTTGTTGTAGTAATTCACTTCTGTATGTTCCAGCTCCCCAGTCAGGGCCCGGCATTGCTGGCTCGGTGACGCTCTCTCTGGATGTCTTCCTGTCAGGAAGAAACTTTAAATCCTCGTCCTAAGGAATTCACCCCAATTTCAGGTGCAAACAGAAGGATTTGCTCATTTTAAGCGTTCCCATTTCCCTGATTCCTCGTTTGCCGTGTGAATATGAACTTTTGACGGGATCCATTCGTGATTCGTAGCAACACCACCTTGGTGCTACGTGAAGCTTGTGGATTATCATGGCTGTGCTGGATTAATCCCAGAATCCCAGAAGGAGGAAAAGATCTCCCCGACCATTGAGTCCAACCTGTGACCGATCCCCACCTTGTTTGGGCTTTAAATGCAACGTAAAAATCTCAGATTCCAATCTTACAATGACAGAATTTCCTCGTGTGTGACTGTTCTGTTCCAGAGGTGCAGCAGGGTTTGGAGAGGCTCATGGAGAGCAGGTTGTGCTTTCCCTGTGCTTTACCAGGATCAAATTATCTCCTGTTCCCTCTGTGTTGTTTTGGGGTTTTTTTTCTGTCTGCTTTGTTTTTGTTTCCTCTCAACCAGCTTGAGAAAGAATGTGGGCTAGAAACAAAAGATGTCGAGGATTTAATTTAGCCAGACAAAAAATACTCTTTTCAAATGTTAAAACAGGCTGAAAGAGAGGTCTGAGGGCTGGTTTGAAAGGACAGGACTTTGTTCCCAGTGCTGTTCCCAGCAGTGATGGGAGACACTTGGATCCTGAGCCGATGGATCTGCCCTGTGCTGCCTCCTGAAGTCCTTGGCCTGCCAACCTGCTTTATTCTTTAATTAATAAATACATTTATATGATATAATTCACTGGCCAGCTTGCAGTTACCTGGAGAAGACCTTAAAAAAGGAAAAAGAAAAATTTTTGGGAATTTTTAACAGCAGTAGAGCGGTGCTATTTATTACTTGGGATGTTTGGAATTACTGAGGACGGGGGTGAATAATTGATAATCATTTTAACCCAAGCAAGAATTCCATTAAATATGAACAAGAGGAGGCTGGGCACGTGGTAAAGGATTTCTCTTTCCCTTTTGACTGCAACCAATCCCTTTGGATCTGGTCACTGAAGACACCTGGCAATGAAATGGGTGTGCGAAAGAGGAGGAAACCAGATATTATGTTACTTAAAAGTCATTCATCATGTCGCAGGAAGGCAGGAATCTGAACTCCTGCAATAAATAATCGCTGAGGGTGATCTCTGCACACAAAGAAGCTGTGACAGGGAGCCACTGCCAGCTGCTGAAATGTCCCTGTGACAGCAGGCCAGGAGCTGGGGCTGGAGTGAAGGCCAGGGAGAGCAGGACGCAGGGAAATGATTTCCTGGGAGCCATCCCACGAGCTGTGCATAGAAATGAGCTTCCTGCTCCCTGATTTTGCTGGAGGAAAGCAGGATTCTGGGTTCAAGGCCCAAGCCTGAGTTGCAAGGAGTGTTTGAAGAGCTCCGTGTGTCCCTCACAGCACCCTGGCTCCAGCTACGGATTGTCATTTTGCGTTTGTCAGCAGAGAACTTTATTTCCTTCTCTCTTTTAATTCCGTGCTTGTTTTTTCCCGTGTTTGCTTCGCTGAAAGGGCGGTCAGACATTGGAAAGGGATGCCCCGGGAAGTTTGGAGTCCCCATGCCTGCAGGTGTCCAAGGAAGGACTGGATGTGGCACTCCGTGCTCTGGGCTGGGGACAAGGTGGGGATCAGCTTGGACTCAGTCTTGGAGGGCTTTCCCAACCCAAATGATCCAACAATTCCCACTCTGTGCAAATTCCTCAGCATTCCCTGAGTAATCCCCTTTCCACTGCTGGCATGGAAAGGTCTCTTTGGGATTTTATTTCAGCTGGTGGCAACTTCCAGTTGTGATTGAGTGAGAGAGAACAGAGCTGTTCTGGTGGGCAGGGTAACACCTTCCTGGCACGTCCACCAGTCCGGGTGGACGAGGGATGTCCATGGCACGTCCACCAGTCCGGGTGGACGAGGGATGTCCATGGCACGTCCAACAGGCCGGGTGGATGAGGGATGTCCATGGCACATCCACCAGTCCGGGTGGACGAGGGATGTCCATGGCACATCCACCAGTCCAGGCCAGCTCACTGAAAAGATCCTCCATGTCCGTGTAACCAGACAGGGACTTTGGGATTTTCTGTCAGCAAAAGAAGGGCTTGGGAGGGATAAATTGGACCTACCTGGAGAGTTTGAGGGGCCACGAGCACCCTTTGTTTTCCATCTCTTGTGACTCTCGGTGACACCCTCAGCTCTGCTCCAATACCTTCATTTGTTTAAAATTAATGAGTTTTCCTCAGTTTTTCTGCCCCAAACTCAACAACACACATTTATATGCTTTTCATCTCTGTATCACACCATCTCATGTTATATTAATTTCTCTAGCTCCCTCTCCCTTTCCTGGAAGGCGCCCAGGATCCAAACTGAGTGGCTTGGCAGTGTTGACCTGCATTTCCCAGAAGTTCATCCCTGGGATTTTTTACCCTGAAGTTTCGGTGCTGCTCAGTCCCGTAAGTGCCCCCTGCCCTCTGTTCTGAGTTCAAACACCCACAGCAGTGTGTCCCCACGCTTCAGATGCACCGGGGAACGAATGGGACAAATCCTGGATGAATATAATTAGTATTCTCCACGTGGAAGCAGCTGTAGGAATCGCTCGCAGCTCGGGGTGTAGTTTTTCAGCAGCGGATGCTGAGTGAGGCTGGCGAGGTGCAGGTGGAACGGCCTCTCCCCAGATCTGGTTACACCACGTCAGGACCCCGGGGAGGAGAAAGGCAGAATTCAGTATGTGCATGTGAGAGTGGAGCCCTCATCCTGCACAACGCTGTTTTATTCCTGTTGCTTCAGGGGAAGTCTGTACCCACCCTGGGCCCCGTCCCCGTGAGGTGGCGAGATCCCAAAGGCTGCAGCAATGCAGGGAAGCTGCTGAAATTGCCTCTGGGAGTTGGAATCACATGAAAGATTCATGTGGAGTCTTAGCACCTGCTCCTCCTTTGTGGGATATCTGCACTGTTAATTTTTAAGCACGTCTTAGCCTGGGGAAGGGAGATCCTATAACCGAGGGAATATACATTATTAACCTTAAAGCTCCCAGCTCGGGGCAGCTCCTGCAG
This sequence comes from Struthidea cinerea, assembly GCA_013397865.1. NCBI lineage: Eukaryota > Metazoa > Chordata > Aves > Passeriformes > Corcoracidae > Struthidea > Struthidea cinerea. Next base: position 412,067 of record VZTI01000402.1, on the reverse strand, counting down.
CCTCGGCCACTCTGGGTTCTGAAGGAGCAGCTGAGCACCCAGCACCTGCTCCGTGGTGGCATCAAACTGGGATGGCTCCAGCTCAATACACCCAAAGGCCGCCCTCCCTAATTTGGGTGGTTTGTAATTAACACAGAAGGCCCACACCGACTCATCAAAGATCCCGGGTGCAACCTAATCTCGAGGAAGATACAGTTTCTAGTTCTTATCTTGGAAAAGTGGCCACTGAGTGGATGCAGGTGCCATAGGCCCAAGTCCCCGGTCCCAGTAAATTATTAAAGGTGCTCAATTCGGGTGAGGACATCGTCCCTGCCCGGCTGCCCAGAGTTCCGAGGGACCTCACCCAGGTTCAAAGCCCCTGGTGGATGGTTTCCCTGGAATAATTGGTAACAGCAGCCAGGATGGACGCCCAGGTAACTTAAATTATCGTGGCTGTAGTGGGAGATGCATTAACAGAGAGATTTATTCCATGGGGCATTTCCTGCAGGGGGTTGGAGCTGGAGGATTTTAAAGGTCCCTTCCAACCCAATCACTCTGGGATTTGCAGGTTGCTATTATCTGCATTAGTATGTGTTTGAGTGGTGCGTTGCCGTAGGTTGAATGATGGGATAATGATCTGAAAATTGTATTTTTATAAAGCACACCACTGATGTAATTCAGTCACAAATATCAGGACTCATTTCCCAAACTTCCTGGTGCAGAAATATATATCGAGTTTATCCTGGACGACGTGGGGTAAGAGCGACTTTTCTCCTCGATTCCTGTGTGCTCCTAAATGCTCCCTTTCCTCCTCTGCTGGTTAATGGCATTTTTGGACTTCAGCACAGAAAAATCTTGGAAGCTGGGACTGGGCTGACATCTCACTTGCATGGTAATGAAGCCTTGACAGAGGAGATGACAGATGGAACTCCAGGATCAATCCAGCTACTTTTATTTTTTTTCCAGCAAGATACTAAAACGGGAAGGTTTAGAAGGAATTCTAATTAAGGCGCAGGTTTCTGCGTGTCTGCTGATGACTTTGTCTCGTCACAGACTTTAGGAAAACTCCCAGGGAGAATTCTGCAGTACTGCACCACTAACACTGGTGCGGGCTGGTTTCCTAAACAGTCCAGTTAATTCTCCTAAATTCTCCCGAGGTTCTGGAGCTGGGCTCTTTGGACAGAGGTGTCACAGTCTTGGCGTGGTGCTCTGCAATCTCCGTCAAATCCCATCACAAAACCTGGGCATGGCTTTTGCAGGACAGACATCCAGGTAACCCTGACATTCTCTGTCCGGAGCTGCCTCCTAAGGAGCTGGATGAGGGTGAAATTCCTGTGGTCTCCTCGGCAAATATTCCACCTGCCACAAAATAGCTCGGTTAATCCTTGGTTTGTTTATTGAGCATCGGTGTGTCGAGCTCTGCTCAGAGGCAAGAGGCTCCCTGGTCATCTCCTGTCCTCCTCTTCCTGTGGAAAACCGTGGTCAGTGCTGGGGAGGGACACGGAGCCCACGCTCACCCCAGCAAGGTCGGTCCTGCAGCAGCGCCGGGGGTTCGGAGCGTGCTGGAAAAGCTTCCCGGGGAGCTGCTCCCTGGAGGGACCGGGCTGGAGAGAGGCAGCAGGGAGGGAGGCCCTGCAGCTGGGGGGGCTGGAGGGAAGGAAGGAGCGACTCTGAGGCCCTGGGAGAGGAGCTGCAGCCAAGGTGGTCAGCTGGGAGCAGAGCCGGAGCCAGACTCCGCAGGGCAGATGGCAGAGCTGGATGCAGAGGCCAAGGAGAAGGAAGGAAATTATTCCCGGAGAGAAGGTGGCAGAGGCAGAGCGTGACAGGCTGAGGCAGAGCGAGAAATGCAGTGACCGAAGGCGAGGGAGGATTTAATTTTTAATTAGCCACGATTAATTCCTTCCCCATCGGAAGTCTGGTGAGAACACGGAGTGAAAGGAGGTAACGGTGGGTTTGCTTTGGTGGGTCCCATCAGAGAGGGAGGCAAAGGGGTCTCTCAGGGAGCTGAAGTCCTGAGGGCTGAGCTCGGAGCTGCTGGGGGTGTCTGGCTGTGGGACAATCCCGGTAAATCCCTGGAGTTTTCCTTTTTGCAGCACGGAAGGGATTTTTGCTCTGCATGCGGGGCATGGTCTGGCTGAGTCAGAGGTGGTGGATCCCCCTGATCAATGATCCAGAATTCAGCGGGAGATTCAGTCCATCCTTTGGGATAAGGACCTTGCCACCGAGGCTTGGAGCTGATGGAGGAATGAGGGAATTTCTTTTCCGTAATAATTCCTCCTCAGGAAGGCTTGGATTTAGAGGGGCCTTTTCCCCCCCCTCAGATGGGACTCCCTGTCTGGCTATTTCCTGTATTGATGGCATGAGGCAGAATTCCAGCAAACGGGATGAGCACATTCATTACTGGGATAATTACTGGGATAATTGTTCCGCTGCGGAGCCGGGACAGGGACAGAGCACCGGCTGCAGGATCTGCCTTCTCCTCTCTCCCCACTTCCCTGCTTTTTTCCCGCATCCTCTCTTTGCTCCTCATCCAGCAGCAGGGAAATTCTCCGTCTGACTGCCAGGATGATTTCCATTCCCTGTAAATAGCCCTCAGTGAGGAATTCTTCCAGGGAAGTCTCCTAAAGGCGACACAATCCCTTTCCTCCAAAGCCCCCCTGTGTTATTTTTAATATGTGAAACCTTTCCATCTCAATCACTGCAGTTATTTCTACTCCCTCTAAGAACATTTAGCTCTACGTATAAAAAACCGGATAAATAATTCACAAAGCTCCTTGTATGAGACTCTTTAAAAGAAACTTGTTCATTTTAGGTACATTTTAAGTTTCAAGGCGAGGAATAGCAACCATTTCTGATTCAAACGTGCACCTAAATCCAATAAAATGGGGCTATTTTGACCCGTTTTAACAGGTTTTCCCTGTTTCAGAGGATGACCTCCCCCTCTGTCAGCCATCCAGAAGCTGTTTAGGAATCAGCTGAGTCCCCTCTGCCTCCACCCGCTCTGCCCTGCCCATTCCCACCTGGAATGAGTAGTTTTGTGCTTCAGCAGGTGTCAGGGGGATTAATTTTTCCCCTCTTTCCTTCTCGGCTTGTCTGAGGCTGCCTTTTTGTAGCCACGTGGAGAAGTGGGGTAAGTTCCGAGCTCTTCCTAAGGTTTTATGCTAATGAGCACTTTAAACTGGGAATTTCTGGTTAATGCCAAGCTGGGACCTGCCTGGGGGCAGTGGTTGTCTTCCTTCTCCAAGGAACAGAGGCAGAAGAGATTTTGGGGTGTTCTGGAGAGAATGGTGAGACCGAAGGAGGAGGGAAGGAGCTGACTTTCACCTACATGGAAAAAAGGGAATTTCTTCTGATCAGCGGAGAAGGGGGCTGGCAACACCAGAGCCTGGGAGCTTGTGACTGCCTGGCGAATCCTGATCCTTCCTTAAACCCAAACCCAGAGGAGCTGCCCTTAGGTCACCCTAATGGGTGGGTCCTGCCACACTTGGAATGCTGGAGATCCCCCCACACCTTCTACACTTGCTATGGAGTAAAACCAACCTGGATGCTCTCAGAGGGGCCACTGTGGCTCTTCGTGTCCCTTCTCTGTCCCTGTGGCTTTAAGGAGTCAAGAGCAGAGTGTTCCCTTTCCCTTCCCTTGGCTTCAGAGCTGCAGGCAGTGATGGATGTTCCTCACAGATCCCACAACCAGGCCCTTCCCGCTCTCAAAAATAGCTCTGGTGCACTGCAAGGTACCTTGAGGGGTAGGAAAGGGATGGTTTTGAAGAGAAGATGAATTATTTCCTTTGCAGACACTCCTGTATTGAGACTCTTTGCTGGTTGAAGCTGCAGGTCTGGTCTGGTGGGTCCCAGGTGGGGACCAGGGGCTCTCCCGTGACTCCAGGTGGCAGTTCCCAGAGTGAAACGCTGATGTGGCCTCTGATAATGTCTCTGTGCCTGACTCCTGAACTGAAATGCTTGTTACTGAAGTGCTTTGTGTGCGAGGGGTGCAGGAAACCTGGGAGGTGTTTTCTGGAGGAGTTTGGAGCAGCTTTTTGCTCTCTGTTCCCACTGTGGCTGAGTCTCCAGGCTCGGCTGCGATCCTGCCCTGCCAGTAAATCCTCAGCCAGGCCATGAGTCCGTGCAGCCCCTTTGCTGCCCCTCCGGCTCCTCCCACCCAAAACTGCAGCCCTGGCACTGCTGTCCCCTCAACCCTGACAGAGCAGAGCCGGAGCAAGGCCTGTCCTAAATCACTGCGAGCTTTGGGTGACCTTGGCTGGAGTTCCTGAACCAGACCTCGTGTTGCAGCCTCTGCAAATCTCTGCTGCGTAAATGTTCTGGAAACAGCACCTGATTTTGGGGGGGGCTCTTATGGAGATGAAAACTGGCTTTTGCTGTGGGAACTTGAGTGGTAATCTTGGTTTGGACTGGGATTTGTTGTCCCAGGTGTCACTTGTCTTGTCTGCTCTCAGTTCTGATGCTGGCTCACACAGGCAGCTCCTTTCTGCTGCCTGGTGCCCCAAAGGGTTGGGTCTTTGCGGGATGTTGGAACACTCCCACGGGAAGTGTGATCCCAATTCTTGCCTTATCAGTGGCCTTCTTGCTGTGTCCATAAATGTGATTTTGGGGGCGTTTTCCTCTGGTTCTTGGTTCTGACTTGAAGGGTTGGAACACCCTGGAGGTGTGTTCACCTTGGAGTACATGAATTTACTGTGGTTTAATTCCCCCCTCCCTGTACCTTAGGGACTGTCAGATACTCCAGGACCATCCTTCTCTTTCTGAGAAATTGAATAAATCTGCCCTGCCGTATTCCCAGGATTTTTAATTCTGGATTTAATTTTCCAGCTGGAAATCCTGTGCTCTGTCAGCTGGGGAATGCTCTGAAGCATATGGAGTTTATCAGTAATTGATGTTTTCTAATAAACCATCCTGTTCTGCAATTAATAAGGAATCATTAAGGAGCTGCCTCCGGTCCAGGAGCAGCAGTAAATCTAAGCAGGAAGAAAACTCTGAAATTTATATCTAAAAGCCAACAACTGAGAGAATGAGCAGTTCAGTGTCCGTGCTCTGGCCTGGCAGGATTTGAGCTGGGTTTTATGTGGCCCTAAAATTCCCAAGGGTGGTGGAATTGCTGCTGCTTTCCTCGCTCATCCAGCATGTCTGGGGTGCAGGGATGAACATGGAGTTTTGGGCAGCACCTCTGTTCTGTAGGTGCTAAGAAGCTAGAAGCGGAGAAATTCTTCAGCCTTTTCTCAATATTCTGTGGGCAGACTGTCTTTCCTATGTAAACTATTTTAAACAAGGTCACAGTTTCATAAACTTCTTGCCCCCGCAGGCTGTTTTGCAAGATTGTTATGGCTTTGGCTTTGAAAATATTTTGGAATAGGTATCTTAGAACTTGGCCAATCCTCTCAAGGGGTGGATGGCCGAGGAACCAATTACCTATTGCCACTCAACACACTTTTTGCGATCTATCCCATATAGTAGTCAGAAAATTATTAAAAAAGAAGCTTCAGCTTCCACTTGTTCATGAGCCTGGACTCTGTGTCGTTTTCTTTTTGTGCCTCGGACGTAACAGCAACACCTCTGTGTGTGTGAAACAAGCTGAGACAGCAAAAGGGTCCTTCCTAGGAGTTAAAAAACTATAAAGAAGTGTTTTACGCTCTAAGTCAGGTGCCTGAATGCTTCGGTTCCTGCTGTAACCTGGGAGCACTGGGAATTCTGGGGCGGCAAGCCTTTGCCTAACCTGGGCCAGCCTTGCTGGCACCAGCCCAAAATCCGAGCTGCTCGCATGGACCTGACGGGCCATTGTTTTATTGGAGCTGACGTGCTGAATGGGGCTCTTGTGGCCGATATTCTTTACCTGTCTCGTTGCGTTAAAGTGGGGAGCGCGGGGGGCAGGTGGGCCCGGGCCCCGGCCCCGCTCGCAGGACTCGGCGCGCCCGGCGCGGCCGGCGGGGACCCCGTGGCACAAGAAAGAGTTGCCAAGAACAAATCTCTATTGTTCCCCGTCATCTTTAAATGAGTGTCAAAGTAGGCAGGGGGGCTTTGACCGTTAACCGCACAATTTAGCCGGCCCCTTGTGTCCGGCAGCCCCCTCCGCCTTGGAGCTCCTGGGATGAGAAAAGGCGGCCTCAGCCCCTTCTAAATGGGCCAACTCTTCTCCTTTGTGTGCAGACTGCCCAGTGTGAAATCCGCAGTGACGTTAAATGTTTTCTAATGAATAATTACTGAAAGGAAATGGAGGAATATATGTGTCATGGATTGTAGCGCGTTAAAATGTTTTCTTTTGGGCACAAAAATGTTGTCCTTCAGCAGCGCCGCGATTGTTGCAGGGAGCCTTTTGTGGGGGTTTGGATTCTCAATGGATTATCTGTGAGCGCTCGCTTTTCCAATAGGAATCAAAAGGGTCCTTTGGCAAACGAATGTTTTTCAAAATGGCAGCCATGAAGCCCATTTAGTATTTAAAGTTTGGGCTTTAAAGAAATGTTTGAACTCGGGAGATTTTCTCACTTTTTTCCTTTCTTTTGATTTATGAAAGTGAAGTGGTTCACCTCGACCTCTCCTCTATTGAGAAAGACAGACAGTCACCCTTTAACAAGTCTATAGCAGACCATGCCCTGGAGACAGACAAGAGGCCTTAAGAACTCTTGGCATTTCCCTGGGCTGTTGATTAACCTTAAAACCCTCTTATTCTGTATTCTTTTGAAAAGAAATTAGGTTACAATGTGTAAATTTTTCCACAGTATAATTGTATTTATGAATTCTCCTGCCTCGAGGAGCGTGTACAGTAGTGCCAGACAGCCCAAGTGCCTCCCCGCGCACACAAAATATCCCTTTTCCATGGCTGCTGCGTTCCCAAGCATGGTCCATGTCCAGCATTCCAGTTCTGTTGGAAATCTGAAAGAGGTTTCCAGAGATCTGTGAAAAGTCTCAGCGAAAGATCTCAAAATCAGCTTGTTGTGTTGGCTTTGCTGCGGTGGGACGAGCGTAGCTTGGTCCTGTGGTGGAATCCGCTCTGCTTTAATCCCTTTTTTTATGGGGTTCTCGTTGATCTGAAAACTAAGGCGAGCAGATGAATTCTCAGGAGCCACACCAAGGTTTCCTCGGGAGGGGGAAAGTGTTCCCATCGCCCTGGGCTGGCTGCTCCTCCTGGGTGGGGATGTGTCGCCCCGAGTCCTGCTGCCCAGATCTGACACTCTGAATTTCCTTCGGGGACAATGGGATGAGTCCTGACTGCTCCTGGAGCAGACACGGGGCATCCCTACGGAGCGCTGGAGTCCTGACCTCGGGGTCACTGCCGTAGGGAGATCCAGGACTGCCGGGATGCGTCCGTGCTCCCCCGCTGACCCTGCCAAGTGCCTCTGGCAGAACATCTTCCTTTTCCATTCTCCGTGGTCACGGCGCCTTGGGCCAATTCCTCCAGAGAGCCGAGGGTGGAGCAGAGCCCGAGGGGTTCCTTGTGGTGATCGCTGCAGTCCAGGACTCTTAATGAGCGAATTCCTGGAGCACACGAGGGGAGCAGGATGGGTCAGGGAGCTGCTGACTCTCGCAGTAAATGAGTATTTCCAAAACAGAGCTCCCACGTTCCTGAGGGAATGTGTGTTAACAGCGCTGCTCCGAGCTCAGCTATGCTGGGCGAGCCTGACAC
>VZTI01000402.1:367709-404446 GCA_013397865.1 Struthidea cinerea | reverse complement strand
GCCAGCCTGACGCTCTCTATTAAATCTCGTGTCTGTTTTAAATCTCGTGTCTATTTTTTATCTCCTGTCTCTTTTGAACCAGATGGCTCCAGGGATGTTCACTTACTGCATCTTCCCGTGGCACCACTTTTATTTGCTTTTATTATCTCAGGGGAGTAACAGGCTAAAAAAAGTTTGGTGTCACAGAAATTTTAGCTGGAGCTGTGTCAGGAAGGTTTAGGTTGGGTATCAGGGAAAGTTTCTTCCCCCAGAGGGTGCTGGGCACTGCCCGGGCTCCCCAGAGAATGGACACACTCCCAAGGCTGCCAGAGCGTTTGGGCACCGTTCCCAGGGATGCCCAGGGTGGGATTGTTGGGGTGTCTGTGCAGGGCCAGGAGTTGGATGATGATCCTGTGGGTCCCTTCCAGCCCAGGATATTCCATGATTCTGTGATGCCAGGTGGATACAGAGCTGAACAAACAGGCCAAACTGGGCTTTAGGATCCCTGTGTCCAGCCTTAGATAAGGCTTGAAGTTTTGAGGGGGTTGGGAAGGAGAAGTTTTTTTGCAGAGATCGGAACACGAATGTGCTCTGGGTGGGAAGAATTAACTTTCTTTTTTCTTTTCCAAACCCTGATTCTGTTGGGAAACAGAGGGGTGTGAACAACCTGGCTGTTAAACAGCCGCTTTTCCCACTTGTCTGTGAAAATGTTCTTTATTGAGGGTTTTTTCATTTTAAGTTTTGAACGGTTTTGTTCATCGTCAGTATTTATTAGCTGAGGATAGGTCAGAAATGCCTTTGCCTGGCTCGTGCTCTGAGGCACGAGGGAAGAGATCCAATTCCTGAATGCTGCTGGAAGCCCAAGGTCTCCCGTGGCACAGGAAGGGCTCTTCCATTTCTGGAGAGCCTGATCCTGCCACGAGTCCCTTTAGGAGCTTGTCACCCAGCGAGGTGGGACTTGGGTGGGAAGCTCCTTAAAGACAGAGCTCTGAATTCATGGAAGCATCATCTGGAGAACGGAGAGGTCGCTCGCTCGTGGATGTCGCTGGTTTCCCAGATGGATGGGTTTTATCCTGCTGGAAACTGGGGAAATCTCTGTTGTTGTTGTTGTTGCCTTTGGCAGCTGGGCAGAGGCAGGAAGAGCTGGCACCAAGTGCGAGTCGGCGTCCAGCAGGAAAATGATTTCTGAGGGGAGAAAACTGCCTGTTGCATACGAAAAAAAGAAGGAAAATCCATGGAAACCGCGACTTAAACCGGGTTTTGCAGTGACCTCTAGCGGGAGCCAAGCCGGGAGCTGTGGGAAGGGGCTGAGGAGCCTGGCCAGCAGCGATGGGATGTATTTTGTGCCCGGATTTGCCCAAATTGCCCATCAGGAAGGTCAGAGCCCATCCGTTCATCCCCAGAGCCAGCCGGGGGTGCTCTGGTGAGAGGCAGAACCTCCTCGAGCTGCTGTCGGGGCTCGGGTGCTGGCAGGTCCTGGATAATTCATTAAAGCGGGAGGATGGCGCATCCCTGCCCGAGGAGGGAGCAGCAAACAGCCCGACACACGATCCGGGGTGCCCGGGGGCCTCGGCTGCAGCCCCGGGAACTCTCCGTGGAAGCAGCACGGGCTGGACAAGGAGGCGAGGGGAGGGTGCAGGTAAAGCAGGGCTCAGGTGTGACATAAAACCGCCTCGGAACTTGCAGGGCGGTGGAAGGGAAACCCGGCAGCTCCGAGATGGTTTGGGGACGTGGGGGATCCTTGAGGGGATTTTCTGCTGGTGTGGGTGGAATTGGTGGCCCCAGTAAACCCGGCTCTGCCGGGTTTGCACCTTTTGGTGCAATTTCCTGCGTGGGTGGGAGCTACGAGGCTTTCGAAGGTCCACGGGGTGAGCTTGTGCCCACCTGAGGCTCTCACCTGCATGGTCTGGGCTTTTCCAGAGCTTCCAAAATAGCTGTGGCCTCACAAGTAATTCTCCTCCTCCCTGTACCTTCATCCCTTCTGTTCCGTGACCTTAAACCAAAGAAACATCGATGGAGCATCAACTGAAAAATGAACTTTAGATCCTCTGGTGAAGATAAGTAATAATTTTGCAAAGTTTCTTTCTTCCTCATTGTTTAGGGTTGTTTTCTTGACAGATCTTGCTTCAAACTGCTACAAACTTTGTCAAAGAAATCGGCCTGTTCTGTCTGACCCTTTCTCGGGAGCTGCAGAGCTCAGGAATTTGTGCTGTGATCCCACAGGGCTCCTTGCAGCTTCCCTGTTGACAGACAAATCCCTGTGGGAAAAGCAAAACCCTTCATTGTAGTGAAGGAGAGGTTTTCTGATAGATCTCCTGTGTTTAGGCGAGAAGGAAATCCCCTGAGTGATGAGGAAAGGAAAATAATCCTTTACAAGAGCAGTGTCTTGCTGGGATCACGTGCCCTGATGAGTCCTGGGGCATCTCTCATTCAGGGAAGCACAAAACTCGCGGTGAACTTCCAGAAATGGGTGGGGACAGGGCAGTAAAGGGTGCTGGGATCGTAAAATTATCAGCACCAGCAAAATACTGAGAAAATCTGGGCATGAAATAGCCCAGAAAAGAGTTCAGGGGTTCTGTCTGGTGGGGAGCAGTGTCACTTACCCATTAACATACACGGGAGAGAAGTGGGTTAAGGAAACCTGAGCAGGTGAATGCCGAGGGGGAGTCAAGCTGATCCTTTCCTGCTTCCCAGCTGGGAGAGAAGGAGAAATGTCCTGAGAGCTCTGTCAGAAGATTTTAATAATAAAATCCTATTATTACTATTATTATTATTATTATTATTATTATTATTATTATTATTCTCTTCTCTCTCCCCTTTCCATGTCCCTCCCTGCACTGGCAGTGGGGTCTGTCCAGGTGTTGGTTTGAGAAGCAAAACTCATCCTTTATTCTTTCTTTTGCCTTCCAAACCTGATGGAGCCTGAGCTAAGGACAGGCACAGCAAATGGATAAGAGCGGTCACGTGCAGAGGAGGGGGGAAAAAAGGGGATATTTATATTAAAGGGAAAAATGTAGGGAACTTTCTGACAGAAAAGAGAAGTGATCACAGTCAGGTCATGCCCTGGCTAAGGGAAAATGAGGAATTCTGTGTCCTGCCAGCCTCGGGGCTGGGGACAGTCAGCAAAGCAAAAATGTAAGTCCTTGTGTGTGAAGTGAGCGCAGGTCTGATTTATTTCTTTTTTATTTGAAGAACTGCTGTCAGGGGATCTTTCTCTCTGGAGCGTGGTGGTTGTGTTGCTGCTGAACATAAATCTCACAACTCAGCTCTCTCTCAAAGAGCTAAATGTAAAGAACAGGCTGGACTAAAATGAGAATAACATTAAAATTCCTGTTTAAGAGCTGATTTTTCTGAGCTTGCCTCAGTCATAAAGGAGACTGTGTGGCTGGCTCCTTTGCTCTTCATTTCATGCAACTCCGCTCCCAAATCCACCGAGCCCCAGTGTCCACCAGTGCCTGCAGGCTCATCCCAAAAACCTCCCTCCAGAGCCAGGCTTTGCCAGAGCTCAGCGGGAACTATTTTGTGCCTATTTCCAGTTTGCAAAGCTTCTGCTTTAGACAAATCAGAACGAAATTAAGAAAGGGGGCAGAACCCACACGAACAGAGCACCGCCGTCCTTTGAGTGCTCGCTGAAAACCTTACACGCAGCCACAACGTCCCCTTGAGCAGTGGAGCAGCAAAAAGGGCCAAGCCCACGTCCCCAAGGGCAGCAGGAGAACAGCGAAGGTGCTGGGCTGGTGAGCACGGCCCGGAGCCTCCGGAGCTGCTCCGGTTGCTCGGCCACGTTCGCTGCCCTAATTTTCCAAGCCTGGAACCCTCCAAGGGAGCTCGCTCCACGGGAATTTACTCCAAGGTAAGCTGCTCCAGCTGTACGGAATTCATTTCTCTGATTTATGCCTTAGGATAGGAATTTGTCTCCGAACTGGGGAATGCTGGTGTCTGTAAAAACAAGGCAAAAGGAAACCCCGAAAAACCCAACTTTAGCACGATGTCACCGTAGGTTGTGTGTGATGTAGACAAATCCATGTGGAATGTGTGGACAAAAAATGGTTTTCTATTTGCTCGCATGCGATTAGCAGCTTGGTTTAATGAAATAGAAAGCACAGCTGATTCTCATAGCCTGGGAATCGAGCCTGACACTCAGCAGTGAGAATTTCCCAGATAAAGTCAATTTCTACCCTAAAGAAACAGAAGTGGAGGGTGCAAGAGGATTCTGTTTTGTCAGGGATGCCCTTTTTCGCATCTCTCAGCCTCCGGAGAAGGACGGGGGATGCTGGGCAGGGTTTAACCATCCCCAAGTCGCTCTCTGATCAGTTTTATCAGCAGTGGCCGTGTCTCTCGCTGGCGTGTGGGGACATCTGCTGCCAGCCCTGAAAGCTGACTTGGAGCTGCTGCTGGGAAGCGCTGGGAATAACATTCTTGAGCAGAGTGGTGCTGTGGGATGAATCTTTCTTGCCTACAAGTCAAGCCCCTTGCAGCCTTTCCCAGGGATTCTCCATTTTCGTGCTTAGATCTGTGAAAAGGGGAAAACCAAAGGATTTGTCGGGTGCCTTCCACTCTTTATTCCAACTTTGTGCTTGCAAAAGCTCTGTCTAGACCGAATTATTGAGTGTCCAGGCGCCAGCTTCATCTCCGAGGCTGGATTTGTCTGAGTTTTTATGGAAACCGGGATCTTCCTCCCCGCTCACAGCAGCGAGTCTGGGACGTCTGGACGGTGAAGAGCTTGGATGGTGTGGAATTGCCATCCTTGGACAAGCTGGGATAGTGATCTCCTGGCATCAGCTGTGCAGGGCTGGTTTGTCCCTGGGGAAGGGCCCTCTCTGCCCCCTCCTCACTCTGTGCCCCACAACCTTTGTGTCGTAGAAGGAAGACGTGGACGAGAACGGCGAGGCCAACATGGAAGGGGCTCTGATAGCCCGGGACAAGGTCGGGGTGCAGGATTTTGTCCTGCTGGATTCGCACACCAGCGAGGCCGCCTTCCTCAACAACCTTCGGAAGCGCTACCAGGAGAACCTCATCTACGTGAGTGCTGCTGCTGGGGGTTTGGGGCTGCTGGAATGTCCCTGAGGTGGCCTCGCTGGTCAGGTCCAGGAGGAAGAGCTGAGTATCCTGTGTGTATCCAACAACAAGGTGTTGGTAGAGTACCCAGCAGGGCGATCACCCAGGAGGAATTGATCTACTGGAGCTAATTAAAATAATAATTAAATAAGTCTCAGCTTGCTCAGGGGGTGGCCTTGCAAAGGATGGGCAGTAAATAGGAAGGGAGTGGGAAAGGGAACGCTGGGATTGAAGGAAGGAAGGACGAGGTTTGTCTGGGAAGGGCTGAGGATTTTATTGTGTGTTGTGCTAACTGTAGTAGGAAAAGGGTCCTGCAAGCACCAAGAGATCCCAAATTCTTGCATTCCAATTGTCAGGCTCTGAGCTTGCTCTCATGGCTCAGCTTTACTCGTAACCAGGAGGATTTTGGAAGAAGTTTGGTATTGGTTTGGGAGGAGTTTTGGTTGCTTGCTTTGGTTCTCTCGTAACAAGCTCTGTACCATCTTTGTCATTGGTTTGTGGGTAATGTCCCGAAGTCCTTGGCTCCTGCTTTGGGATTTTGGGGTGGAGCAGGTGTTCCTTGGCTCCTGCTTTGGGATTTTGGGGTGGAGCAGGTGTCCCACTAGGCTCTCTCTCCCTGCAGACCTACATTGGTTCTCTCCTCGTGTCTGTGAACCCCTACCAGGAGCTGGACATTTACACGGTGACTCAGATGCAGCTTTATCGGGGCGTGAACTTCTTCGAGCTGCCCCCGCACCTGTGAGTGTTCCCGTGGGATCTCCGTGGGTATTGCTGGTTTGGGATTTCCCTGTAAGGCTGTGCTGGCACCACGGGGGGTGTGCGCAGTCACTAGGCCTGGTTTTTACTGTCAGGCCTTGAACCAGGCTCAAGTTTTGAGCCCAGCTTTCCCAGTGGTTGCCCCTGGGGGTTGGAATGAGACGGTCTCTAAGATCCTTTCCAATCCATTTCGGGATTCTATGACCCTGTCCAATACTTGTAACGTTAAACCAGGAGTAAAAAACTCCTGGAAACTTTCCTATTCCTCCTCCTGTGCCGTTCCTAATGGAAGTTTCCCCTCCGAATTCCTCCTGTGCCCACCCCAGCTATGCCATAGCCGACAACGCCTACAGGGTGATGTGCAACGAGTACAACAACCACTTCATCCTCATCTCCGGGGAGAGTGGGGCTGGCAAGACGGAGGCATCCAAGAAGATCCTGCAGTACTACGCGGTGACCTGTCCCACCACGGAGCAGCTGCAGACTGTCCGGGACCGGCTCCTGCTCTCCAACCCTGTCCTCGAGGTGAGGAACGAAAGGAAGGCCCAAAATGCAGAGGGGTTGGAGTTGGTGGCCTCACTGCTCGAGGATTCCCTGCAAGTCTGCAGCCCTGAGCAGGAATGGCCGATATTGGCACGGCCTCTGAAAGAATATTTGGGGTTTAATATCATTTACTGTTTGAAAATTTGAATTTGGCGGTTCGATTTGAGGATGGCTGAGAGAAAATACAAGAAAATACAAGAAAATACAAGAAAACTGCACCGTGCAGCAGTTCCTTGGGGCCTCAGTTATAGGTTAGATAAGGAAAAGCAATAATTGGTTTAGCTGAATTCCACTTTAAAGCTATGGAAATGCATTCGTTTGTGTTTCTTTAATCCCAGTAAATTCAGCGGGATTCAGCTGAAGCAGCAAATCTTGGTTGCTGGAACTGGGTGTGAGGCTCTCAGTGAGGTGAGAAGTGATTTTTCCCTCTCTGTTTTATCCCCAGGCTTTTGGGAATGCAAAAACCCTGCGCAACGACAACTCCAGCAGGTTTGGGAAGTACATGGATATCCAGTTTGATTTTAAGGTGAGAACAGACTCAGTGGAGCGCTGGGAAAAGGAGCTGTGTCTGAGAAACCTCCTGGACAACCGAGCAGGCAGCCCAGGATTTATTCATTCTTACACTGCACATTTCTGACCCTGTTTTTACAGACCTTGCATTTTGCAGGTGAGGTCATTGGTTATCCATCCTGGAAGCTTCCAGCACTGCTGGCAATCCTGCCGGTGCTCCCTGGAAAGCTGATCGAGGTGTTTTAAAGCTCAAGTTACCTTTACAGGACAGCAAATCCTTGTGCTGTTGCTGGACACTCTTAAATAAAAGGTGGCAGATAAATGACAGCAGAATTGGGTTTTTCCTGGGCCTGTTTCTCGTTCCTGGGGGTAAAGAAACAGCAACCACAGGGATTGTTGGTGTTTCTGGTGTTGATCTGCCCACTTTGCTCTGCCAGGGAGCTCCAGTGGGAGGGCACATCCTCAGCTACCTGATAGAGAAATCCCGAGTTGTCCACCAAAACCACGGAGAGAGGAATTTCCATATTTTCTACCAGCTGCTGGAGGGCGGGGACAAGGATCTGCTCTGCTGGCTCGGGCTGGAGCGCAACCCCCAGAAGTACACGTACCTCATCCAGGTCAGTGTGAGCTGGAACGGCTCCCTGGCTCCCGTCAGGAATTTGGGATGGAAAATGCAGCTTGGGTGGAAGATCTTCTTACCCTAAAAATAAAGGATGGCTGGAAGATCAAGCTCTGCACAACTTCAGCCAATTTATGGTGACTCTCCCCACGCTCAGGGCTTTGATTTGTTTGAGGTTTCCAGTGCAAACTGAAAGATTTGATCGAAGGAGCCACATTGAGGATTAGTAACAGTGAAAAAACTCGCTGAGGGAGCTGGAAATGAAAGCAGTGTGCCCAGAAGTATCTGGGTGTGCTGATAATAAAGTTCTTTACCGATTAATTGTATTCATTCATCTTTCTTTTACTGCCTAGGGTCGATGTGCCAAAGTGTTTTCTATCAACGACAAGAACGACTGGAAAATAGTCCGGAAAGCTTTTTCCATCATTGACTTCACCGAAAAAGATATCGAGGTACTGCTTGTTAAACAGATTTCGGAGAGGAGGGCACTGCTCTTTGCCTGAGGGGATGGAAGCAGCCGTGCCTGGGAGAGGGGCTAAGGGTGGAGTAGGACACACTGTGGGTGGTCAGGACCTGAAGGGGCCGACAAGAAACGTGGAGAGGGACTTGGACAAGTGGCAGGACAAAGGGGAATGGCTTCCCACTGCCAGAGAGTAGGTTTGGATTAGATATTGGGAAGAAATTGGGTCCCTGGCAGAGGTTGCCCGGAGGAGCTGTGGCTGCCTCATCCCTGGAAGCGTCCAGGGCCAGGTTGGACAGGGCTTGGAGCAGCCTGGGATAGTGGAAGGTGTCCCTGCCCATGGCACCGGATGATCTCTTAAGTTCCTTTCCACCCCAAACCATTCCGGGATTCCATGATGCTGTGGGATTGAGGGAGCGGGTGGTGATGAGCACGATGCCAGTGGTGGTACCGGGTTCTCTGATCCACCTCCTTCAGCCCGGCCAAAATTCTGTTAATTGATGATAGGAAAGATCAGCACCACCCCACAGGGCTGTGGGAACCCGTGTTCTAATGGAATATCTCCCGTTATCAGCATCTCTTTGGAATCGTTGCCAGTGTCCTGCACCTCGGGAACATCCAGTTTGAAGAGGACAGCAACGGCCACGCCATCATCCGCGACGGGACGCAGATCAAGTGGATTTCCAAGGTGCCTCTGCCCAGATCGGCTCAGAATTCCCGGTGCTAGGAGGAAAACCTTAACCTCGCTGTGATTTTCTTATAGGGACAAAACAGTTATTCCCCAAAGCACCAGGATAACTCTGAAAATACCCAGCTCTTGTTGTAAACCTCCTTGAGTTTTCTCCCTGAAATTTCCTTCTTTCCCGTGGCTCCAAGATGAGGGTGACTGGGAAGGGGCCGGGGGTTGTGCCCCGCTGACCCCACAGTGCTGCTGATTTAAACAGGGACCTGTGGCTGTGCTCTGAGTGCGGATGTTTCTCTCCCTGCAGCTCCTGGGTGCTCACCTGTCCATCCTGCAGGAAGCTCTCACCCACAGGAAGATCGAAGCCAGATCTGAGGAGGTACTGGGGGGGGTGGTTCTGTGTAGTCCCAGATGAATCTGGGAAACCCCAAGGAGGGGGGTGGATGAGGAGCCAGTTCTTAGTGTAAAACAGATCCCTCTGGCTGTTCCTCTCCTCCTCCAAATCCTCTTCTTCCAGCCTGAGACATTAAACTAAAATATGTTGGGATTTGGTTCCTGAACAAGGCAGGAGCTGTTAAAAAGCTGGATCAGGGACTTGTATTTGAGCCAAACAATTTCCCCTTGCCCAGTCCACGGTGCTTCCTGGGAAACTGGGCTGCAGAAACAGAGAAAAACACTGGGAAAAACCGCTCTTTCACCGTTTTGTGTTTTCATTTTAATAATATAAAACTAAAATGACGTCAGGATGTTTCCCCGCTATGTCTAAATGAATACCCACAAAATGTAGTGCCCCAAACCTGCTGGCAGGTGGGGATACACCCGACTGAAGGGACACTGATGAAAAAGGAAGCTGTGGGTAGAATCAAGGAATTCCAGAGTCTTTGGGTTGGAAAAGACCTCAAAGATGATCCCATTCCAACCCCCTGCAGGAATAGCTGCAGTCCAGGGATGGCTGTGCTGTGGTGTAGGACAACGTGGCTGCTTCTCCAAGCCATAGACGTGACCTGGCTGTGCAGAAGTTTGCTCTGATGCCCCGTGGTGTTGATCCTCTCTGGGATATCTTTATTTCCAGGTGCTCAGCCCGCTGAACGTGGATCTGGCGTTCTACGCCCGGGACGCCGTAGCCAAGGCAATTTATGGAAGGACTTTCACTTGGCTCGTCAACAAAATCAATGGCTCTCTTGCCAACAAGGTTGGTTTCTTCTCTGGGGTCCTCTGAGACACTGAATGCTCCTAAAATGCTGAGCAGTTTCTCCAGAGAGGCCCCACAACCCTCATCACCAAACATCTGGGATGTTGGATAGTTGCTGCTGGGACATCCCCCAGCCCTGAGCTGGGAACCCCTTCAGTGACTCTCTGTTAAAGAGTTCTAGCAGTTCATTGCCTGCTTTAAAGTGGCTTCTCCACTGCCATTCCTCTCAAAGAGAAGGTTTGAAATTCGGGTGAAAAAGCAGCCACCTGCAGGGAGGGAGCAGTGGCAGAGCAGGGGTGTCTTTGACAGGATTCGACTCAGAAAACTGTTATTGGCCTGCTGGATATTTATGGCTTTGAAGTGCTGGACACAAACAGGTACGGGCTGTTCCTGGGGTTTGGGGTGACTTGGGGGCACGGGAGGTCCTGCATGAATTTTTGAGGGTGCCCTCAAGCCAGCAGGGCAAGGTACAGGGGGCTAAAACCTGGGTGCAGGGGTTTGCTGGACCCCAGGGAAAGCTTTCCCTCGGGCTGCAGATCTGGTTTGGGCTGTGCAACAGTGTGGGAGCAAGGGGTGGGTTTGGTCTGTGTGGGAATGGGGGGTTGATCCGTGTGAAAATGGGGAATTTGGCCCCTGTGGGAATGGGGTGTGGTCTCTGTGGGTGGTTTGGCCCATGGAGGAAGAAGCAGAGCTGCCCCTGGAACACAGCAAACACGCTGCTGATTTAACCTCCCTGAAGCTTTGAGCAGTTCTGCATTAATTACTGCAACGAGAAGCTGCAGCAGCTGCTGATTGAGATGACCCTGAAAGCAGAGCAGGAGGAATATGAACTGGAAGGGATTGAGGTAAATTCTATCTCCCGCTCCCTTTTCCCTTTGAGCTGCCATTACACTGAATGCTTTTGATCGTCAATGTGGAAGTCATCCTGCTTTTTTAGTTTATTATTGCTCCCGTGGGAAGCGTAGGATTTGCCAGGGGTCTCTTTCTGTAATCCTTTTGAAGTGCAATTTAGCCCAGACTTAATTGACATCGTTTAAGGAAGAAGCAGGACCTTGCCCAAGACTCAGATGCTCGGCAGTGCCAGTGTCCCTGGAGAATGAGGGACTCCAGCAGTGTAAAACATGGGAAGATGGAGAGGATTAGTGTGGAGAGCGAGAGGATGGTGTGGGCTGCTGGAAGCAGAGCTCTGGAGTGGGATCGTGGATCACTGTGCTGTCACCTTTTCCCTCAGTTGGTCCTAATTCCCAACACTCATTTCAGTGGGATCTGAGGCTGGATCTGATTTCAGTTCCAAAGAACTTAAAAAATTGCAAAGAAAAGGTCTTTATCTAAAACCATTCTGCCTTTTTCCCTTTTCCAGTGGGAACCAATCCCGTATTTTAACAACAAAATCATCTGTGACTTGGTTGAGCAGAAGCACAAAGGAATAATCTCCATCCTGGTAAGAACAGAGTTTGTGCTAAATTAAAATGCAGGCCTGGGCCTTGCTCTAATGGTCCTTAATCGCATTTTACCCTCTAATTATGGGATGGGTCTGTGTTACCCAGAACATGAACACAGATTCCTGTAACAAACACCCAGAGCATGAGGCAGAGGTTTCGTGGGGAGTTAAAGGTGGGGGATATTCTGCTTCCCCTGCAGTGGGGCTTGGGGTCTGTGGGACAAAGTTGTACTAAATGTTGTCCAGGAGGGAATATCAGCTCAGAGTGGCTCTGATCCAGTGCCTGCTGTTCCAGGATGAGGAATGTTTACGGCCTGGGGAAGCGACTGATTTGAGCTTCTTGGAAAAGCTGGAAGAGAAAGTAGGAGATCATGCCCACTTCGTGACGTATGCATTTACCCTCTGTATCTTCCCCTCCCATACCCAGGGCTGGGCAGGGAACAACCTCTGCCTTGTCCCAGAGGGAATCAAACAGCCCATCCAGCTGTTGGAAAACTCCGCTGGCGGATCCGGGGTGCTGGGAGGTGGGAGCGGGGCCGTCTCCTCACTGGTGTGACGCTGAGCTTTGAGTCTGTCATTCCACACCAGAATTAGGGACTCCTGGGATTTGGACCAGGATTTTAGCCCAGGAAGGTTAAATGGCTTTGGCCACAGATGGCTTTGGCCCCCGTGGACTCCAGGGAAAGCTGAAGGTGTTGTGACAAGGAGCCAGATGCCTGAGGCTGAGGGAGGGATATGTAAATATTGACACCCATCTTGTTCTGTGTGAGCTTGGAGTACAAAGAGGAGAGAAAATGCTCCTCTCCCCCAGCTGGGTGACATTTTGGTTCATACTCCATTTGGAGGAGTTTTGGATCCCGTTTTGGTGGCAGCTGAGCGCACTGGCGCCGGGCTGTGCTGGCACTTCCCTGCAGAAGCTGCTGAAGGGCTGTGACAAGTCATCAACTGAGAGTCGCAGCGCTGAGCTGTCACTGTTCCTGCAGCTCTGAACTCCGCCGCAGCCAAGTGGAAAATTTGGAGCCAACTTCCTTGTCACCACAATGTGCCTTAATGCTGTTCTGCCTGATTAAAAGCTTTAAATAGAAGTGCTGGAGCTCCTTCCACGGGATCTGCTCTTGGAAGGAGCTTTGATACACGAACGTGCTGTTGTGACACTCGGCTCTGCTGTTTGTGACTGCTTACAAAGCTGAAACTTCAACTGTGAAGTTGCTCTTTTTTTTCTTGTTTGGTTTTTTTTCCCCCCTCAGGAGTCCTTGCTTTCTGAAATATTCCTGCTATTCTCGAACATTTGGATTCCTCCTTTGTGTTTGGGTTCTTGCTCTAGGGCAAAGTATCTGAAATCCTTTCCCCCCGGCTTTGCTTTGGGGTCGAGGCAGCTGGTGGTTTTTTCCCCACATTAAGCAGTAAAATGTATTTAAATTGACGTTATGGAAAGAAATCTTAGTATTTCTGGAATGGGTGATCACTGCCAAAGGGAAGTGAGTGGATCCCAGGTATCCTGAGGAATTTGCGGGAGCTGCCTCCCACTCTCTGCTGCCAGCAGGGAGAGATGATGGTTTGATCACGGGCCAGAACTCCCCAGCCAGAGCCACATCCATAGCATCAAACCCCACATTTCCAGCTGTCCCCCAGCTGTGCCTCTGCCCAAGCTGAGGGAATCTCTTTGCTGCTCTTTCTCCTGGTGTTTTGTTGGCTTTTCCCCCGGCAGGCGCAAGCTGGCGGATCAGAAAACGCGGAAATCCATCGACTGGGTGGATTTCCGCCTCCTCCACTACGCGGGAGAGGTCACCTACTGTGCTGTGGGTGAGTGAGAAGCGGCCAGGCTGGAGCTCCTGAGCTCCTAAACTGCTGTGGGTGATGGTGACCTGATGGGAAGAGGAATTTCCAAACACCTGCCCTCTGCAGGCACTGACCTGGAAGTCTTAAATGTGGCTGCAGTGAGAATTTCTTGGATGTGAATGTTCCAATTTTCTCTTTTATTTTCTTTTAATTTAATTTTTTTTCCCCCTCAGGATTTCTGGAGAAGAATAACGATCTACTGTACAGAAACCTGAAGGAGGTAAGCACACAAAAAAAAGGGGATCTTGGAGCAGAAGATTTATTTACTCTCTGTAGCAAACAAAACATCATTTTTTTTTTAGCGCTCATCTTTAGGCACCTCTGCGCGTGTTCTCAGGGCTGTGCTGCTCCCAGGAGGAGTAGAAGGGCTGCTCTTGGGGCAACTTTTATCTCCTGTTTCAGGTGCTGTGCAACTCCAAGAACAGCATCATGAGGGATTGTTTCCTCCTCTCGGAGCTGGACAACAGGAGGAGGCCAGAGACTGTGAGTTCTGTCTTTAGTCTTAACTCTGCGTATCAGCTCAGCTCCCCAGGTCTTGGTTTAACCACTGATCCCTTCCTCAGTCCTGGTGGCCATCAGCTAAAACACAGCAAGTTCCACCTCAGCCTGAGGAAGAGCTTTCCACGGAGGGTGGCAGAGCCCTGGGACAGCTGCCAGGGGAGGGCCTGGAGTCATTCCAAACCCACCTGGACACGTTCCTGTCTCACCTGCCTTGGGGAGGGGGTTGGACTGGGTGATCTCCAGAGGGCCCTTCCCACCCCAGCCGTTGTGGGATTCTGGGATTCCTGCACTTGGGGGATGTTTTTGCTGCCATCCACCCCTGAGAGCTCCCTGGCAGCAGAACAGTGTCGCTGTCACGTCTGAGACGGGTAAAGAAAACGACACAGAGTCCAGGCTCATGAACAAGTGGAAGCTGAAGCTTCTTTTTTAATAATTTTCTGTCTACTATATGGGATAGATCGCAAAAAGTGTGTTGAGTGGCAATAGGTAATTGGTTCCTCGGCCATCCACCCCTTGAGAGGATTGGCCAAGTCCTAAGATACCTATTCCAAAATATTTTCAAAGCCAAAGCCATAACAATCTTGCAAAACAGCCTGCGGGTGCAAGAAGTTTATGGAACTGTGACCTTGTTTAAAATAGTTTACATAGGAAAGACAGTCTGCTCACAGAATATTGAGAAAAAGCTGAAGAATTTCTCTGCTTCTGGCTTTTTAGCACCTACAGAACAGTGGTGCTGCTGAACCAGCAGCCAGCAAAGTGACATCCCAGAACACATCCCCCAAGGAGCAGGGAGCGCTGAAGGGCTGCCTGGTGTGTCCAGCTGCGTGGCCAGGGCTCAAGCGCTGCAGCTC
Organism: Struthidea cinerea; assembly: GCA_013397865.1. Taxonomy (NCBI): domain Eukaryota; kingdom Metazoa; phylum Chordata; class Aves; order Passeriformes; family Corcoracidae; genus Struthidea; species Struthidea cinerea. Next base: position 390,015 of record VZTI01000402.1, on the reverse strand, counting down.
AGCACTGTCACGACTGACCACGCTCCAAAAACTCCAGGCTACCAGTGCGCCACCAGCTTTTGCTTCCGGGTTTCAGCTGGATGCAGGGGGTGGATTTCAATTCCTGTGGGGAAGAGTTCCGAAGCTCAGGGAGTTTTTTTGATGCTGTCTTAGGTTGCAACTCAGTTCAAAAACAGTCTGACGAGTCTGATCGAGATCCTGATGTCCAAGGAGCCCTCGTACATCCGCTGCATCAAACCCAACGAGAACAAGGAGCCCGGTAAGGCTGGGGCTGAAGACTCTGCTGAGTCCAAGGAATGGACAGAGGGATTTGTTTGGAGCGGGGCGCAGCGTGCATAGATTGTGTGTTTGTATTTATATATAAATAGCTCGGTTAAGCTGGCAGCAAATTCAGCCCCGTGGGTGATCGGGGATTTGATTCCTTCCCGGTTTCCTCCAATACGTGGTGGACACGTGGGTGAGCCTCCCCAGGCAGAACCGACCGGTGAAGGTGTGCTCTTGCTGCAGGGAAGTTTGATGATTTCCTGATCCGACACCAGGTGAAGTACCTGGGGCTGATGGAGCACCTGCGGGTGAGGCGGGCCGGCTTCGCGTACCGGCGCAAGTACGAGCTCTTCCTGCAAAGGTGAGGGAGCTGCTTCCCCTCTTCCCCAGCAAATCCTGCCCTCCTGAGGGCTCCAGAGCAAGCAAAACTCGAGTCCCAGCAGTAGGAGTTGTCAGCAGATCCTCTTCTGCTTCAGAAATACCCTTGGCGCCTTGTGTCTTGTCTGCATCATTTTGATCTGCGTTGGCATCTTCTGCCTTGAGTGAAGCAGAAGGGATTTGAGGGGGTTCCGCAAACTTCAGGTCGTTTGTGTTGATGCCCTGCTGATCTTTCAGGTACAAAAGTCTCTGTCCAGCTACCTGGCCACACTGGCATGGGCCAGCAGCAGAGGGTGTGGAGAGGCTCATCAAACACATTGGTTACAAGCCTGAGGAATACAAATTAGGAAGGTAAATTCCTTGCTCTGGCTGCTCTGCTGCTCAGTGTTTGCCATCCTGGATCCTCTGTCCTGTCTGTGGCAGCAGCAAGGAGAGAGATAAAACCCTGAACACACAAATTTCCTCATTATTTTAACCTGTTTCCATGGGAGCTTGAATCCAGCCTCGTTTCTTCCATCTCTGGGTTAGGGTTCCAGCTTCTCCTGCTTCCCTGGGCAGCCCAGTGCAGCTTAGGCTTGCAGCTGTTGGGGGGGCTCTGAGCCTGCCCAGGGCAGCTGGAAGGATGGCTCACCACGGATAACCTGCTCCTGGTCTCTTTTTCAGAACCAAAATCTTCATCCGTTTCCCAAAGACCCTGTTTGCCACGGAAGATGCCTTTGAGTACAGAAAGCACCTGCTGAGTAAGGCCCCAGTTCCCTTGGTGTGGGACAGAGGAGCCTGGGGATCCTTGTTCCTGGCTCTGGGTTGGATGGGGCTTGGAGCGACCTGGGATGGTGGAAGGTGTCCCAGCCCATGGCAGGGGGTGGAATGGGATGGGCTTTAAGGTCTCTCCCAACCCTGGTCTGCACAGCTCTGCAGAATCCATGGAAAACTCAGTAAAGTTGCTCCAGGCTGGGGAGAAATCCCCGCTTGAGTCCGGGATATGTGGCTCCTTTAGAGCTCCTCGGTCCTATAACTGCCTGTCCGTGCCCAGAGGCACCAAGTGCCTTTCCCTTGGGATTGGGATCTCTCCTGTCTCATCCTAGTCTGTACCTGCTTGAAAAGCGTAACTGAAGGGCATGGTACCTACAGGGGCCACTTCTGGTCCCGTTGGTGTGGTGGCCCCTCTGTGCCCTGTGCCCTGGAGCGCAGGAACTCGGCTCCCCGACGCCCTGACCCCGCAGGTGCCAGTGATGTCTCTGCCTTCTTCCCAGTTTCAAGGCTCCAGGCCAAATACAAAGGATTCCTCGGGAAAAGAGCGTACCAGAAGAAGAGGAAAGCAGGTACGGGCTCTGGAATGTGGGGTTCTCTCAGGGCTGGGCTTTCCACGGGAGCTGGAGCCTTGGGAGGTCCCGAATCCACCGTGCTGTGGTGCAGCACTCGGGGCTGTCGGGGTCAGAGGAGGTGGCAGCTGCACCCCAGAGCATTCCCAGAGCGTTTGCAGAGGTTCCTTTGGTTCTGTTTGGATCCTCACACCACGAGCTGCTCTTGGCCTCAGCTGTGGGAGCCGCTCTGAGGAGCAGCAGCACCTTGTGGGGGTGACATTCCGGGGTACCTGGGGGTTGAGGGGACATTCTGGGGTACCTGGGGGATGATCAAGAGAAACCCCTCTTATCACAGCAGGCTGATATGAAGAGCAGGCTCAAAGCAGCTTTCTGGGCTGTGGGCAGGGACAGCAGGAGGCTGAGGTGGGGCAAAGCCTGGCCTTGATGCTGAGCCCCGCAGCGCAGGTGGAGCTGGATCCGGCACGGAGAGGAGAACGTTCCAAACGTGCTGTTCCCACCAGCTGATTTTTAGGGCTGTAAAATAACCAGTTTTAACTTCTGCTGGGTGAATGCGAAGGCCGAGGCCCAGGACTGATTCCCTCTTGCAGCAATCAAGCTGGAGGCCTTTTGGAGAGGAGCCCTGGCCCGCAGGGCTGCCAAGAAGAGGACGTGGGCGGTGCAGACCATCAGGAAGTAACTGTCCCAACCGTATTTCCCAACCATGGAATCCTGGAATGGTTTGGGTGGGAGGGGAACTCAAAGCCCATCCAGTGCCACCCCCTGCCATGGGCAGGGACACCTTCCACTAGCCCAGGGTGCTCCAGGCCCTGTCCAACCTGGCTTTGGGCACTTCCAGGGATCCAGGGGCAGCCACAGCTTCTCTGGGCACCCTGTGCCAGGGCCTCACCTCCGTCACAGGGAAGAATTTCTTCCTGATTTTTCTTATGCTCCTCCACTACCTTCATCCTCCCTCTCCGCTCCCCTAAACTCAGCTCCTGAAGTAGAGCTGATTCCTTCCGAATTCCAAAGCATGGTGCTTTGGCCAGCAGAACTTGGCAAAACCTGTTAATATTTAGAATATTCTAAAGCTTGAGATTTCCATGGCTGACCCTCAGTGCACCTGAGCTAACACCGGTGATCCTTAGCATGTTGTGTGTCATCCGTCCCCTCCCCTCAATTCCATGGATTTCTGGAGGCCATGGGATATTTTCTGTAGGTTCATAAACGGCTTCATCAATCGGAAGAAACCCCTTTGCCCGGAGAACAGGGACTTTGTGAGGCTCTCACAGTACTACTACCTGATGAAGCTCCGAGATCACCTCCCAAAAAACGTCTTGGATGAGAGCTGGCTCCAGCCTCCCTCCATCCTGGAAGAGGTGAGAGTTTCTGGAGGCTCTGGGAGAGGTGGAGGCGGCTCCTGTTTGGTGGCCACGTGTGTGCACATTCCAGGTGGGAGGAGATGATCTGCTGCTGGCTCAGAGCCTTTGGAAAAGCCCCAGATCTGCTGTGTTTGGGTGGGAATGGGAGGAGTGGAACAGTGGTTGGTGTTTCCAAGAGAAATGAGGAAGCTCTGTGTCAGTTTAAGCAATAAAAAGGGAAAATGCACTGACAGAAAAGGGAACTCAGGAGCCCTAATTAAAGACAAAATTAATTCCACGGTGCTTTAGGCTCATGGCACAGACAGAGCTGTTTGCACAACTTCCCCACTTTATTTTTTCCTGGGTTTTTTCATGCAGACATCCGAGATGCTCCGGAAAATCTGCATGAGGAACCTGGTGAGGAAATACTGCCGAGGGCTCACCGCCGAGAGGAAAGCGCAGGTAACCAACCCCTGGAATGCAAATGTGGGAGTTCAAACAGTGGTCTCTGCTCCTTGAGGATCCTCTGGAACACAGGCAGCACCTTCTGATCCTGCTGCTCCAATCAGTCCCTCAGGGATGAGAGCAAAAACTCCTGGAGCCAGGGATTTCCTCCAGTGTCCCTCACAATGGACAGAGCAGACACGCGGGGCTTCATTTATGGCGTGAAAACTGCTCTCTGTGTAATTGGAAAAGACCCATAAATAACAAAATCCATAGGGTTTTCCCTGCTGCCCCTTCATTTGGGGTAACACAGGAATAACCCAAAGCTGCCGGAAGAAGCGCGGCGCAATTCCAAGATTCCATGAGTCAGGTGGGCAGGAAGGACGCAGTGGGGTGGCGGTGTTTGCATTGGCCCCGCTGATGTTCCCAGTGGAGGAATTCCAGGGTAAAGGCCGTTCCTTCTCCCATCAGCTGCAGCAGAAGGTGGTGACCAGCGCTGTTTTCAGCGGGAAGAAGGAGGGATACCTGGAGAGCCTCAGCCAGCCCTTCCTGGAGACCCGCCTGAGTGAGTTCAGCAAACCCCTGGAGGCCTCAGCCACGTGCTCCTGGCTCGGGAAAGTCCTGCTTGGCCAAACAGACTCTTTTCCAAGAGAAATTCCCTGCTGGCAGGGGCAGCATCACCTGCCTTTGGAGTTCCTCTCTCTGTCACATCGAGTGACGTGAACGCAGTGATGGATCTGCCAGATTGTTCCCAAACTGGGGGTACTGGGATCCCTCTGGGACAGGGAGCCACGATCCTGAGTGGAATTCCCTGGGGGCTGGCACGGATCAGGGTCTGAACCAACAGCAGACTTGAGAACAGGCAGAAACTCCCGGTGTGAATTTACTTGTCAGGCAGGAAAAGGCACCAAAAAGGGTTTGGGAGCAGCTGGAGGTGACCACCCTCGGTTTGGAAGGCAGCATTCCAAGGGGAAAAGGGCAGTTGGGATGAAGACAGCTAAAGCAGCTCCCTGGTGCTGCTGGGGGGTGGGGAGTGTCTGTCTGGGGCTGCGGCTCTGTCACCCACACCCAGTTTCTCTTTCTGGTTTGCTCCTCAGAGGAGAACGACCTAAACCCCAAAGTGCTGCAGCTCATCCGTGGGGAGAACATCAAGGTAAAGGAAGGACAGAACTCTTGGAATTGCCTTCACAGAGTCCTGGAGCTGGCTGCTCACATAGGAACTGAGGAAGAGCAGTGGAGCCACCATTTCCTTGCTTTTAAATCGGAGACAGGTCTCAAAATACACCTCATGAAAAGTTATTTAAGGTTCCTTTTAATGAAAGCTTCAAGAACATTCCTAGCCCTGCCCAGGGCAGGAGCAGAGCTGGAGTGTCCGTGCATTTCCCATGGTCATGGCATGGAGGGCACAGGGGCTCCGTCATTCCCAGAACGGGATTCTCCCTCCTGCATTTCCCAGTGTGAGGAATCCAGGCCCCCGTGAGCTCACAGCTGCTGTGAGCCGGGGCCTGCAGCAGCTCCACAGGCAGAGCTGCTCCTCGCTGAGCTGCTTCCAGTCAGGAAAATCCAAACCCCTGGAGCAGGAGCTCGCAGGGGTGGAAATGCTGATTCCAACTCGTCGTTTTCAGTACGTGACCCCCGTGATAAAATATGACAGGAACGGCTTCAAGGCGCGGGAGCGGCTCCTGGTGCTGACCCAGAGCTCGGCCTACGTGGTGGAGATGGCCAAGATCAAACAGAGAATCGAGTATTCCACACTGAAAGGTACCAGTGGGAGTCATTGTCCGAGGCTGGATGGGACTAGGAGCAGCCTGGGCTGCTGGAAGGTGTCCCTGCCCATGGCAGGGGGTGGAATGGGATGGTCCTTAACGTTCCTTCCCACCCAAACTGTCCCATGGTGCTTCTCTGAGTTGTTGTGGGGCTTCCTGTCCTGCCAGGCATCCTTTAGGAAGGATGAAATTCTGAAACCTTGTCGTGCAAAGAGATTTGAACGATCTATCCCTCTTTTCCTGGGGGCTGGACAAAGCCTTGAAGGGTGATTTTATGAGTTCCTTGAAATGTTTAAGTGCAGGAGAGCATCACTTCCTACTGACGTAGAGGGGACAAAAAATAACCCAAAACATTCCTGCGCTGCTTTGTGGGTATTTTTTAATCCTGGCACTGCTGGAAGTACAGTTCAGGAGTAGAATGGATCCTTCTTCCTCTTCTGGAAAGGTTTGGAGCAAGCAGCTCGTGCAGGGCTTTAAATCACCCCTGGTGGAATTGGGCTATGGACAATGGGTGACATAAAGGGACCTTCAGAAGGTATTTTGAAAACTCAGATTAATTAATCAAAGTAGGAGCTTTGTGTGTTTTGCTCTAAGAATGGGAATATTCTTCACTCTCAGGAAGGACAGAGCCCTCCTTCATGAATGTGACTTCCCCCGTAACCACGTGGGGCTGGAGTTGCTGCTCCTGGGGGAAGGAGCGGGGTTTGGTAGGTTTTCCTCTAATTTTGGGGTTCTTTTGAAGGGATCTCCACCAGTAACCTGAGCGATGGCATCGTGGTCATTCACGTTCCCGAGGACAACAAGCAGAAGGTAGGAAACTGGGATGTAGCTCCTGTGAGCTGCTGGTTAAAGTGAGGTCATGGGGCTGATGCTTCCGATACCATCCTATAAACTCCTGGAATGACACAATTCCTGATTTTTATTGAGTGTGTCATCAGCCAGGCCTTTACATTCCTGCTGTCTCAACATGAAAACTTTTACTTGGAATCCCAACCTGTCCAAGACTTGTGCAGAGTGAGAAGGTTCCCCCTGAGCCTCCTTTTCTCCAGGCTGAGCCTCCCCAGCTCCCTCAGCCCCTCCTGGTGTGACTGATTCTCCACACCCTTCCCAGCTCCATCCCCTTCTCTGGACAGGCCCCTGCTTTTTCTTAGAACCAATAAATCCTAAATAATCCCTGGAAAAGGTGTTTCAATTGGTCACTTCTACCCAGCACTCTCTGCTCTGGCATTCCAAAGGAGTTTCTCTGCACCACCACGTGCTGGGGTGATGCCAGGTGACTTTATCCCTCTTTTTTTTGTTTCCAGGGAGATGTGATACTGCAGTGTGAGCACGTCTTTGAGACTGTGACCAAGCTCTGCATATTGGCCAACAAGCAAAGCGTCGTCAAAGTGGTGAAGGGAAGGTAAGGAAGGGAGGAAGGTGGATGGGGTAGCATCTGTTTTATGGAAAAACCTTTTAGGCCTGGACTAGGTCAAGACTATTGACATCACCCCGGCAGACAGTGCCCAAAGCATCTCTGTTTTCGTGACTTCCAGAGGCACAGGGAGAAGAGATGGGATGCCCTGGGAGAAAATGTATTAAAAACCATTCCAGCTTTTTTCCCAGGCTAATGAATCCTGCTTCCATGGTGGTTGCACCTTGCTAGGGGTGCTGCTCTGCTCTGAGAGCTGCCCGTGCCCCACCTGCCTAAACCCAACTTATTTCTGGGTCATTGTACTTTAAACCCCCTTTTTTTTTTTTTCCCTCAGTTTTCTGATGTGACCTGGGTTGTGAGGTCATGGCTTTAGTGGTTCCACAGGGGATCCCATTATAGCCCCAGGAAAGCCAGCTGGGAAGCTGTGGGTCGCCTCAGGACAAAAGCTCCTCTCCCAGAAGGATTGAGGACACCCAAAATGTGATTGCAGGATCTTCCCAGTCCCAGCCCCGAGCTCCTGGCAGGTGGATGCAGTCCGTGTCTCCGATCTCTCTGGGAATTGGAGCTGGCAGGTGAAACCTGCACTTCTGCTCCAGCTTTTCAGCCTGGCCTTTGCGTTTCAGCTCTAATTAGATTTGGTGTGCTCAGTGCTTTCCTCCAGGTCAGATCTGCTTAGCTTCCAGTGCTTAATTGCACCAGGAACACGCAAAAGCCTGGGCTGGGCAGGCTTGTTCCGTTCATCAACCCCTTTGGATGCTGGGATAATGCAATTGTTTAGGAAATTCACCTAAGCTGGAGGCTCTGATCTGCTCCTCTAACGAGATTTGCCCAGGGAACAGAAATAAAGGGGGTTTAGAGTAAAGCCTCTTGTGGGGAGAGCTCTGCAGGGGGATTCTGTGCTTCCAGCCTCCGGTTCCGCGTCGGCTCCGGGAAGGAGGGGACCATGGTGTTCACTGTGGGGCCGGAGCCTCAGGTCTTCAAGGACAAAACTGGACAGCTCACAGTGGTAAGGTCTCACCTGAGCTCAGGGAGGCACCTGGTGCTTCTTCCTTTGGATCTCCACCTGCAGAGAGCACAGCCCCCCCCTTCCTGGGAGTCCAGGAAGTGACCACCCCGTCAGTGTCACCTGCACGAGGGATGGGTGTCCCAGCTCCAGGGATTGTGCAGGAATTGTCCCAGGGATGGGGGAGCAGGGCTGGCTCCTGGTGTGAGCACTTAAGAGGATTTGGCCTGACCCAGACTCAACATGCACCAGCAAAATGAGGCCTCAGGGGATGTTTTCCACCTCTTGTTGCCTCCCTCAACCAAGTTACGCCTGAAATGGGTTGGGGGATGGAGGGAAGGCACTTCTAGTCAGCCAAGCAGGTTCTCTGAGGAGCTGACAGCTCCAAGGAAGAAATGCAGGGGGAGTTCTCCATCCTGCAGACTGGAGGGAATTGTCTCTATGTGCCAATGGGCAAATAGAAACTCCACCACCACCTCTTTTCCCAGGCACCTTGAGGATTCCTGATTTAATGGCTCCTTCCTCTTCTCGTCCCAGGTGTCAACCCCGAGAAGGTCTTGATGAGAACCAGTTCCTGTTCCCTTGCCTTGGCTGGGAACAGAAAGGAGCCTGCAGGATGAGACCAGCCCTCACATCTCCCCTGGAATCTTTGATGCCACAGGGCTGCTGTGATTTGAGAGTTTGCATCTTTTAGGCTCTTTTTTTATAGCTTAAACCTATTCAACTCTAGATAAATAAAATCCCTGATGTTGCTGTAACATCCCCGGAAGGAGACGCTCGTTACACGGCCACAGGGACATTTATCCCCAAAATTCCAAGGTAAAATCTCCATCTCTGAGAGGTCGGGAAGGATTAGGACAGAAGCCAAAAGGCTTCTGGAGTTGTACTTTGAGTCACTACTCAGGAGCACTGCAAAAAGTGCAGCTCAGTGTTAACCCTGGTGTAAAAACACCTTTTCTCAGGGCAGACTGACCAGAGAGAATCCCAAAAGCTCCCCCACAGGGGGGGCTGGGAGGTCCAACTGACAGTAATTAGCAGGGAGATCCGATATTTCATCCCAAAAGTTCCTCCAGCTCCACAGCCCACAAGGACATGGAGCTTCAAGCAAGTAATAAAGTGACTCACATGTAAATATGAAATATCTTCTCATTTATTGTGTTATATTAAAAAAAAAACAAAAGTACATATTGCAAACATCAACCATACACTGAAATCCAGCTGAAGCTTGTTCTGTGCAGAAGTCTGGACGGGTGGGAATGATTGTACAGAACAGGAATTTGCTGTTGTCCATGAAACAACTCCATTAAGACTGAAAGGTTCTACCTACGCTTTGCTCTAAGGTAGGATGGGAGCTCGGAGCCTTCCCCGGGTGCTGGGGCTCAGGGGATCCAAACCTGCCTCGGGGAAGTGCAGGAGCAGCTGCTTTGGTGCTACAGGGACAGAGGTGGGAAGGGGGCACCAGGGCTGGTCCCTCGTGCAGCCCCATCTGTGTCAGGAACTGGGAGGGGACAAAATCCCTTCCCCAGGGGGACTTTCCTCAGCTCCCCTGAGCTGTGCTGTCACTGCTGGTGCTGGAGAATGGAAGCAGCCAGCTCTGCTCTCCCTGGCACTGCGAGGCAGGGAAGGATAATCTGAAGAGCTGCTTGTGCCTAGGGCACCTGCCCTGAGCCCCAGCTGCAGCTGAGAGCTCAGAGCAAAACCACTTAAGGTAACGAGGCTCAGGACTGAGAGCATTTGTGCAAGGGCATGGCCAGGGTGTGCCCAGAGCAAGGACAGGGGCAGCAGGTAAAGGACAGTCCCCAGGACAGCACAGTGGCTGCTGTGCTGTGCCACTCCAGCACCCCGAGGGTGAGCCCAGGAGTGAGTTAAGGCAGAGTCTGCCCACAAATGCAGTAACAGAACTGAAATTGAGACTGAAACTCTCCTGGAGTGACTTTGCTAAACCAACAGCTCTGCAAAGTGCTGTACAAAGATTAAAAACAGCCCTCCCCTGGTTTTTAAGAATTTGTTTGCATAACCTGAAAGGGAAAAGCCTGAAGCCAGTTAAGGATCTATTTACAGAGAAGTTAATCACATAGCTGTGACCTGTCAGGTGCTAAGTACTGGTGTCATCTCCTGGAGCTGAAGCTGCTCTGCCCCCCTGGACTGGGGCCTCCAGGTAGGTCAGCAGAGCCAGGGATGAGCTGCCCTGAGCCTGCTGGAGAGCAGCTCCCAGCTGGAGTGAGCAGGGTTTGCTGCAGGACTGGTGCTGGTCCCTGTTCACCCTCTGCTGAGACACAGCCTCCACCCCCAGCAGGGCTGCTCCAGATGCTGAGGTGCCCGGTAACAGCCCAGTAATCACCAGTAAGTGTCAAAGTACACAGTGCTGGAGAAACAGCAATCCAGGACTTCCCTGCCTCGCCCCTAGCTTATCCCAGCCCTGAGGGGAGAGGAGAGAGGCACTGGCTCCTTCCCCCTCTGCACTGCTCCAGCCTCAGAGGGTGCTGCAAGCAGGCATTGTACAACTCAAACTGGAAGCCCTGAGGTGTCAGGACAGAGCTGCAGCTGCTGAACCTCGGGGTAACTGTGGAGCTCTCAGTGAACAATCAGCAGCTGCAGGAGAAAGAGGAGAGGGGACAGGTACAACACCCCTGCCTGCCACAGCCCCCAGCTGCCTGCAGCGTGGAGAAGTCTTTGGTTACTAGAAAGATGGCCTCAGACTAACTTTGAAATCTCTTGAGCTTTACTTGATGATCCAAAACTGTACAGCCACTTCACGGTGTGTTTCAGCCTCTACCAATGAGCTCGGTGGAACTGGGGTGTAAATGCTCTGTGGAACCCAAGAACGGGGCCGGTGCTGCTGCAGCACCTTTGGTTTTTACACTGTTCCCATGTCCTCAGCAGCCCTGAGCCAGGAGCAGGGATCCTCGGAGCAGGAACACAGAGCTGCTGCTCCAGAGGAGTCGGGCTGTTAAAGCCAGTGTGAAATGTTCCAGAGAAAGGGTCAAAAGAAACTCTAGCCCAGGGCAGAGCGCTCCGGTGTCACCCAGGGTGCTGCTGCAGTGCAAGTTTAACACCTCCTACCTCGGGTTTCTGTCCCTCCCAGGACTGGTGACCTGAACTGGCACAGCTGTGGCTCTGCTCCCAGCCCTATGGAATGACACCCCACCTCCCACCAGCGCTGTCACTTGACTCCACGACAGGCAACAGGAGACGAGGAGGTAGATAAAATATTCATGGACAAGAGAAAAGCACTCGTAGAAAACCACAGCGCAGTGGCCTTCTCCATGCTCTGCCCTTCCACACACAGCTGCCATGGCTGGGAAGACTTGGAATACCCTCAGGATAAAGTCAGACAGGGAATATCTGCCTCTGGGTCGCTGCCTGCTTCTCTTTCCCCTCGCTCAGAGCAAGGCAATGTTCCTGGATCAGTTCCAGAAGGGAACCAGGGCTGCTGCCCCCCCACCAAGAAGCCCCTGCACAGGGGGATTGAACCTGCTGTGACTCCTGCTGCCTGGGAGCTGCTGGAAACCAACCCCACAGCTGAGATCCAGGCTCAGGCAGAAGCTAAGAGCACTGACCAGTACCAACATCATTCCCAGCGAAAGCAACCGTGGACAATTTGCTCCTGATCCTCCTCCTTTGGGAGGAATTTTAACCTTGAACCGTAGGGATAAAGCAGGGATGGGAGTCCCCAGCTCACTGCTGCAGAAGCTCCACTGAACCCTTGGAGGAGCAGATCCTGAAAGCTGTGGGAAGCCCAAGGGAGCAGCCCCTGCTCCCTCCCACTGCTCTGAGGAGTCCCTCTGTCCCCCAGCACTCCAGGAATCTCATCAGCCTGTGCCATTTGTCCTTTGGGGAGTCACCCAAGGCACTCCCAAGCTCTCTCCCAGGAGCCAGGGAGCTGTGCAGCAGCTCTGGGTCCAGATCCCTGCCTTTCCCCCCAGCCCAGGAGGATCAGGGAGTGCCTGGAGGGAAGGAGGGTGGCTGGCTGAGCTTTTGTTTGTTGTTTTGGATTTAAAGTGCAGGATCATTACCAAAGCCTCAGGAAGCCAGTCCTCCTCCTCTCCAGCACAAAACAGAAACGACAAGAGTGCTAAAAATTCCGGGCATTTCTCCAGCTGCTCAACAGGCCCTTCCAGGCTGCCCAGTAACCTCATCGATCCTCGCCCTACAACTACCGCATTTAAATACCCCAAATAACCTAGAGTTTGTTACAAATCACAATTTACGGACTGTGCTGGACAGGAGTTGCACTGCCTGGTCCTGCTGCAGGGCAGCCCCTTCCCCAGAGCTGCGGGGGTCCCCAGGCTCACTGGTGCAGGTGGGCCCTGTCATCGGGGCGCTTGATGTGGATCCTCCGCACGCGCTCGATGCGCTCCCGCTCCTCGTCCTCCTCCAGGTGGTGGGAGCGCCCTGCAGCCCCTCCCGTGGCTTCCAGGAGGGCATTGTCTGGCCCCCTCCCATCCTGGGATTCGTACAGCAGAATGTTCAGGGTCTCCTCGTAAATTCGGGCTTCTGGGAACTCCACCTGGCAGGCAGGGAAGAGAAGGTCACTTCGCTGCAGGCACCGGGTTACGTCGGTTTGGTTTCCTGGAACCTGCTGTTACCATTTCTTAATTGCATCCCAGCCACAGAAATCCTTTCAGGCACAATCCTTTCTATTCCATTCTTTGCTTCCAGCTGTTGAGACCAACAACCAGTTGGGTTTTTACCAGAACCAGGCAGAGCTCTCCTGGGAAAGGGAAGGACACAGGGAAGGTGCCATTGCTGGATCCCTCCTTACAACAGGGGTCTAGAACCAAGGAATGGTTTGGGTTGGGAGAGACCTTAAAGATCATTTAGCCGCAACCCTGAATCATCTACTTGCAACCCCCAAACCCAAACGTGGTTAAATGCACAAGTTTATCTGACAATACAGCTGGGCTGAACATTATGGAATATCACAGTGCTTTATGGAATATCCCAACTGCCCTGAGCAGGCAGCTCCTGCTCCACCCCCAGGCTGAGCTCCAGGTGCTGCCCCACTCTCAATGCATTGATTATCCCACAGAGGTGCTGAACAACGACAAAGTGCCAGCCTGCTCAGCTGTCAGGGTGCCAGGCTGGAGCATTCCCAGTTTTCCTGTACCTTGGTCTGCTTTTTCTCGGTGGCATAAACGATGGAGGTGCAGCAGACCTCGGCCAGCTTGCGGCCCTGCCCGTAGAAGGACCAGCAGCAGATCTCATCCCCGATGACATCCTTGATGAAGAGCACCCTCCCGTTGAACCTCAGGGACAGCTTGTCAAAGAGCTCGATGTTCTTCAGCATGTTGTCATCGGAGTTGCTGTGGGATGGAGGCAGCAGCAGGAATTTACAGAGCACATGGGAAGAGTGGGAGCAGTGAGCATTGAGAGCCCTGAACCCCCGGACTGCTGTGTCATGGAATCCCAGGATGGTTTGGGTTGAAGGGATCTTAAAGCCCATCCAGTGCCACCTGTGCCATGGGCAGGGGCACCTTCCACTATCCCAGGTTGCTCCAAGCCCCATCCAACCTGGCCTTGGATACTTCCAGGGATGGGGCAAAGCCAAGAAATTAATTCTTACTATTTCACTACTACAGGCAAGAAAACCTGAAGCAGCAGCAACACAACAGCAACAGCCCCGTGAACAACTATCCAAGGCCATTTCACCTGGGGGGCAAAATCCTATCAGCCAAATCAAACCAAATTCCTGAGCTCAGCACCAGCTGGATGGGCACTGTCATGGCATGAAACTTAAAAGGGAATAAGGGAAAGGGGACAAGGCTATCCCAGCTTGATGATTTCACCGCTCACTGAGCTTCCTGTGTTCAACTGCCACACTGCAATCCATGGGAATGCAGACAGCACTTGGCCAGGAGCCTCTGCCAGCTGCACCTAAGGATTAGAGGAACTCCTCTGGCACAGAAATAGCACAGGCTCAGCCTTCCATTGATGGCAGCAGACTTCCTTCTGACTCCAGTTTGAAATTAATTGGGAAAAAACCAGAGTGCCTGCCAACACCAATCAGTCATTGGGGTCTGGGGGAAGAAAAAGAACACTCTTATCGTGGATTTTAGTCTAGGAAAAACTTCCAGCAATTCCAGCTGAAGTCACTTACCTGGTGTAGGAATATTTGTTGTTGCTTCTGTTATAGAGCAGCTTCACTGCTGGCTGTAAGAAACAAAGCACAGATGAGTTCCAGGGAGCACAGCCAGAGCTGGAACCTCAGCTCAGCCCAAGGCCCCACAGAGAAGCTGCAATGACAAATTCCCAGTGGGATTTGGCTGGCGTTACTGCTGTTGCTGCATACCTGTGATGCACAGGTTGGCAATGGGGCTGCAATCCCTCCTGACCCCTTCTGGAACTGCATCCTCATCTATTCTTATCTTCCCTCTGTCTTATCAGCACCCCCTGCCATTGGCAGGGACACTTTCCACTAGCCCAGGTTGCTCCAACCTGGCCTTGGACACTTCCAGGGATCCAGGGGCAGCCACAGCTTCTCTGGGAAACCTGAGCCAGGGCCTCCCCACCCTCACAGGGAAGGGATTTTTCCTAATATCCCATCTAACCCTGCCCTCCTTCAGCTTAAAGGCATCACCCCTTGTCCTGTCACTCCATCTCTTGTCCAGCTCTCCAGCTGCCTTGGAGCCCCTTTAGGCACTGGAAGGAGCTCTGAGGTCTCCCCAAAGCCTTCTCCTCTCCAGGCTGGACACCCCCAGCTCTCCCCAGAGCACATCCCTGCCTCTCTCACCTTGTTGGAGGTTGCAATCAGCTTCTGCTCCTCCTTGGAGGAGGTGATCACCGGGACCTTGCAGAAGGGCTCGTACGCATCCTTGTTCTGTGGGAGCAAGAACCAAACAGCAACTGAGTGACAACAGATCCCAGGGCACACCCACATTTCCTGGGAATGATCTGTGCTGAGGGGTCAGTGTCCAGTCTGTCCCAGGGTTGGTTTCTGGGCTGTGGCCGGCCAGGCACCATTCTTCTGGGAGCACCTGAGGTGTCCATTCCTGCTCTCCACCACTGGACGTCCTGTGCCCAGTTAAACAGCAGGATCTGGAATGGGGCTTCTCTCAGACAGGACACCAGTGACAGCGGCATCAAACCCAAGATGGGAATCTCAGAGCATAACAAAGGACACAACAAGACTCCCAGCAGCTCTGGGAAGAAGCCGGTTTCCCTGGATGTGACCAAACCCCAGCCGATGGCAACACGAACTATTCCAATTTCCATCCCAGCCTCCAAAATCACCACGTGAAGACCAGGAGAAAACCCTGCTCTGCCCAGATGATGCTGCCCACCCCCAGCAGCCCCTGGTGGCCCCTGAGCCCCGTGCCCACCTGCAGGGCTGCCTGGCACTCGTCCGCCAGCCCCTGCACCAGGTAGTACTTGGCCTCAGCCAGCAGCTCCTCGATCTCCCGGCGGCTCTCCGGGAGCGGCACGGCCCCGTCCCGCAGGTAGTTCAGGATTGTCCCAAAGTGCTTCCCACAGCGGTCGATCAGGATCCAGCCTGGGGACACAGCAAGGTCACCGTAAGGACAAGCGGAGACGAACGTGTGGCAAAAGGCCTCGACAGAGCAAACCGCTGAAGGACGCGACGGAACCGGGAGCGTGAGGATGGAACGGGGAATGTGAGCGGAGGGTGCGGCACAGCCCCGGCTCCGGAGCTCAGGATCGTGGCAGGAAGAAAATCATGGAATGGTTTGGGTTGGAAGGGAACTTAAAGAACATACAGTCTCACCCCTCCACGGGCAGGGACGCCTTCCACTAGCCCAGGTTGTTCCAAGCCCCATCCAACCTGGCCTTGGGGACACTTCTAGGGATGAGGCAGCCACAGCTTCTCTGGGAAACGTGTGCCAGGGCCTCACCACCCTCACAGGAAGAATTCCTTCCCAATATCCCATCTAACCCTGCCCTCTGGCAGTAGGCAGCCACTTCTCCTTGTCTTGTCCCTCCATACCCTTGTCCAAAGTCCCTCTCCAGCTCTCCTGGAATCCCTAAGTGCTCCAAAGTCTCCCTGGAGCTTTCTCTTCTCCAGGGAAGAAAAGAGCTACAAGCAAAGCACCTGTGGGTGCAGGATCCACATTTCACCTCTTGCTGCTGGAATCAGGCTGGACCCTGGAAAAGCCAGGCAGTGCCGAGGCTGGAGTTTCTCTGAGTGAACAGATGGCCACTCTCACAGGCTGAGGCTCAGGAATGCAGCGAGGAAACGCTTGTGGGGAAGGAGTCATATTTTGGACAAATAAGGAAAGTAGGTTAAAGCAGCCCCTGTGTGTTCTGCATGAACGGAATTACGAGGAAAGTCTGAACATTTGGTTCAATCTGGAAAGGGAGCAGGGCCCTTTCAGAGGGAAAAGGAGACACTTTGGAGCAGTTCACTGCAGGCTTCCCAGCTCCCTCATTCCTGCTGTCCACAGACAACACAAAGTGCGCTCCAAGCGTGATTTTACAGGCTGGAACAACAAACTGGAGACAGAATTAGAGACAGAAATGATGGAACAAAGGACTGATCCAGGCTAATGGCTAATCTAACTGGAGCAGAAAAAAAGCCCATTTGGCAATGCAGAGTATGGAGAGCAAGAAATCCCATTTTAGTGGGAGATGTAGTGGAAGGTGTCTCTGCCCATGGCAGGGGGTAGAACAAGGTGAGCTTTAAAGTCCTTTCCAACCCAAACCATTCTGGGATTCTGTGATAAAGAGGAAGCACAAGCCATGGTAAGAAACCAGGACATCCATATTCCACAAAGGCAGCTGCTTCCCAAGCTCACTGGAGCACACAGGGAGGTAAAAGGCCAGCTGAGAGCAGAATGTTCATCCCCAAACTCCTCTGTTCTCCTCTGTAATTCCTCGTAGGCTGCAAAAATCTGCTGCAACGTCATGTTTACAGATGGTGAAACTGCAGCAGAATTGCTCATTTTCATGTGGGGATGAGAAAACACTTCCAGCAGCGTTGCAAAATCTGAGTGACCACTAAAAGAGCTTTAAAAACCCTTCTGTTCCCCCCAAACAGCCCAAAGGAGATGAGTCACAGGGAAGTGACCCCGCTGCCACTCGGCCACAGCAGAGCCAACAAGTGGGCTGAAGTCTTTTAGAGTTACATTTTAATTGCAGTGTTCCAAAAACATCCTGTGATCCGTTTAGGAAGGGACACAGAATCCACGAGCTGTATGGAACATAGAGTCATGGAATGGTTTGGGTTGGAAGGGAACTTAAAAGTTTAGCCAGTTTCAACCCCCTGCCAATGGCAGGGACACCTTCCACTGTCCCAGGTTGCTCCAAGCTCTGTCCAACCTGGCCTTGGACACTTCCAGGGATCCAGGGGCAGCCACAGCTTCTCTGGGAATTCCACCTCAGCCCCTCATCACCCTCACAGTGAAGGATTTCTTTCCAATATCCCATCTAACCCTGTCCTCTGGCAATTTGAAGCCAGCCCCACCTGTCCTGTCACTCCAGGACCTTGCAAATAGTCCTTTCCCATCTTTCTGTCAGCTCCTTCAGGCCCTGGAAGCCACACTTAGGTCACCTCCGAGCTTTCCCTTCTCCAGGCTGAACAATTCCAATTCTCCCAGCCTTTCCTCCCAGCAGAACTGCTCCATCCCTCTGATCATCCTGGTACCTCCTCTGGACTCTCTCCAGCAGCTCCACGTCCTTCCTGTGCCAGGCCCCAGGGCTGAAGGCAGCTCTGCAGGTGGGGTCTCACCTGGGCAGCGGGGCAGAACCCCCCCTCCCCTCACTGCCTTTGTCCACGGACACATCAGACCTTTAGGAAATTCATCTTTGTCTTACAGGAATTCTCAGGGACAGGATCCAAACAGTCCAGCTAAACCAGACAACATTTTCCAGCCAAGCCCTGGCAGGTGAAACAGGAGCCTGACACTGGACACTGCCTGAGGTGCCACTCTCTTATCTGCAGCTGGACCGGGAACAGCTTCCCCATCAACAGCAGCAGGGAGTCAGGGGAAAAAAAAGGATTGGAACCAGGTGGATGCACCTGGAAAACTCACATCCTTCTCCCTGCTCATTACCATCCAAAGGAAATGTTCCAAATATGCCGATTCGCTACAGTTCATCGATAATTTCTAAGATGAAAACAATCATCTGCCACCCACAGCCAGAGAAGCCCAGACTCTTCTCCTCCAGCCCAAGAAGCAACAGGTTGGAATTGTTCAGCTGGGAGGAGGAGCTGGGATGTGAATCCCAGACACAGAGCAGGACCCCGTGTGCCACATTCCAGACTGGTTAAACCCTACTCCTTCCAGTTGCTCCCCAAGCCTGGCTTCTTTTCCTAAGAAACATTTTCGTTTGGAGCCAGGTTTTGGGTGTGACCAATTCGGAGGATTTTGAAGAATTCCAGATAAAAAGTGTTTCCTTTAGCAGCCCCAGTGCTATTGTCCCAGTTTCCAGGCGAGGGGAGATAAAGCAAGAACTGCTGCACTGGGAGTGTCTGTGTTACAACACACAGGAAGTATCAAATTCCTACTAAAACACAAACTGGTTCCATGGAACAATCCCACGCAGACACTGTGGGAGTCACAGCAAAATAAACTTGGGATTTTACATCCCAAACACGGTATTTTAGCAGGAGAAACTCCAGTCATCCTCAGATTTGGGATGCAAGCAGCACCTGCACTTCCAGGGGCCTCTGAGCCCTGGGAATGGGATGTACCAGCCCTCCTGGACCTGCCCAGGACACTGAGATCACGCCAGGGCGGGCTTCCAAAATGAATTTGGAATTTCTGATCCATTTCCAACCATGGGAAGTCTGGAATTATCAAATTTACTGAAGCAGCTTCAGCGAGGGACAGGAAGATCCTGGTGGAGTTACCTCAAGTTTAGCGAAGGGAGAGGGTTCACAACATTTCCACCCCTCCAGTGCTCCCATCAAGGTGTTGATTCCCATTTGACAGGGTTTTTCCCAAATTTGACCCAGTGCTGATTCCCATTTGACAGTTTTTTTCCCAAATTTGACCCACAGATTGACTTTTTTTTATGCAGCCTCCATGGTCTGTATCCAGGATAAGCATCCCTTTGATCCAGAGCCCCAAAGCACAGCACCCACATTCCTGCTTTATCCTGGCCTGGGATAACACCTGGAACAACACAGTATTGTTTTCCCCAGCTTAAATATAAAGACTTCTGGCTAAACCAGGAATATTCAGCAAATCAGGCTGTATTTTTACATTTTTTCCTTCAAATCCACTTCCTCTTATCTCAGAAAAGCTTATCACAAGAGCCCTATAAACCTCTAAACAGACTATTTTGAAGCACTCAAAACTCAGTCCAACCCACTTCACCCCGTACTGTATTTTCTCCATTTTCAGCAAATTCAAACAAAATTTTCACCTAATAATTAACTAATCCCAAGAGAGGTGTTTGAACCTCCAGGCTCAGCTTTGCAGAGGCTGTTGTTAAAGACAAAGGTCCTTAAACACTGTTACGGGTAAAACATCAGAGTGAAGAGAAAGCTGAGCTTCCCATTAAACTCTGGCACACCCAAAACATGGGAACATGGAGATAAAATTCCAAGTTTTCTGAAAATCCTGCAACTGGTTCTGTTTTAGGGAAGTCAACTGTCAACAGCCCCACAAGAAAATTCTTTCATTTACAAAAACCAGCTTTCAGCTCATAAGTACCCATGTTCAGAGCATGTTTTGTATTTTGTGATGGAGAGGAGGAGACAAGAAGAAGGAATGGCATTCTGAGCTTCAAACAGAACACACAAGTCCCAGCTCACGGATTCCTAATCACTGTCCCCACCTTTTTCCACGGCTTTAGAGATTTAGAGTCAGCATTCTGAAAGGAAAAGATGCTCCAGGTGCCACCTGGGCCTGGCAGGAGCTTTGGCACTTCTTAGTGTCCTTCTGCTGTTCAGGCAACCACTCAGGTGATCCTTGTCTTTTGTTCCACGTTTTTCTAAGCTGTGTAATCATGGAATCATGGAACAACAGCATGGTTTGGGTTGGGAGCGACCTTGAAGATTGTTTAGTCCATGGGCAGGGACATCTTCCAGCATCCCAGGTTGCTCCAAGCCCCATCCAACCTGGCCTTGGACACTTCCAGGGATGGGGCAGCCACAGCTTCTCTGGGCCTCAGCACCCTCACAGGGAAGGATTTCTTCCCAGTATCTAATCCAATTCTCCGGCAGTGGGAAGCCATTCCCTCTTGCCCTGCCACTCCAGGCCCTTATAAATATTCTCTCTCTGTTGTTCTTGTAGCTCCTTCAGGCACTGGAAGGCCACATTTAGGTCACCCCAAAGCCACCTCTTCTCCAGGCCGAACAATCCCAACTCTCCCAACCTTTCCTTGTAGGACAGACCCTCCATCCCTCCCAACCATCTCTCCAGGCCTACAAACAGAAGTTCCTCTGACTTTTCCATGACCCCTGCGACTTCCCCGGCCGAGGAAGGACGCGGCGGGCGCTGGGAGCATCCCGATCCTTACCTTCGCTGTCTGTGAGCACTTCCATGCGCCCGCTGAACATGGCCTTGAGCATGGTGTCCTGCTTGGTGAGGGTCTGCATGGTGGTGTAGTACAGGGCTCCCCCCACGTTCAGCTTCACGTACTTGGAGCTGGGGCTGCTGCCCTTGAAGGACGTCGTGCGCGTCGCGGCCGCCGGCACTGCTGAGCTCACCACGCTCTCTCCCGACATCTCTTCCTGCAAGGAAAGAGCTCCCAGGTCAAGGGAGCAGCTCCCAGCTCAAGGGGGCAGCTCCCAGCTCAAGGGGGCAGCTCCCAGCTCAAGGGGGCAGCTCCCAGCTCAAGGGAGCAATTCCCAGCTCAAGGGAGCAATTCCCAGCTCAAGGGGGCAGCTCCCAGCTCAAGAGAGCAATTCCCAGCTCAAGGGAGCAGCTCCCAGCTCAAGGGAGCAGCTCCCAGCTCAAGGGGGCAGCTCCCAGCTCAAGGGAGCAGCTCCCAGCTCAAGGGAGCAATTCCCAGCTCAAGGGAGCAGCTCCCAGCTCAAGGGGGCAGCTCCCAGCTCAAGGGGGCAGCTCCCAGCTCAAGGGGGCAGCTCCCACCCTGGCAGTGTGAACCCGAGCCCGTGTCGGTGTTTCACGCCTCGGCTCCTCCCGGTGCTCCCTGTGAGGTTCCCAAGTGTTTTCAATGTTTCACTGTCGGGAATTGAAGGACATTCATGGACTCAGCGCCATTTTTTTCCCCCCCAGGGAAAAACCCTGGGAATGCTGAGCCGGGTTTTGCACTGCAAAGCCAACGCTCTCCCACAACAACTGCTTTCATTCCTTACACAACTCCGACAATTTAGGATCTTACTCCATCAATAATCTGGGACGGAATTGGGCAATCCCCGACACACACAAGTGGAGCGGATGATTCCCGTGGGACCCAATGCAGAAACCAACAGATTCCCAAGTGCTAAAATGCAGAATATCCACAGGTTTTCAAGGCTTTTTCCCTCAGAGCACACACGAGCTCTTCCCTGCCCTCCCACACTGCTCAGAGCACCAAAATCCCCCCGGACAGAGCGGCTTCCAGCCACATTTCCGAGGTCACCGAGGTCACAGAGGTCACACTGGCACAGGCACACGTTGGCTCAGCACCACAAATGCCCCCAAAGCCGCTAAACCCTTAATCACTCGGAGCCTCCGTGGTTCTGTTTTCGCTCAGGATGGGATAGGGTGGGAGAATTAACACCCTTCGTCCCTGCTCCTCCAGCTCCCACGGCTCCGGGAGGAGCTGAACGGAAGGATTTTTGCTCCACTGCCACGAAACTCAGAAGTGTCACATGGCAAATCCCAGTGGAGCCGGAGTTGTGTGGCACAGGGAGAGGGAGCAGGAGGGGCAGGGATGGCCCGGGGGCTCGCTGGGATGCACAGGCAGCAAGCTCAGCTCATGTTCCAGCTCCCTCCGGCACCTGAACACCCCAGCTTGGCCAGGAATGGCGCCGGGGTTCCAGAGCGGATCGATCCTGCACTGCAGCGCGACCCGGCACCCCAAATCCCAGCCCTGCCCTCCCCAAACCACCAGCCCCAGGCCAAGGGCCACGCTGGGGACCGGACACGTGCAAATCGGACCGTGGGCACCCCAACTCCCAGGGGCCAGAGTCCCCCCGGGACCCCTCTCTGAGCACCCCACCCTCGGGGCTGGACCACGCCCCCAGCCCGTCTCTGGGGACTGACGCTCCTCAACACCCGCACCGCTCCCGAGGGCCGGACCCCAAATCCTCAGCCCAACCCCTCCGCAGGGCAGCGGCCCCCGCACACACTCCCCGGGCAGGACCGACACCCGCAGGCCCCGGCCCCTCCGCCTCTTTCAGCCCCACTCCCACGGCCCAAAGCCCCCCCTGAGCCCCCGACCCAGAGTCCACCAGCGCTCCCGACGCCCGGAGCCCCCTCTGCGCCCCCTCAGCTTCCCCTACCCCGCTGAGGCCCGGAGCC
>VZTI01000402.1:339193-366952 GCA_013397865.1 Struthidea cinerea | reverse complement strand
GTCCAGGGAGGTGCAGTCCAGCTCGGGGGCTGTGGGTGGCTCTCAGGTCCTGCCCGCCCTACTCGGGGGTGGCACCTGCTCCGGTCCCGGGAGCCCCGGATCGCTTTGTCCTTCCGTGTTGTCACACGCGGAGTTATCCCTCCCCTCCAGCTGCCTGTGCTGGTGACCGCCGCCGAGCCGCGGTGCTGCTTCACCTCCCGCTTACCGTTTTCCTTGCGGGTGCAGCGAGAGCTCAGTCGGGTCCAAAGGACTTGGAACTGCGGAGGGAAGGTCTGAATCCCCAGATCACCCGCAGGGAATGTGCTTGTTCACGCAGGAGCTGCCCGAAGCCTCGGGATGGGGATCATGGGCGTGTGTAAATGAGCATCACACGCTTCCCTTGGAGAAGTGACCCCTCAGGTGAGTTCCTTGTTACTATTTATAGAGCTCTGGTTGACCCTGGGTGTTTTATCTGCTGAGTGGCAACAAATCAGTGCCCCCTGTGCCCTTTGCCTCCTGTCCCTGGCCGGGGAGTTTTTCTTATCTGTTTCCAAGGAAAGAGCAGAGGCTGGAGAGGGGAGGTGGAGCTCAGGGAGTGGAGCACAATGTCAAAAACACTGATCTGTTTATTTTTC
Organism: Struthidea cinerea; assembly: GCA_013397865.1. Classification (NCBI taxonomy): domain Eukaryota; kingdom Metazoa; phylum Chordata; class Aves; order Passeriformes; family Corcoracidae; genus Struthidea; species Struthidea cinerea. The sequence continues at coordinate 366,338 of VZTI01000402.1, read as the reverse complement.
CACTTAAAATCTCCCAGCCTGCAGCAGGCTGTGGGCTGTGCTGGAAGGATTCCCTGTCGGTGTTTTTGTGTCCCAGCTGCAGCCCCGTGACAGCCACCGGGGTTTTTTTTATTCCCATTTTCCCCTCTGCTGTCGGATTCTCCCCTCCCCTGCAGGCAGACAAGCACTGCCCTTCCCTGGGTGTTTTTTCCACTCTGCTCCCGGTTTTCCAGGTGTTTGCTGCGAGGATCCTTTGCTCCCTGAGAGGTTCCAGCCATGTTCAGTGCCAGCCAGTCCTCCAGGGCCCAGTTCCTGGACAAGGCCCGGCAGGCGCGGGAGGAGCGGCGGGAGCTCAAGGAGAGGGAGAGAGCTGCAGTCCAGCTCCAGGCTCTGGTCAGGAGGTTCCTGTGTCGCTGCCGCCTGCAGAGGGAGATCAGGTGTGTGGGATTCGTGGAGTCATGGAATTGGGCTGGCTTGGAAGGGACCTTGAAGCTCATCTCATTCCAAAGCCCTGCCAAGGGCGGGGGCACCTTCCACTAGCCCAGGTTGCTCCAAGCCTTGGACGCTTCCAGGGAGGGGGCAGCCACAGCTTCTCACAGTTGCTTCTTCTTCCACCCTCACAGGGAAGGATTTCTTCCCAATATCCCATCTAACCCTGTCCCGTGTCAGTTTGAGTCCATTCCCCCTTTTCCTGTCGTTCCAGACCCTTGTAAAAAGTCTCTCTCCATCTTCCTCATGGACCCCTTCAGGGAGGGAATTCTGCCTTTGCTCCATGATTGCTTTTTGACTCCTTGTTTTTCCCACTTTGGTAGGAGAGAGGTGGAGGATTTCTTTGGGACAAATGAATGTGGCTCCAGTAAAAGAAGTGCCCTGTCTGTGTTCAGAATTGCCAGGAAGCTGCTGTTCGTGTTCAATCCCAAGGAGGACAAGGAGGTGAGGACACTGCCCTGACATCCTGCTCTGCTTTTGGGGACAGGTTAAATATCTTTAGTTCCTTCTCCCGTGATCTTGGAGGTTCCTGCAATGCATTTTGCCTTCAGCAATGCTCTCTCTGTCTGCTGGCTCTTCCTGAAGGGATCTGCCTGTAGGAATGAAACAGGAGAAGCCTTGAATTTTTCAGCAGTGGTTCTGCATTTGGGGCATCCTTTAATGGGTGCTTTTCCTGGTGGCTGTGCCAGCTGCAGGAGCTGAGCAGTGCCTGGGGATTTTGGCACACCCCAGTGCCCCAGGCAGCTATGCTGGGGCAGCTGCCAGAGGTCTGTGCTGGCACAGGGAAGGCTGTTTGTGTCCCAGCAGCTTTTCTCACCGTGCCCTGAACTCATGGGTTCAGAGTGAAGCCCTGAAATCATGATCTTTGCCTTGGGGAACTGTGAGGGTTGACTGGAAGGAAACCAGTTGGAAAATGGGAAGCTGTGTTCCAATGGCAGCAGCAGTGGGGGATTTTTTAATCTCTGTCCCATGGAAATCTGTGCTCAAATGCAGTTTTCTGTGGGTACAGCATCCAAAAAAAGCCCTGTGTTCCCAAGGAGGGAATTCTGCACAGCAGCAGCAGCGTGACGTGATGTGCTCCCAGGGAAGGAGCCATTGGGATTCTTGCAGGGAATGTGTTGGGAACATTTGCTGGTTTGGGACAGAGATCTTGCTCCCTCTGCTGAGCTGTTCCTCGTGCTTTTCCAGAACAGCCCTTCCTGTAGTTAGAACTAATCCCACCTTTGGATTTTCCCAGAGGTTTGAAAAGCTGTGCCGCTGCATCCTGAACAGCATGGATGTGGAGAACGAGCCCAAGGTCAGCAGGCGGGTTTGGTTTGGAGTGGGGAGGGGTTGGTGGTTATTTTTAACTCTCTGTGTGGGGATTTACCTTGGTAATAAGTAATTTTTTAGCTTTCAGAAGCCCCTGAGCACTGTGGGGATTCCGCAGGGAAAGTCTGGACAAGTCCTTTAGTATTCCTGGGATATTTTTACTCTGTACAGCCATGGGAGTTAAAGGACACTTGATTTCTGGGGTGGGTGATGTGCTTTGAGCAGGGAAGTTGGGGAGAGGAACATCTTGGTCCCACTGCTGGCTTCAGTTCCCAAACTCTGCCCAGCAGCAGCCCAAACCCTGATCCCTCTGTGTATCCCCCCTCCCTCAGGTGTGGTACGTGTCACTGGCACTCTCCAAGGACCTCACACTCCTCTGGATCAAACAGATCAAAGACATCCTGTGGTTTTGCTGTGAGTTCCTCAAGCAGCTCAAGGTGAGGACTATTTTTGTGTTTCCTCTCCCTGCATTTAGCAGGTGGCACAAGGCTCAGTGGGTTTGTTAACCCTGCTGTTTGTCGTCCCAGCCTGACATCCTGCAGGACTCCAGGCTGGTGAACTTGCACCTCACAATGCTGGTCACCTTCACGGACACTTCCACCTGGAAAATCCTCCGGGGAAAAGGTTGGTGCATCCAAGTCTTTAAGCCACTGATTTGGGACTTGGCACAAATTCCCAGAGAAGCTGTGGTTGCTCCATCCCTGGAAGTGCCCAAGGCCAGGTTAGACGGGGCTTGGAGCAACCTGGGATGATGGAAGGTGTCCCTGCCCATGGAATGGGGTGGAGTGGGGTAATCCTTAACATTCCTTCCAACCCAAACCATTCTGGGATTCAGGGGTTCTGTTTCTGCACCTTGGTTGCCACAAAGATTCGTTCTGCTCCTGTGGTTGCACAAAACAAGGCTTCCCTTGGGGCTGTTCCCCTTGGGATTAGGCTGTTTCCCTTAGGACACCAACAGTTGTTACAGCATTTTTATCATATTCCGAAACCTCCCACACGAGAAGTGTTCAGAGGATGAGGGAATGTGCTCTTAGCTCTGGGGTTTTGTAGGAAATAGATGTAGAAAAGGCAGACGAATATTGGGAGGAAACGAGACTCTTAAAGCCTAAACAAGACAGTGTGAAATGCTGCCAAAATGATGGGTTTGTGTAGAAGGACAAGGACTTTGTGCCAGGAGGGTTTGGGCAGTGACAAACCTTCGTGTGGGGGAGTCAGAGGGGGCTGTGGTGCTGTTGGGAGTGACATCAGTGCTTCAACCCAAAGGTGAAACCCTGAGACCTGCCATGAACCACATCTGTGCCAACATCATGGGCCACCTGAACCAGAAGGGCTTCTACTCCGTGCTGCAGGTCAGTGAGCTGCCACAGTCCTGGCTTTACCCAAACCAGCCCCAGCCCTGCCTATGCCCCTCTCCTGAGCAGCTCTTTGGATCCGTGCTGGGGTCTCAGGGAGGAGCTGCTGGTGATTTGGGCATGACTGTATTTTTCTCAAGCAAATTCAAGTCTCTCAAGTAAAGCAGAGTGTCCCCACCTGAGACCAAATCCACCCTTCCCCTTCTGTCACTGCTGCTGAACCTGAATCCTGCTTAATCACCTCATCATGAGATGGACAGGGACAAGTCCTGGAAATTTTTCCCAAACTTTGCAGCTGCCACATTGTAGGGGTTAGGTTTGTTTGCTGCTCTGCTGGGGAAAGGAACTGATGTAATGAATCTTTTAAATAAGAATTACAGTACCAAACTCTGAGCCTTGCCTGTTAATTTTTAAAGCCTGTGAGCACAGGTTCTGGGGAAATAAGTGCTGCAGAGTGTCTGATTTCATTGCAGTTTCTCTCTTCTGCCATTATTAACATTGAGCCCTTCTAGTTCTGCCAAATAACTCGTAAGAACTGGATTTTAGGCTGCTCTGACGTTCTTTTTGTCTGCATTAAATAAACTTGGTGTCTTTCAGGAGCAATAGTATTTTTTTTCTGAGTCCTACAGGGTTTTTGTATTTTGATTTCTTTTTTTCATTCCAGATTTTGCTAACGAATGGCTTGGCAAGATCCAGACCTTCCCTGTCCAAAGGCTCCTTAACTGCCATCTTCTCCCTTGCCTTGCGGTGAGTCAGCTGCAGCTGCCTGGGGGGAATTTGCAGCCAAACTTGTCTTTTTTTGTGGTTTTCTTTTTTATTTTAAAGACTTCTCATTCTTTCAGGGTTTTCATGCCACTGAGAATATCACCCTGAGGAAAGAAGTTGCTTTAGGCAAATGGCTCGCTTTGCTGTCATCCTTTTTCAGATCAGAGTGACTTTAAGTCAGGAATTAGTGTGAGCCTGAACTTGAGGGTGCAGTTCAGTTCAGGGTGAGCTTGCTCTGAGAACAGAAGTGGGAGTGGATGATCTTTTCCCTGGGATGCTTCAAAGCCAGGTTGGACAGGGCTTGGAGCAACCTGGTCTAGTGGAAGGTGTCCCTGCCCATGGCAGGGGTGTGGGATGGGATGAGCTTTAAGTTCCCTTCCAACCCAACCCATTCCATGCGTGTGTGGCTCTTGCTGAGGGAATTCCCAGGATCCAGTTCTGGATGGCTCAGCTGGAGGCTGTGTTGCTTTCCCAGGTCGGGATGAGGTTTGAAGTGTCTCTCTCTCTCTCTGTAGCCCTGTGGTTGCTGCACAGTTCTCAGACAATCTTCTGAGGTCCTTCCTGATCCATGTCATGTCTGTGCCTGCTATAATGACTCACCTTGCTACTCTCACCCCTGAGGTAAGTGGGTGATCTCAGGGGACCAACAATCTGCCCATTATCACACCAGGCCACTTGTTATTCCATTTTATCAGCTCTTGGAACAGAGCTTTGGCATTTCTCCGCCAGTTTCACCTCTGTGTTGTGAAAGCCTTACAGATACTCTGGATTTCTAATGCAGAAGTGATTAACACCAGTGGGATGATGGGCTGAACTGCCCTAAAATAGCTAAATAAATAAATAATAAAGACATATATGACACACAGCTTGAATTTTTCATGTCCTTGCTCTTCCCATTTCCGTAACCATAGACAGAGCCAAAGCCAAAATCCCCCTGTTGGGTGGCAGAGGCTCTGTGGGGTGCCCACTAATCCAATTCAATCTGCTTGGTGCAGACAGGCAGGTTTTGTGCCAAATGGGCAAACTCTCTGTTCTTGCAGACAGAGCATTGCAAAGGTCTGGCTCCCAACTCCAGCATGACCTGTTCACCTGCCAGGGGTTTCATTTCCCAGCCCAGCCCCGTGTCAAACACTCTGTGGGGCAACAGCCTCAACTTGCTGCTTTAGTTGGGAAGAAAAGCCAGTGCCAAGCGCTGCTGGCAGATCAGGTGTGGGAATGTGGTGCTTCCCAGCCTCACTGGCACTTCCATCCTGTCTTCCAGCGCCTGGCAGTGATCGAATCCCACGATCTCTTCCGGAAGTTCATCCTGTTCCTGAGCCGAGAATCGCAGTGCGGGGATGTCTGTGTGTGCCTGGAGGGCAGTCACACTCTCTGCTTGCTGGGTGAGCACCTCCAACACTTCTGTTGAGTTTGGAAAAGAGCCTTGAGTCAGATCTTCTTTCTCCGTTGGGCAGAGCTGCCTCCAATATCATTTTTAATTGTTATTTAGATAACTTTCTCTAAGAAATAACTGAGGTGTATTTTGGGATGTTACAAGCAAGGTTTAAGACATTTGCAAAGGGAGGAAGGGCCAGAGGTTTGCTCTTGTATCCATGTCATGCTGGACTGGGAAGCATCATCTCTGCCAGCTTTTTGCTTGGACTCTGAGCAAGTCTTGGAGTGTGGCAGACTTGGATCTCCCTCCGCTAAATGGCCCTAAATGCTGCTGAAATACTTAAATTCACATTTCTGCAAAAGTAACAAGGTGACCGGTTGGAACTCTGGGATAACCATGGATTGTAGCTTTTAGGAGTTTGTAGAAGGTGTTGGTGGGAAGGTGGCCAAAGGGACGTGTCACCTCAGGGGTTGAGGTGTGCTGGAAATGGCTTCCTGCTCTGAGATCATTACTGACACCAATCCCTGGGGCTGGGGAAGGATTCACTTCACTGTAACCCCTGTCCCCCAGCATCTGTTCCTCCTTAAGCCTTGCTGTGCTGGTCCTTCCTCCAGGCAATCTGGTGTTCCTGGGCTCCCTGAATGACCAGGTGCTGGAGGAGGAGACAGCACATTTTGTGGGGGTGCTCATCCACATGCTCTCCTACTGCCAGAAGTACGTGTCCCAGAAGAAATCCAACCTCACCCACTGGCACCCTGTGCTGGGCTGGTTCTCACAGACTGTGGATTACGGGTGAGTGGGAAGGACCTCAGTGGGGAGAGATGATGAAGCCTCTCCTTTTAATTTTTTAAGTTTTTTATATGTTGCAAAGTGGTTTATGTTTTGAGACGAACAGTGAGAATGATTCCTCAGATATTTCGGGTTCTAACTGCACGATGAACTGTGGCATTCCTACACAGACTGTTCCATGGGGAAATCCACGGAGTGTAGTTAAACTGGTGACCAGTGGCCATACTGGTACACTGACACATCAGCTCTTCCTGTGAGCACCATCTGTAGAGTGGGTGCATATTCCCATTTGGATTATGAGCTAAATGGATCAGTAGCACTGCCTGGTGTTTTATTCCAAGCTGCCTTCTAAGCTGCCCCCCTGCCCTGTCTTCCAGGCTGAACGAGTCCATGCCCCTGCTGACCAAGCAGCTGCAGCACCTCTGGGGCGTCCACATGATCCGTATCCTCTTCAGTGATGTGCTCAGCAAGAAACTGCTGGAAAATCAGGAGATAGCTCAGCTGCCAGCACAGCCAGTCTCCCCTCAGAACAGCCTTCCTATGAAAAGTCAGTTCTGGAGGGTTGCGGGGGTTTTTTGTCTCTGTGTGTGTGTGTTTATGTGGATCTCTGTCCCAGACTCGCAGGGCTTTGACTTTCCCACTTGTGCCAAAAGCTTTGAATAGTTACTTGCAGCAGTTTTGTAATTCCTCCTTGGAATGCTTCTGTGACCTGGGGCAAGTCTCTTTCTTTGGTGCTGGGAAAATGTTTGCTTATTTTAGCAGTTTTTCATCGTTTTCTCAAGTAGCTGAAGTGCTTTTGGCAAAACTTAGAACTTCCAAGAGAAGATGGAAGCTCAGCTTCCCATGTGGAAAGCAAGGTGAAGCTGGCTCCTGCACCTGTGAGGTGTGGTGGTCCTGTAGAAGAGGATTTGGGACGAGATAACTGTAAATCTGATGTTTTCTAGCTGTTGCCCATAACACTGGATCCTGTGGTCATTATTTGCTGCAGTCAGGACCATGGATCATGAGTGGTTTGGGTTGGAAGGGAACTTAAAGCCCATCTGGGGCCAGGGCAGGGACACTTTCCACTATCCCAGGTTGCTCCAAGCCCTGTCCAACCTGGCCTTGGACACTTCCAGGGATGGGGCATCCACAGCTTCTCTGGGCACCCTGTGCCGGGGCCTCCCCACCCTCCCAGGGAAGGATTCCTTCCCAATATCCCATCTAATGCTGCCCTCTGGCACTCCTCCTGTGTTTCTGCCTCCAGACCTGTTCAAGAGAGCTTTCCAGAAGTCGGCCTCAGTCCGGAACATCCTGAAGCCGGTGGGAGGGAAGCGCGTGGACTCTGCCGAGGTGCAGAAGGTTTGCAGCATCTGTGTCCTGTACCAAACCACCCTGACCACCCTGACCCAGATCCGCCTGCAGATCCTCACAGGTCAGGGCACCTCTGTGCTGCTCAAATCCTTTCCAGTGGAGAGAAAAAAAAGAGATTTTCTTATTTCTGTTGATTTGTTGGGAGTTTTATCACTGCCAACAACAGGTTATTGACTGGCTGGGGAAGGCTTGTTCCGTCCCGGATCATCTGTGGGATCAATAACATTCAGCACCACTTGATCGAGCACAGACTCTACAGAATACAAATTAAAGCAAGTTTTCCTCTCATGAAGCCTTGCTTACTCCCTCTCAACCTTCAGCCTGAGTCAGTGTTTTTGGGGAGGCCTGGCAATATTAATCTTCCTCTGGTGGGAACACTGCATGCTTTCAAACATCCTGAGAACAAATTGCCTGTCTTGGGAAGGGATGGAGGAGGAGATCAGCACTGTTTTGGTCTGGTGGGTAGAGCAGGGAGTGAGTCCAGAGCTTTGGGAGCTTTGTGGTGACCATGGGTGCAGCCCTGTGGTGTTCTCATCCCTAAGGTGAACGTGGCATCACAGGAATTCATTCTTTTCTAAAATTGCAAAAGAACTAGGGGGAAAAAGATGTGCAAACAATGCCTCATTAAAAGCTTTTTTTTGTGCTTCCCTGGTGATTGTCCATCTCCTGTTAGTGCAGATAGGCCTGGGAGCCAAATGGGATGCTCATGTTCCTCTTCTGCTTTGCAAAAGGCTCTTCCAGCTTCAGGTCTCACCTCTCTGAGCTTTCACAAGCAGCAGAACGAGCTTTACTGAGTGCCCTTTATATTTTCGTAGGCCTCACTTACCTGGATGATCTGCTGCCCAAATTATGGGCTTTCATCTGTGAGCTGGGACCGCAGGGGGGGTTAAAACTCTTCTTGGAGTGTTTGAACAACGACACAGAGGAATCCAAGAGGCTGCTGGCCATGTTGATGCTCTTCTGTGACTGCTCCCGTCACCTCATCACGTAGGTAGCACATGGATGGGGATCCCTGGGTTTGGGACATGGAGCTGTTGTGTTCCTTCAGGTTCAAGAGAAACATTTAAGGTTTTATGTCTTTTCATGAAGATAACTAGGCAGGGTAAAGCTTTTGGGATTGAGTCCAGAGGAATAAAGGGCTTCCAAAGGACTTTTCCCCCTCAGCCGTGTGCTGCTTCCAGCTGGTAACAAAACTGGGCCGGGGGGGAAGAAACAACACAAAAGATGGGAAAAGGGGGTGGAAAATTTGCCCTTGCTGGTCAGTAGAGACAGTTCTGTCAGCTTGAATGAGGCAAAAATTTTCTTGGGAATGGAAAGGGTCCTTTTAAGCCTGAAACACTGACTTTGCTTGTATCTCAGCCTCTCATACCATCTTCTGTTAGGATCTGCTCTCAATCAAAATCCATAAATAAGGTTTGGTTGTTTATGACTTCAGATCCTCATGGGTGTCAGTTGTCATAGAAATAAGAGCTGCTGCTAAAGGATAATGTGCCTTTATGAAAATTTCAGCAGGGAATTAAATTCACGCTCGTGCATTTGCATTTGTTTGCTCTGACAGGATTCTGGATGACATCGAGGTCTACGAAGAGCAGATTTCATTCAAACTGGAAGAGCTGGTGACCATCTCCTCTTTCCTGAATTGCTTCGTGTTTAAGATGATCTGGGATGGAATTGTAGGTGAGTGCTTCTAGTAGCTTGAGTTGAAGCTACTGTTAGAACCACAAATGGCATTCATTTTGGAATTTGAAGCTTCTGCTAATTATTCCTTGGCACAAAGAGCACTACAGTGTGGGAATATGTCCCAGTCTTTTGATGTCCAGATGCCACGATCATGCTTGGCGCCAAATCCGGAGCACTTCCCTATTTCCAGTAAGGATTTGTGTAACAGACATCATGGGCATGTTGGTTTTTGGCAGAGGTGAGGTTTAGCAAGGCTGGGCCATGTGTTGGACAAGAGCAGGGCAGTGCTGTGACCAGGCAGAGCAGCTTGCTCGGGTCTCTGTAGAATCTGCTGTGGATCTCTCTGCTGGTATAATTTGGGTACAGCTCAATTGTCTGGTAATGAGCTGAGATAGTCCAGTTCTGATGTGGAATGAGATGGCTTTGATTAGCTCTGTTTGAAAAAGAGACCGTCTGTCTTCCCAGAGGCACAAAATCCTTCCCTCTGGAGGCCGTGGGGGTCAGGAAAACACCCCAGTGCTGCTGCTGTGGGGAGGATGATCAAGGTGTGGCTCCTGCTGGTGCCAAGGGTGCCTGGACTTTGCTGCCTTGTTGTTTTTGTGCAGAGAATGCCCGAGGGGAGACCCTGGAGCTGTTCCACTCTGTCCATGGCTGGCTCATGGTGCTGTACGAGCGGGATTGTCGCCGGCGCTTCGCTCCCGAGGATCACTGGCTGCGCAAGTGAGTGGCCCAGGGCAGGGATCCTGGGCAGCTCCAGGCGTGTCCCACTGCTCCACATGCCCTGGGGAGCCTGGTTTGGGATTTCTTATTGACATTCTGCCTGTGGGATCGAGGTGGGAACTGCTGCCTGTGTTTGCAGTTAAGGACACCTCTCGTGTTGTGCTTTTTTCTGCAGTGGGAGGTTTAGGTGGTGGTTTGAAAACTGACTCAGCACCCAAAAGCTTGGGTGTTCCTGGCCCTTTTTACCTCCTTAGTGTGTACACTAAAGAGTTCAGTCATCTTTGGAATCAGTACCAGTTCTGTGTCCCACACCTGGGCGTTCCTCAGGGTAACTCTGAATCTCTGCCTTTTTTTTGTCAAGGGACCTCAAACCCAGCGTGCTCTTCCAGGAGCTGGACAAGGACAAGAAACGAGCCCAGCTGCTGCTGCAGTACATCCCACACGTCATTCCCCACAAGAACGTGAGTGAGAGGAGGGTAGAGGATGGAGGCTGGGAATCAGTGGCCTGGGGTGGGAGGGACACGTGTCTGGAGCATTTTGTGACGTGGAGTTTGTTTTGAAATGCCAGCTGAATAATTGACCCTCACCTTCCCCAATAGATTTCCTCTAAATGTCTTGATTTGTCATTGAGAGAGGACTGATTTGTGTCCTCACCCCTTCCCAGTGTGTTTCCTTCAAATGTCTTGATCTCTGTGTTGAGACAGAACTGATTTGTGTGTGCAGCTGCATGGGGTGCGTGGCTGACGGTGGCACCAGGGCATAGCTGGGGTCAGCACAGCCAGCAGCAGTTCTGCGTGTCAGGAGCCTCCCAAATCCCTGCTGCACTGCAGGATAAAGGATCCCAGTGGGCTGAGACTTGCATTTGTTTTCTTTTTGCAGAGGGTGCTGCTCTTCCGGAACATGGTCACGAAGGAGAAGGAGAAGCTGGGGCTGGTGGAGACGAGCTCGGCGTCCCCTCACGTCACCCACATCACCATCCGCCGCTCCCGCATGCTCGAGGTGAGGGACACGAGCCAGCCCACAGGGCAGCAGCCTGGCCTGACAGAAACAGGGCAGGGGGGTGTGTTTTTACCTTCTCTGTGGGTGTTGAGGGATCCACTCCCAGAAGTGACATTCCAGGAGAATGCTGGGCCCTCCTTCAGCTCAGGCAGCTGCAAACCTGGAATTTTGACTTGGAAAGTGCTGGATTTTTGAACTCGAGGCTCAATGCCAAATGCAGATTTCTGTGCACCTTTGTCCTGTCTCTGCTGGATCTCCGGGTGGGCGTTTCACGTGTCTCCCTCTGGGAATGTCCTCTGGATTTTCCGCTCTGTGTAGGATGGATACGAACAGCTCCGGCAGCTTTCCCAGAATGCCATGAAGGGAGTGATCAGGGTGAAGTTTGTCAATGATCTGGGCGTCGATGAGGCCGGTATTGATCAAGATGGAGTCTTCAAAGAGTTCCTGGAAGAGATCATTAAAAAGGTGTTTGACCCTGCACTGAACCTGTTCAAGGTAGGACACAGGTGCCACCTGAGGTGACCTGGTGCAGGCAGAGCCATTCTGGCTCACTGGGCTCTTATCTCTTATCTCTTTGTGCAGACCACCAGCGGTGATGAGAGACTGTATCCATCCCCAACATCCTACATCCATGAGAACTACCTGCAGCTCTTCGAGTTTGTGGGGAAGATGCTTGGGAAGGCTGTGTATGAGGTGAGCTAGAAGCACCAGCTTGGGATATTGTCAGTGATGGTACCTTTGAGAGCATCTGTCCTGCTTGGGGGGCTGTTAGTGAAGAGAGGAGTTTGGAAAAATGGCTTGGCTAAAGATCCTGATAGTGGAACAGGCTGGAATTTCTTCAGGCATGTATTAAAAAGAATCTTGGAGGTAAAACCTGGGACGTGCCTTGATTATTCCTCCTGGTGCTGGGGACAGCAGCCTGGATTTTTGGTGTTACACCTTACAAACATCCAGCTGTGGATACCTTAAAGGGACATGAGGCAAAGAGGAGGATGGAATGACAGAACGACTCTCTGATAGAATGATTTGGGTTGAAAGAGAACTTTCTAGTCCAATCCACTTCCCATGGGCAGGGACACCTTCCACTCTCCCAGGTTGCTCCAAGCCCTGTCCAACCTGGCGTTGGGCACTTCCAGGGATGGGGCAGCCACAGCTTCTCTGGGCACCCTGTGCCAGGGCCTCCCCACCCTCGCAGGGAAGGATTTTTTTCCATGTATCTCACTAAATTTCCCCTCTTTCAGTTCAAACCACATAAGGCAGTTCTTTGAAAGGACACACAGAGCTCTCCAGGTGCCTTTTTGCACCTGCCTTACTAATTAGTGGATTTTAAAAGGATGTGGGGTCTGTAGCTGATTTTGGTGCCTTGCAAAGTGCCCTTTGCACTTGTTCCCCATCACAAGGTCTGCCTTGCAGGCAGCCAGAGATGCCACAACCACAAGCGTGTGGCAGGACCTTACCTGTGCGTTCTTCTTGTCCCTAGGGAATCGTGGTGGATGTACCATTTGCTTCCTTCTTCTTGAGTCAGCTCCTCGGGCACCACCACAGTGTCTTCTACAGCTCCGTGGATGAACTGCCCTCCTTGGACTCGGAGTTCTATAAAAATCTCACTTCAATTAAGGTTTGAGCAGTAATTTTCCTGTCGTTCACCTCCCTGATTGCTGCCCCTGGGAGTAACTGGTGGTTCTGCTGCCGAGCCCTGACCTTTTTTCCTTTTTATTTTTTTTCCCCCCTTCTCCCTGTTGTTCTCCAGCGTTATGATGGTGATATCAGTGACCTGGGCTTGACACTGTCCTATGATGAAGATGTGATGGGTCAGGTGGGTTTTTATTCAGTGATTTGTTGGACTTATCTCTGCTTTGTCCCAAACACCCTCTTCATGTTCCCATGGAAGGCTGGCTCAGCTTCTCTGAACTCAGCCGTGGATTCAGTATTTACCTGTGGGCAGAGAACAGCTTTTTCCACAAGAAAAGGTTCCCCTCTGACCCTTAATTTTCCTGCTGCCAGGGTTAAAAAAGTCCTTAATGCTTCCCCTTCATAACTGGTGTTCCCCTCTTAAAAGGAGAACCTGTGAGTAGGGAGAAATTCGTTTTCTTCCCACATGGATGCTTCTGTCAGGGAATCTCCAAGCGTGTCAGGAGGTCTCTTGGCCTAGAGAAGGAAAAGCTGTTTGTCAGTCCCTTAGGAAGACTTGGAGGTACTTGGTTGCACTTGAGCCCTGTGAAGTTGTGTGTGCAGAGCTGGAAAATCTGGAGAGATGAGACAAAAATGCCTTTTGCTGGCAGTGTCGTGCTGCAAATTCCATGGGGAGCCGTGGGGGACGCCTGCTGCTGCCTCAGGATTGCTGAGGTTGCAGCTTGGAGGGTTCTTCCATGTGAAAAATAAAGGTAGGAGCAGGATATGGAGCCCAGCAATGAGACACTGGAGGCTGTGGTTCGCTGAGGTTTAAAACAACCCAGGCACTCCTGTTTTCCCAGTGCTTTGGTCGTGCTGAAGGAGCCAGCTGGGGTCACCCTGCCTGAACTGTGTGTCCCTGTAGCCACAGCCATGGCACAGCTGAGCTCATTCCCTGTGCTGGGCTCCCTTCTGACCTTGGAATTCACCTGGAGCCCAGGCACAGAGGCCTCTGTAATGCGGGAATGAGGATGTGCTGCCTCAGCTTGGGCAAAGATGAGTGGAGGCTCTGCAGGCAGCACCTGGAGGGTCCTGTACTGTCCCTGAGCTGGAGGAGATCACCAGGCCCTGGGAGATCTTTCCTGCCTGGAGGGACAGAGCTCCAGGAGCTCCTGCATGAGACCTGTGGATCAGCCAGCTTTGGGTTGTGCTGTTACACCGAGCTTGCTCAGCCTCTGCATTCTGGGATCGTGACAGTCCCCCAGGGCTCTTGGAATTGATTTGTGTGTGGTTCAGCAGTGATGGCTCAGACTGCAGAGGAGGCTTCCTGGGAGAAGGGCTGGCTCCACTGGTGGGAGAGCTGGAGTTGCTGCTGTTCAGTTACTCTGTTCATAGTTAAGTGAAACCGGTTCAAGGCAGAAGCAGGATTATTACTTAAATTTTAAATGCTGCTGTTTTATTGTAAAAATAAATGTTTTATGGGGAGGTAACAGCTTAGCATGGCATTTCCTTCCATTGTGGTTGCAGGCAGTAATTAGCAATCCAATCATTTCTTCCCTCAGCTGGTTTGCCATGAACTTGTTCCTGGAGGGAAGACCATTCCCGTTACCAATGAAAATAAGTAAGTACAGCAATTAGATTTTTAAGGTCACCACTGCAAAATACTTCATTCTGGTTCCTTGGGCTTGCATCTGGAATGAATTGAGATAGATTGGAGGAGAAGGAGCACATAAATATCTTAATAGAATTTGCTGGTTACAGTTCATCGGCAGAAATTGTATTAAATTTGATTTGCAAAATAAAAATTGACAATTTACTTCTTGAAACAGCACTTCTGAGGTCAAAGGCAGCCAGTCAGGGAGATTCTGCAGGATTTAATGATGGTGATGGATACAGACAGATGGATTCAAAGCAATTCGGGCACACAGTCGTGAACACAGAGGGCACAGATGCTCAAAGACACCTTGGAGCAGACAGATCTCCTCAGAATGATAACATGTGGCAGTTGTATAAAGCACCGTGTTCCGAGCAGACAGTGCTGAATTCAAATGTACTCGACAGTCGTTCTTTAGAGCCAGGAAATCAGAGGAGACACCGAGCCCCGGGGCTGTTTTCACAGATAACCGGCTTTTAGATCGTTATCAGAAATGTCAACTCCGGAGCCTGCAAACCAACCCCACCTTTTTGTTCCTTTTTTTTCCCCCTTCTTCTTCTTTTTCTTCTTCCCTATCCCCTTCAGTGCTCATAAAAGCGGGATGAAATATCTATTAAGCAAATGTGTGTTTGAACTGGTGAGCTGGGGGTTGTTCTTTTCTTCCTGACAAATGGAAGCTGGATCCCACCTGGATCCGTGCTCTGCAGTCTGATGTTGCCGGGCTTTGCCCTTCTCCAGCTCTGACCAGGGAGTTTGCATTTGAAAGGATCTTCCCCTGGCTTGTCACAAGTCAGCTCAGGGAGAAAGCTGAAAGCCCTGGATGCTGCTCTAGTCATTTGCAGCAGAAATGTGAAGCTTTTGCACCCAAATTGGGAGTTGGGAGGGAGCAGAGGTGTTGGGAAGCTGGAAACAGCTCTGCCTGGGGATGCTGGGATGACCTTGCCCAAAACCCAGACCGTGGGATTGTGGTGGGGTCTGTGTGGGAGCTGCTGAAGAAGAATCAGCAAGTTCAGGTGTTTTGCTGGAGGTGAGAAGAGGAAGAGCCTCCCCCTAACGAAAAGTTCACCTCTCCCACATCCTGCAGGGAGGTGGGAATCTGCTCCATGGTTTTGGTGTGGTGATTGTCCAGCCATGGGGCAGCAGAGCCCAGTGAGCTGTTGGTCAGACCTAGAGGAAAGTCTGCCTGGAGAGCTGAGCTGTTAAAAGGAGTTGGAGCTGTGTCCAGCCAAGGTTGATCAGGGTTTATTAAAGCCAATTAGTCCCTGAGCTGGGCAGGAGCTCTGAGAAATGAGCAGAGACCCAGAGGGGGGAAAGGGGCAAAATCTGGGCAGAAAAACATCTTCATCTGCTTCAATAAAGAGCAGGGCCTGGAGGGGAGAGTATAACCCTGTCCAGGCTGTCCCAGTCCTTTTGGGGCTGGAGAAACAAGCCAGGGACAGTTCGGTGGTGGGTGGTGGGCACCCCTGACTGCTCCGTGTGCCCCCGTGCCACCTGCCCTGTCCCACAGGATCAGCTACATCCACCTGATGGCCCATTTCCGGATGCACACCCAGATCAAGAGCCAGACTGCAGCTCTCATCAGCGGCTTCAGGTCCATCATCAAGCCCGAGTGGATCCGGATGTTCTCCGCGCCGGAGCTGCAGCGCCTCATCTCCGGGGACAACGCCGAGATCGACCTCGAGGACCTGAAGTAAGTGACAGCTGGGGCTGCTGGGCCTCCCTCAGCTGGCCTGGGAGCTGAGCCCTTCCTTTGCAGAGCTCCTGGGAGGTGGCAGGACAATGACTTGTCCACGACTTCTGCTGCTCCTGCTTGGAACGTCAGGAGCAGACAGCAACAGAGCTTTGGAACGGGTTCCTTAAGGCTCATTTGGGATGGGTCCTTTCTTCTGTCGCTTCCTGGGAGCAGAATTTCTCTCTGCTTTTCCCTTTCCTCTGATCAAGTGCCCCAGAAGTGCTCGGGGCTCAGTGTCAGCAGAGAACCCTGACCCATGGCAGGTGTTGGACAGGGCTTGGAGCGACCTGGGCTACTGGAATTTGTCCCTGTCCATGGCAGGGAGTGCAACAAGATGAGCTTTAAGGTCCCTTCCAACCCAAACCATCCCACCCGAGTGATCCTCCCAGCACTTGTGCCCTTCCTGCTGCAGTGCCAGGCCTGTCAGAGCCTTTCCCTCCCCAGGAAGCACACAGTGTACTACGGGGGCTTCCATGGCAGTCACCGCGTCATCATCTGGCTCTGGGACATCCTGGCCAACGACTTCAGCCCTGAGGAGAGAGCCATGTTCCTCAAGGTGAGTGAGGAACCGTCCCTGCCCCGCTGGGATCTGGGGTGGTGGGGGCCAGGGCTGTTCTCCAATTATCTGGGTGCTCTTTGGAGGGGCACCAGAGTTCCTGACACCTGGAAGTGCCCAGCAGAGCTCTGTGAAAGCTCTGGTGTCACCATGAATGCCCCTGCAGAGGTGGCACTCCCCAAAGGCTGTCAGACACACGCTGGGGGTGCTCGGTGCCAGCCCCAGCAGTGCTGGGACTGCGTCACTGTGTGGTTGTTCTGCCCCCATCGTCACCATCTGGCACTTTCCAGTTTGTCACCAGCTGCTCCAGGCCTCCACTGCTGGGCTTTGCCTACCTCAAGCCTCCTTTCTCCATCCGCTGTGTGGAAGTGTCTGATGACCAGGTAGGCATCCTGCTCTCAGGGCTTGGGAATTCCCTGCCCGGCTTCGTCCCATCCATCTAACCTAGAAACCCTTAACGTGGGAAGATGAGATGTTAGGATTAGGTATCAGGGAGAAATTCTTCCCTGTGGTGCTGGTGAGGCCCAGGGTGCCCAGAGAAGCTGTGGCTGCCCCATCCCTGGAAGTGTCCCAGGCCAGGTTGGATGGGGCTTGGAGCAACCTGGGACAGTGGAAGGTGTCCCTGCCCATGGCAGGGGGTGGAACTGGATGAGTTTTAATGTCCCTTCCAACCCAAACCGTGCTGGGATTCTACACCTGAAAACAGCCCCACCCCAACAGGACGCTCATGGCTGCACCCACACAGCAGCTCCAGGCTCTTCCTGCCTGGATTCCCTGGGTTCCTCCAGGGTTGTGTTTTCTCCCCTGGGATCTCCCCGTGTCCGTGCACACCCTGCCCGTGTCAGGCATTGAGTTACAAGCAGAGCTCCTTGGGGAGGGTGGGGAAAACCGAGCTTTAGGCTTTGGCTCTCCCTGTTCCCAGTGCCAGGTTTTGCGTTGGCACCTCTACCCCATGCCCCTGTGCCGGGAGTGCAGAGGGAGGTGCCAGCTCTGTGCCCTTGCAGGACACGGGGGACACCCTGGGCAGCGTTCTGCGCGGCTTCTTCACCATCCGCAAGAAGGAGCCGGGCGGGCGCCTCCCGACCTCCTCCACGTGTTTCAACCTCCTCAAGCTCCCCAACTACAGCAAGAAGAGCATCCTGCGGGAGAAGCTGCGCTACGCCATCAGCATGAACACCGGCTTCGAGCTGTCCTAGGCACGGCCTGGACTCGGGATGGGGCTTGGAGCTGCTGCTGGAAGGGGAGCCCTTCCCACACGGAGCCCGGAGCAGCTCCGCGGGAGCCGACTGCTCGCTCGAGGCCTGGACGGGCAGCTGGTAGTGGAGGTTCACAGGGATCCAGGGAAGAGCTGCTGGGCTCAGGGCTGGCTTTTCTTAGGCACGGCTCCAGGCTGGAGGAGGGGATGGGCCTGACCCCAAACCCTTTCACTTGACACCCACGGAAATCGTCCTTCAAAGCAAACCCCGGGGGAGCACGGAAGGAACGTTCCAAGTGCCACTCAGATTAGTGACAGTGAGACCCCCAGCAGGCTGGGCAGGCCGGGCAGCTGCTGCCGTGCCAGTGCTGCTTTTTCCTTTCCCAGGAGCTGGGCTGCCTGGAAGTGAGTCTGGGAAGCTGCACAAAGGCAGAGGGATGACAGAGCCCACGAGGAGATGACGGCGTTGGAAGTGCCCTGATGGGCGCTGCTCACTCAGGACAGGGGGATTGCAGGCGTCCCTGCCCCTGCAGGGTCCTTGGTGTGTCTTGGAGAAGGAATCCCAGGGAAGCAGCAGGTTCAACAGGAGCAGATGGACCCTGTGGCTCTCGGGAAGGTTTTGGAATGGCCGGAGGTTAAGGGCTGGAGCAGCAGGAGTGGGCTCAGCCAGCTGTGCCTCTGCCAGGTTCCTGCCAGACCCAGGCCTTGGGACAGAAAGGGTCATGTCTTGATTTCTCAGGAGCAGGAAAGGTTTCATTTTCCTTGGTTTCCAGAGGACAAGAGCTGGCACACGCTCGGGCTCCCCAGCCCAGTGCTGGTGTGGGGCAGGTTCTTCTCTGGAACAGGGGGAACGTGTTGAGTCCTTTGGAAACCTCCACTGGCAGAATCTCTCTGGGATGGAAGTTTCGCTTTGTTTGCAGGCCCTTTCTTAGGGAGTTGTTTGGACCCAGGGCAGGGCCTCTGTGTAAGAGCCACATTTGCTTTGGTGCCAAACTCTTTTCTTTTGGTCGCTTTGTCTCTTTCTGGCCTTATTTCTGTGAGCTGCTGTTTGCCTGGAGCAGGCAGCTTTTGCAGGGGGCGTGACTTGGGAAGGTGTGGATCCTTCCTGCCGTTTCTGAGACACTCATAAAGTGTCTCTGCAGCTTCCCACCTTTGGTCCCTCGAGCTGCTGCGAGTCCTGCCCTGGCCCAGGCTGGAGAGAGCAGGGACTGGGCTGCTCCTGGGCTGTCCTGGCCCTGCTGGGATTCTGGCACAGAGGAGAGCCACGGCATTGCCCTCTTGGGGACAGGGTTAAAAGCCAGTCACCTCCTCCCCTTCACCCCACAGGTAAAACAAGCTCCTGCACAGGCTGCTGGCTTCTGCCCAGGGTTTTCTTTCCCTCTTTCCCTCCCTGTGGCACTGGGGATCCTCATTCCCCTCCCTGGCCATATCCCACCTCTCCTGCTGCCCTGCCTGGTCCGTCCCACGGGATTCCTGTCCCCAGGTGAGCTCAGCAGAGCACAGGTCTCTGCACCCTGGGCTCTGGAAGAACCCCTTTAACCACAATATTCTGCACTTCCAAGGGGTCGGAAAACCCTCGGCACTGAGCAGCAGCGAGATGGCCTTGGCTTCATCCTCCTGCTGTCGTGCTTCAGATGGATTTCAGAGAAATAACCTTTTTTTAGAACCGATGCCTGGAAATGCATCTGGAAAGCAACGTCAGGATCCTTTTTCTCTGTCACATCAGTGAGATTAAACAGGAGTGATGGGAAGTGTTGGTGCGGACAGGAATGTCTGCATCCAGAGGGTTCAGGCCACTGGGCTGTGAGTCAGAGAAATTAAAGATGATAGTAAATTTCTTTTTTTCTTTTTCATACATAGAACATTTTGGCATTAACCAGTTGGTGACTGCATAGTTGGGAGGTTTAGGCACTACCTTGGACCTCTCAGAGTTTAAATATCACCCAAGATCTCCTTTTTCCTTCTAGGAAGCGCAGTGTGTCTGACTAGAGCACAATGAGCATTCAGTGACATGAGTTGTTGAACGCTGAGATAAAATCCTTGCTCCCCTTTTCCCTTCGTTCCTCAGGAGTACAATTCCTAGAAAAGACCTTACTGCAGACTTAGCTTGGTCCCTCCAAACCTGGAGATGTTGCACTACAGACACTGCTCCCGTGCTGGAGCTGGTGTGGAAAATGTGATAAATGTCTGGGAGATTCCCGGTGGATGCAGGCGAGGATTCCTGCGGAGGGGCTGACTCCTGTGTCCCAGGGAGGCTGTAACACACCTGAGCAGGTGTGTCAGTCCCTGCCTGCTCCGTGGATCCTGCCCAGGGATGGTTTTGCCACGGGAGATTCGTGAGGATCTTTTCTATCCAAGCCACGCTGCTGTGGAGACCTTGGTTCCATCCCTGTGTGTGTCTGACCTGCAGAGAAAATAAAAGCTGGGATGAGTTCAGGTGCTTGGGTGTCTCCTGGTCCTTTCCTAGGGCAGGGAATGTGCTGGTGGGATGCTCCTGGCAGAGCAGAGCCAGGCATTGGGGCCCTGGCACCTCTCAGAGCACACCTGTCCTTTGCTGTGGCTGCCCCTGGATCCCTGGAAGTGTCCAAGGCCAGGTTGGACAGGGCTTGGAGCAACCTGGGCTAGTGGAAGGTGCCCCTGCCCATGGCAGAGGCTTGGAACTGGGTAAAATTTAAGTTCCCTCCAACCCAAACCATCCTGGGATTCCATGAGTCTCTGCCAGGCTGGGCATGGAGCCTGCTGCTCCCATGGGAATTCCTGGTGCCAGGTTGGTTCCTGGTGCCTGTGCTGAGGTGTCCCTGAGAGCTGGGATCTGTGGGGTGCTCCAGCTGGGAGGATACGAGGCCTGCTGAGCCCAAAGGGACCTGGCAGCATTGTTTGAAGCAGGATTTGCTCATGTTGGAATATGCTTGGAAAAGCTCTGCTTGGTCCTGCAGAGTGCTGTGACTTTGGTCCTTCCTGAGGGGTGCTGGTGCTCCTCGGATGCAGGGGCAGGTGCTGGGCTCAGCAATGCTGATCTGGGAATGGTGACTGGGACCACTGGTGGAGAGGGAAACGGGCTGGAAATCCAAGTGGGATCCCCCAGTGCAGGAGAGGGAGCAGCCCCGAGGAGCAGCCACTGGACCCGAAGTGGGGTTTGATGTTAATAACAATTACAATATTGCGTGTTTCTGCCTGGGCCTGGCTCTGAAAGTTCCTTGGAGGAGTGAAAGCTGTGCCTGCTGCTCCAGCTTCCCTCTGACTCTGGGTTTGGAGCCCTTCACTGCCCCTCCATCCCTGGCCGGAGCCCTCCTGCCCCCGAGCCATTCCCAGGGCTCTCTGGCACTGTCGGGAGCGGGAGCGCGGTGGGAGCGAGGGAGAGGCTCGCAGTCAGTGTGCAAGTGCCATTGTTTTGACACAGAGGCATCTGGCACTGTCAGGAACAGCGAAAAGCAAGCCCAGAGCAGCTGCTGCCAAGGCAGAGCTGGCAGCAGCCAGGCCTGCACAGCCCCTGCTTCCCTGGCATCCGTCGGGATCCGGGCACGGCATCCCTTGGGGTCGCTGAGGTGAGGTGTGGCCGTGGCTATCCCAGGCTTTGGGACCACACACACTGAACCCTGCGGGGTGAGGAGCTGGGAGGGATCTCTGGAGCCTGGGGGGGATCCCTGCTTCCTGGTGCTCCCTCGGTGCTGGCACAGAGCAAAGCTGGGTGTCCCAACCTGCTGCAGGCACAGGGTGTTCAGGAACAAGCAGCAGCTCCTGCTGTCCCTCTCCTGCTCCTCCAGGCTGTCCCAAACCCCTGGCTCACACCACGGGCTGGTATTCCCTCTGTTTGATCCCTCTGTTTGATCCCTCTGTTCCGCACCTGTGCCCCGTGCTAGATTCCAGGTTAGGATGGAGAGGAGGAGGCTGTGCCATGCTCCAGACTCCTCATCCCTGAGCAGAGCGACGTAGGATGTCCCTGCAGGTCGTTTTTGTGTTTGCTCACGTTTACCAAGAGGTGCAGCAGGTGCTGGAGCGGTCACTCCACGTGGCACCTGCCACTGTCACCACCTGGGTGAGTGGCACTGAACTGCTGCTCACAATCTGCTTTTGTGGCTGTTTCTAAGGTCAAGGTCTTCAATCCTGGCCCTCTGCAGCTTCCCTGGGCTGGTTTGAGCTCTCCCTGTGTCACTGCCTCTCTGTGCCTGCCCTGCCAAGGCAGGGATGGGGCACTGGGGTGGGCACTTTGGGCCAGGCTGCAGCACAGGGGGAGCTGAGGGTCCCACACAGCCCCTTCCTCCCCAGACAGGCTCAGCCTGCTCCTGTTAGGCACAGGGCCCTGGGCTGCTCCGGGGTGGGGAGGGTTTTTCCTTGCCCATTTCCAAGCTAAATGGGCATCTCAGGAGCTTGTGAGACCACAGGACTTGCCCTGCTGGAGGACCTGTGGTCCCCTCTGCTCCTGCAGCTCCAGTGGAGCTGTTGGCTCCCCACTGCCAGGGCCGTGCACCCCAAAACTCACCGGGCTGGGGGTCCAGCACATCGTGTCGAGGTGGGGGCTCTCATCCCTCTCCTCCCTTCTGAGCCCTGGCCCAGGAAATGCTGCCTCGTGTAAATTTACATCTGACTTGGCACAATGGATGTTTGTGTCATTGCTGGCGGAGCAGCAGCCGCTCGGCTGCTCCCACATCGTGGTGGTAATCGAGGTGCTTGAGTTATAGCCCAACTTATTCCATTTTACAGCTCCTACAGCGTTAACAGATGTACGGGCGTCTGATCCAATCATGCAGCAAGAGATTTTGGGGCCAGTTCTTCTCGTTTTGACAGTGTGGAAGCTGGGAGCAGCCATACATTTTACAAACAAGAATAAACGACCCTTAGCAACATATGGCTGTGCTGGCAGCTCCGGAGCGATCCCAAATCAGGCACCCTGCGAGGCAGGAATGTTGCTGGGTGCTGGAGCCGGGCAGCCTGGACAAAGCATCTGCCTTCCCCTGTGATATTAATGAGGTGCAGGCACTGGAATCCCTATGTTGTACAGCTGGGAGGGCTGGGAAGAGACAAAGAGCTTGGAAAAACAACTGCCAGCCCAGAGCAAGGGAGCTTTATTTGGTTTAAAAGCTGGGGTTTGTTTTGGTCACTCTACTGCTGCTGCCTGGCTGAGACCTTGTGGGGTCGGGAGCAGGGGCAGCTCGGCTGCCCTGTGCCTCTGCTCCAGCCTGGTGAGGAGGGTGCACCAGAGGAATCACAGAATCCCAGCGTTGGAAAAGCCCTCCAAGATCATCGAGTCCAAGCTGTGACCGATCCCCTGATCCCCCCCCGGCTGCCCCCTCCTGTCAGGGAGTTGTGCAGAGCCACAAGGTCCCCCCTGAGCCTCCTTTTCTCCAGGCTGAGCCCCCCCAGCTCAAGAGTCCACGGCTGTCCTGTGACCTTGGGGACAACTCCCAGGGCAGAATGTCCTGGCCCTGGCCCAGCTCTGCTGAGCTGCAGCCTTGTCTCAACTCCCTCCTGAAGTCAAGCCCTGCTTAGTGACGCATGAGGGTCACCCCAGCACCTCCCTCTGCCTCAGCCCTCCACAAACAACTGCTGGGGGTAGAGAGGGAGGGGGCAGCTGGGAGCACCCCAGTAAATTTAATCTCTCCATCCTGTTAAGTGTAGTAGCTTGATTTATTTCTCCTTGCAATCCAAACAATGCCAGCTTTGGTCCCAAAACAGTAGTGAGATTTCTTCCCCCCAGCTGGAAAAAAAAAAAAGGAAATACTATAAATCCCTCCCCGAGCTGATTTATGGAGCATTCATGAAGAATTTATATTGCAAAGGATTTTATTAAATTAAACTTGAAAAGCCTCTTGATTCCTGAGGTTCAGTCCTGGAGCTGGAGCTCTCGTAAAACTGGATGGAGCAGGCAGAGGGAATGGCTGAGGTGACACTGCAGCTGATGGGACCATCCAAATCCAGAGCATTTGTCACCGGGATGTGTTCCAGGCTGAGGCTTGGAAAATTACTCCATGAAAAATGTGCGTTAACAAGAGCCATGAAATATCTGCCTCAAAGCCAGGTGAGTGATGAGATGGGGGATCTGTTAGTGCTGGGCATTCCTCACTCATTCCTGGACATTCCTCACTGGCCAAAAAGGGACGCAGAGCCAGAGATTCTTTGGAGAACAAGTTTAAGGTTGTTTCTACTCAAATAATTGAGCAGGGGAAGGGGCAGGATGGATTTAAAAGGTGCCCCACTACAAGCAGGACAAGCCCTGGGTGGGCATCACTACCTCACAGCCCTGGGGGGAAAAATGCCAGCGTTCACATGGATTCTTCCCAGTTGTATTTCCAGGCTGGAAGCAGCTTGGACTTGAGTGCAAAGCTGGAACTGTGGGTGTGATGTGGGTGTGAGCTCGCTCCAGCGCGCTCTGCCACGGGCTCCGTGGAGCAACGTTCCCAGGGTCAGCACAGACACCTCGGGAGGAACCCTTGGACTGTTCCCCTCTCAACCAGCTCCAGCAGGGTCCTGCTCCTCATCCCAACCCCTTTTCCTGCGACCTCAGTGCCCTGAGTGCTTCCAAACCCTGGGCTCTGCTGCTCCAGCTGTTCCTGCAGCCAGAGGGGCAGCTGCACGTGGAGACAGCTCCAGCACATGGACCCCGGGATTTGGCCTTTCCTCCTTTACCCCCTCCATCCTCCATCCTTGGCAGAGGATGCACTGCATTGTCGGCACGGAGACATTCCTCACGTGCACAACAAGAGGCAGCCAGAGCCAAGGAATTGTTGGTGCATTCCTGTAAATCTGTACAGCTCAGCTCCAGCCGGGGCTGATGGATCAGAAGGGACTTGGAGCAGCAAAGCACACAGGGCTCGGTGTTAAAATGTGACAGTTTGCGGCCCTTTGGTACAAGGAAATGCACATTTATTATGTCAGAGCTGCGGACACAATTCCCAAACGCCTCCAGCTGCTGCTCCATACGAGCACTGTGACTTCAAAGGAGGAGCTGATTGTTTTCCCTTCATCATCCCTCAGAGTCCTGTCAGAGCCTTCCCACAGCACCTGCTGCTGCCCAGGGAAATGAAGGCATCTCCAAAACGTTACTGGAATTCTCCTGCCTCAACTCCCACCTGGGAGAAGCGGTGACTCCAGAGCCACCCCCACATGGGATGTGTGGAGCAGGCCCAGGGAACGGAACAGGTGTGTCTGGGTCCCTTCCAACTCAGGATATTCTGTGATTCTGTTCCTCTCAGCATTTATCAACAAGGTCCTGGTTATCTCACAAGGAAGTTCTTGGCAGGTCCCATTTCCAGCCCAGGCTTGTTCTCTTTCCCTTCCTCGAGGGACAGAAAAAGCAGTCAACTGGATTTAGTTTTCCATGATCAAGGAAAAAACATTCCAGCTCCCAGCTAGGGCTCAGGTTTTATGTAGATTTTCTCTTCTTTCCCTTCCTTCATTGCAGCATAACGTGCCAGGACAAAGAGATAGTCACTGAGCCTGGAAAGCAAGGGAAAAGCAGGAAAACCAGTGATCTTACTCCAGAAGAGAAGCTTGTTGGGAAGCAAAACCCCCAGGCTTTATCCTCAGAACTAAGGGAATGCTTCAGTAGGACAGAGCAAGGGTTTGGGGCTGTATTTTTTTACCTGTTTAAATATTTGGCCACGTTTGGATCTGCTTCCCCTGCTTGGACTAAAGGGACCACGCTGGGAAAAGCAAAGGGAAACGTTGGTGTTCAACTTAAAAAAAAAAGGTGCACAAAAGGCTGCCGTTTGCTGGAGCCTCTTCCCACCCCAAATCTCCCCTGGGGTCCCCACTCTGACTCCCCCAGCACCTGTGAAGGTTCTTTGCTTCCCAGAGGGATCTGGGAGGGGTAAATGATTGTCCCGGAGGCCCCCAGCTCTGCTCCTCCAAGGATACTCATCCATGGGGATCACTGAGCAGAGAGAGACGATTTACAAGGGCCTGGAGTGACAGGACAAGTGGGAATGGCTTCCCTCTGACAGGGCAGGGTTCGATGGGATATTGGGAAGAAATTCTTCCCTGTGAGGGTGGGGAGAACCTGGCACAGTCTGCCCAGAGAAGCTGTGGCTGCCCCATCCCTGGAAGTGTCCATTATTTTGGGGCTGCAGAATCCCAAAAGGTTTGGGTTGGATGACCCAGCTGAGGGGAAGGTCTGGCTTTGTGCCTCCTGCACTTCTGGAATTGGACTAAACAAACAAAAGCTTGGCTTGAGCCCCAGGCCCAGCCCAGCCCTGGCTGCTGGCTCCCAGTGCCCTGGTTTGCTGTCACTGGGGTGTCCCCACCCCCTTTTCTCCCAGCACAGCACTCACCACCTCTCAGCCCTGCGGCACACGGCTCGGGAGAAGTGGAGAGCAGCGCTGCTCCTGCCTCCAGACTGCAACAGCAAGGAAACACCACTCAGTGTCTGCACCAACAGGGAAAACCCACCCCTCCCCTCCCTGCGAGGGCTCAGCACCTCTCACACACGTGGAACTGATCCCTGTGCCATGGCCAGGCAAGGGACGGATATCCCACTGCCGTAGGGTGGGGAAATGTAACTCAGCTCCTCGTCTCTGCTTTTCTCTTGGCATTTGCCTATGGAAAGAGGAGCCTCCCAGCCTGTTTTTCCATGGCAAGCAGTGGAGCAGGGCTGCCCTAAGGAGGTGAGGGGCACAGGCAGCACCTACGGGCAGGATGAAGGCTCTGAGGGGAGGGAGCTGCTCTGAGTAATTGTCAATCCACTGCTCCAGCTCCAGGATGGGCTTCTCGCTGAAAGATGTTCGTCCTACAGAGGGGAAAAGAAGAATCGCCTGAAAAAAAGTGATTCAGCAAACAAATCGAACTCTGCTTTGGCTTTCTTGGATCAGCAAGTCCTAAGAAACTCAACACACCCCTCAGCATCCCACCACCATCACCACCACCCACCCCAGGCTGTGCCCAAGACAGGAGAGGCAAGACTTACTCCGGTGAGCCTCCCTGGCCGAGGAGAGCGGCGTGGCGAGGTTGGAGCCCACATCCTGCAGCATGCACTGGACCTGGACAAAAATCACAACTGCTGTCACTCCCAGCCATGGCTTTTTTGCACTCCTGTGCTCAGCAGAGCTAATCAGCCAAACTCACAGGCTGCCCAGCCAGGACTTGTGTCACTGTTGTGCCCACGTGGTTGGTTTGTGCCCCAATTTCAAACGTGTGACAACAAAAACTCACGTCCATAATGTGGGTCTGACTTACCTCAAAATAAACCTAGAGATGAGCCTGTCTGCCCATAACTAATCACTTGATCTACCAGTTTCCTTCTTGGTTAAAGGAATTCACCTCTTAGAGAGCAATCAAAGGAGTCTTGAAGATTTATATATTGAAATACTAAATGTATCGAATTCCTGTGTGTCAGTGGGAGCACTGTGGCTAAAATTAAGGAGTTCATGTTTTAATAGCACAGATAAGGGACTGCACTGGGTGAAGATCACCATTAATACTCACTTTATGAAGCTGATCAACAAACGTGTGGCCCTTTTCACTGCTAAACTCACCAGCCAGCCTTGGTTAGAGAGAAAAAAACAAAACAGAGTTAGCCGGGAATGAAGAAATCATAACAAATACGATTTCCCGTATGAAACCCACAGTTTGGATACTCCCTTACCCGATGGC